>OX122899.1:12848446-13448446 GCA_944738965.1 Nebria brevicollis | reverse complement strand
ACTAATCAGATTTAAGACTACTTTTAATCAAAATATTGCATTTTACGATCATGACTCGATGTTTTATAAATCTCAATATTTATGAATATTAAATTAAAACGTCTCTATATAAAATGTGTTTCATAAAACGTTCCAATTTAATATATTTATAAATTAATTAATAGACCTAATCCGATTTTGTAATTTGAGACAACTTTAAATCAAAATATGTTTATGAATATTAAGGTGCTTTGATTTAATGGCGTCATTAAAATTTAATGAATGGAAGTTTTAGCGTTTAAGACAAAAAAATCTACAATGATTATAAATTTTTGTTTAGAAATAAAGAAAGAGGATCGTATTTAGATGCAGAGCAGAATAACAGATGGAAGAAAATAAATACATTCTTGTAATTAAACACAATTATTATGTATTTGAATAATTCTTTTGGATTAGAAGAACGTTATTTTCTCCCATCTAATATATTATTTAAATGAAATAATAGTTAGTTAAAGAAGTGAACTGAATATGTAATAAATATATTTGATGAATTTGAATACATTTTAATCGTTATGTAACATATGCACCTTGAAGGATAATATCCTGTGAAACAGCTGTTTTTAAAACGAAACAAGATGCCAACTGCCTGGAAGTAATAATGATATTGCAATTTTTGAATTACAAGACCCAGAGGCCCTACATTTACACAAGCTGCATTCGATAAGTATAGAGTGGAGTGCTCCGACAGAAGAATTTAAGTACGCCCTGTGACGTCACTGCAAAAGATAACATAATATGGTTGCGTGACGTCATAAGTCACACTATATTCTCCACTCGGAAGACAGCTACAGGCGATTAGATGATTTAACGTTTACGGAAACACTGTTGCAATCAAATGTGATTTTTAAAGTATTGTCAGATGTGAACAGCTTGTAATTAGTGCTGTATTTAATCAAATATAAGCAATTGTAATGATGGCTATTATACCCTAAGTATCTGTAAGTCAATGACGTCATCCTGCTCAAACTGTATTAATTAATAGTTTAAAAACAATATAGTTTTAAGAACATATAATGCATATGCGTTACAGAATGATGTAAATGATCAATTTAAAAAAGAATCTAGAGGCGTTTCTTATGGCAATTGCACCATAAATGACTAATGAGCATAGACGAACTGTAAAACATATAAATTTAGTAGAATAAAGTGTGTGTAAACCAATAAAATGCTGGTATTAGATGATTGTGTTAAGTAATTTTATGTGTTGTTTCGTGTGTGTGCTGATATTGACGAGGGCATTGATAATGGCCTACACAACTCACATTTACTTTCTCCAAATACAGCTCCAACTCAAGGTAAGGGTCCGGTCTGGGTTTGGGTTGGGGTCTGGCCACGGCTGGGCGCTGGGCCTGGCTCATGGCTGGCTGCCGAACGGCGCTCGTCGTCATGGGCGTCGACCGATCGTGCACATCGCCCGAGCGACCGTCCGCGTCGGTGACATTATCCTGGTGATCATTACTCTGTGACAAACAAACTACATTACCACATCATCACCTCATTTTTTATTCCACTCATAAAACATACGTAACATTTATATACAAATTACTAAACCAGAAGTATGACAAAATCATCATGACAAAAAAAAAAAAAAAAACGAAAATGATTACTATCATAACACATCATTATTTATGCATATACAGCGACCGTATTCAATACGATTTCAAACTTTCAATCTTTATTTTATTTCTCCAATGACTTTTTTAATTAGATAGATTTTTAATTATGGTGATTTTTTTCGAGGATATATATTCATTCGATATATTGCCACATATTTCCATCAAAATAGTCACCTTTTTAATTTTACATATAAGTGCGTCTTCTTTTTCAACATATTTGTTGATACGGATGCAGCACTTTATGAAATGTCTAGGCTACATTCTACGCGCATAATAAATATATTTGTAAACATTTTTATGGCTTGCATAATTATATTATTTATTTTATTACATAATTTATTATTTAACGAAAAGCTGGAAATTAACACTTTTTTATACTACACCAAATAAAAACCTCAATAGAGAAACTAAGTTTCAAAGCACATTGAATTGTTGAACTATTCTGTTATGTAATCGAGTTGATACCTACTATCATATGCATTACTATTCGTAATTATTATGAGTTAAGATTTTTTTTTTGTTCCACTTTAAAAGTTTATTTTCGCGGTTTTATTCACAATTTTGATAAGCTTATTGAGTTGGGCACACTAGAATTGTTTAGCGAAAATAGTTTGCGCACACAGTCGCACAACCAATCACAGGCCTTATATTTTAAGCAACCAGAATCAATAACGATGAATATAGCTGCGAAAGTATCACTAAAATCTTATTTCCGTAATTATTACTAAATGTTGACGTTTTTAATTCGATGCTAAGAAACATTTCAATTTACCGAACGTATAGACGAAGTTTAAGCTCAGTTTAAACTCATATTAACTCTTTATTGTTGTCATTAGCTAAATATAAGCGCGCCTATTATTTCCGAGTTTACTTTCGACAATTGTGTCATCCTACTCACTTTAATTAGTATTTTAACCAGAAACGTTTCCCATGCCTATTATATCTAAATGTGTTTAAGATTTTATTATTTATTTTAAAACACATTTGGGTTTATATGATAAAAATTATTCTATTTTATTTTTGTTATATTCTTATAGTTAAATTAATAAACTAAGTGCCGTGTATTTGTGTGAATGAAACTACTAACGACACATTGTGTCGTTATAATATATGTGAACTAAATATGATTAAAAAGTCGGTATCTTCAGAGAAGAGATCACAAAATGAAGTTTTACGACTGAACGACATACATACACAACTATTAGTTATTATATATATATGAGTGCATTTTCATAATTAGGGAGATGTGAAATAAATTTCTGAGAATGTAAGACAGATCATCGATCATTTTAGCTTTGGTATATATGACAACATAAGCTACGATGTGAAAAAAATGCACGTGCATTTATATTCGTTTTCAAGTAAATTACGTCGAAAATTAAATTAATATTTAATAATATCGAATTGCTTTTACAATTGATGAAAGTGTGGTTGTATTTCGATTGTTTTTAAATAAAAGTATTAAATAGTTCGAAATTATGGTTTGATAGACCGGATATCGCGCATAGAATACTATGAAATATTGGTTAATAGAAAACATGTGTTCGGTCAGTTCCCACGCGAAACGAATTTCAATATTAAATTATTCATTTCACAAGAAACTGGAATGGTGTTTTAACACAATAAAATACGTTCGACTCAATGGTTTAACATGTGAGTCGAATTACTTCCGATAACACGAAATGCAACATTCTAGATACGCATTTATATCTATTTCGTAAAAAAAATTATTTATTTACACTATTGTCAATATTGATAAATGACACGATAAATCGTAAATATACGATTTTATAATAGGTGCCCTTTCCGTTTTAATGTGAGGATGTTTTCCCGTTACGTAGATAAATAACAAATTACGCTGCTCACTTTTAGTGAAATCAAATCGTCATTTTGAAACCTTGATGACGAATTTTACTTTGTAAAACACCACAAATTGGTATCAGTTGTAATTTATTTTCAAGTAATAACTGAAATTATAATTTGACCCGCCAAAACTCCAATTAATTTTGTTATTAATTATAAGCGATTAAATATAAGTGGTTTCCTTGAAACATTCGAATCATATTCTATATTTTATTTATATATACAACATTTTATAGTATAATCTATATATATATTGAATATAAATAAATAGTCATCGATTTATTAACTCATTTTCATTTTATTGCATAATTAACTCAAATTTCACTCGGATCAATCCGAGATAAATCAACATTCGGAATGATAAAATATGTTTGCATTTCAGACTCGAAATTATTTTTAATAAAAACCGATTTTCTATTTAAGGCGATGTTTCAATTTTTTGGTCAAATAAATGACTATTTCTTATAATTTTTTTCTCTCCTATTTTATTAAATAGAAAATTAAATTTTTATTTACAATATTAAGTAACTCATGCAGTATACAATAAAAAAAATTATTTTTTTTTTATGCATAATTACTTATATAGGAGGTGACAAAGTAGAGACCGCGGAGATGAGGCGTTTTGCGGTGTGCACGATAACGCCAGTCAAAGATGTCTAAAAACAAAAAAATCTAACGGGGTTTTATTAAGAACAAAATTACCTTCCCCGTAAACCAATAAATATTTAAAAATTAAAAAAAACCTAGAAAATAGAGTGAGTTTAAGAAAAGTCCTATGTTTTGTACACAAAATTGGACCTTTGGGTTTGAATAAAAATGGAACAAATGTATATTTCTGTCAAAATGTCGGTTTGCGGTCTGCATTATAAGTTAATTAATAAAATAAAAAAAGATTTGAGGCACTAGCTTAATTATTTTTTGAGCTAAAGTGCACACCGTTTTTAAAAATGTAGTTTCGAGTAAAACGTGTTTAAAGTTGAATTTTAGTGTATTTATTACCCGGTTACTACTTATGGAAATTTAAATATCTTGGAAACGGTTTGGAAATTTACCTTAACATTTTTTTTATATATTTTTGAAATGTTTTTGTATAAAATTGTTGAACAAAAAAAAATCGATTTTTTTTTTGTTAAAAACATCGCCTTAAATTAATTCTATTAATAGAATTTACGATCAAATTAAAATGAACAAAAAAAACGATTTTGTTATGATTCATATTTGGAGACAAACAAACAAACAAAAATAATCAGTACTTAAAACAAATATTTCTCTCAGATTTTCCTCAATGCATTTGATATGAAATGATATAAATACTAAAATAGTAGATTGTGTCAATAAGTTTCTAGGAACGAATATATTAGCATAAGAACGCATTTATTAGTCGACAATTTAATTATGTTTTTATTGTCTAAATTACATACATCCTCCATACAACCATAACAAAAATTGCAATCAACTTAAATTTCACAAACTAGATATTTCAAATTGCTATTTTAGTCAACAATTTAAATTAATCAAACGAATAAAAACAGTGATGTACGATAATTTTTTGTTGTCGTAATAAAGATTCGTTCCCACGATTATATTTCAAAAAAAAGCAAGTATAAAAACAGATAATGGATGGTGGTGAAGTTAATGTATTCAATCTTAAAAACAAAAGCGGGCGAATTGTTTATGCAACGCACGAGTTTCCAGTTGAATGTAACCGAACTGAAGGGTTGCAAATGTAATTCGATGGCGAACAATACGAACGCCTGAGTTATGTGACCGGATGTGTCATGTTATTTGTGGTAGAAACTGGGGAAAAACATTCGTGAAACGAACCATTCATAATCATGTGTACGTAGGTACGCAAAAAAAAATACAAATAAAAAAACGGGGCTTGCCCAATACCTCTACACATAATTACATGTTGTCATTATTGTTTAAAAATAAAATCTTATTTCATTTTTAGAACAAATCGCCTACGGATTCATACATTGCGTATATGGTATAAATACGTTTAGAAATTGGGCATAAATAAAGTTTTTCATTTGCGAGTTCACATTACACGTTTTATTTTCACAAATAACTACAATTATCACCCACACGCAACACTCACGCACTTATAGAAAAAAAAACTTACCAATTTACCCAAAACATAACAAACAAAACTATCAATTAAAAACAACGACAGTAATACTAGTATTTTATCTTTTATGAGCAGTTTACCTAATTAGAAATAATTTTCAGTTGCAGATAACATAGCGATAAATTGTTTTCAAATGTAGTTTATATGACATATTTGCAGATTTCAAAATTACGTCAGTATAGAAAATAATCGTTGACCACAATTTAACACAAAAAAAAAGTGAAATGTTCAAATATCAACTGTCATAAAACATAAATAAAAACCTCGAACGTAATAACACAATATTATTAACATTTAGTACATAAATATGATTGTTAAACGAAAAATACAAATATAAACAATTATCGAAAACTGACCAATAAAGTTGTTTTTCCAATAATAATAGACGTCCAGGATGCACTAACATTACACAATACATAACCACAATTCACAACTGGTAGAAAAACAAACTGATTAATCACAAGTGGCGAAATATTTGAAAAACATTCGAACAAATTGTCAAAACGCTTGAATTGTTAAATAGACTCGACTGTTTGTTTGAAACTGACTGTCTAAAGAAATTACACCACGCACAATCCTTATGACACATCGAATGAACTGTGAATTACGATTCAAAGTAAATAAGCCAGTGGCGTACAACGCATCCGCTCAAACATATCCGTGCATATATTTACTTGTCGCCGCAGATTACAAGTGAAACTATGAGGGAATTTCAGTTTTCTGATAACGCATCCGAAAATACCTCATCAAACAAACACACGTGAGTAAACAGCGCGAATGAAAATAAATATTCGCACCCCACTGCCGGATAGAAGTGCGGGTAATTCGAATAGTTGCATTGTAAATTATCTTTTAAGTTGTTTTATGAATGAAATTGTGCATGTGAAATAAAAAAGCATGTACAATGTAAATTATTAAGAATATATTTTATATAATATAATTATATCATAAAAGTAATATAATTTAAATTCCAAAACATACTTATATAAATTTATTTTTGAAAATGGCAGTGCAATAATTTATAAAATAATGGATATATGTTAATAAATGCTATATAAAAATTATTTTTTTTTTATTCTAGTTGTTCAGTTCACTTATTTCAGAGTCACAGCACCATTTTCACATGATTGTCAATTGTTATACTTTATAATTAGTTTTTAGACATAATTCTTCACAATAATCAATTGCCAATTAGCTACACCTAATACAATCAACATTTGATGATTTTATAACAAATTCGTTAATTATTCTTTTTTTAAATAATACGTATACTCTCACGTAAAAATGAGCATCAACTAGCAGCCAAATATGCACAACCATTTTATTAATTATTCGTGAACAATTCGTATCAATTACTGTTTGAACATTATTTTTATATTATGCGTTACTATCTTTGAATTCATAGAATATAATCACAGATATAACAAGATATAGAAAATTTTTATATATTAGTTAGATAATAAAACATCATTTATTATTACTAATTTTATGCGCATTTTACATTTTATTTAAAAAAAAATGTTAGTTCTGTGACGTCACAACTCTTGCAAGTACTTTTGCACCATCTTGTAAATAAATGACGTATAGTAACATGTTTAAGTTATATTAAATTGTTAGTTCACTAATAAGGTTTAAGCTCATCATTTGTTTTTTTTTGGCTTCGACAATCATCTGTGCGCATGTGTTAACTTACATTTATAAGTTTCTGATAACTAACACATAACATGTATAAATGATACAAATAAAAATATTTTTTATGTTTCAAAATTACGTTATTCAAATTTATCATAATTTTTCTGTTAGAAAGGCAACAAGCTGGATACGATTTCTCAGATTAGAGATGATTTATATCTCAATCACATAAATGTGTGTGTTTCTGGTTACTCTCCTAGAAAGCATGAAAAATCTGGTTGAATTTGAAACATGTTGTTAATTAAGCCTCGCACAGTATTCATAGTTTTGCATTTATAGATTAACCATTATTTTTAAATTTTGCATGTATTTTCGCATTATAAAAATATTTAACTCGGTTAATAAAACCAACTAGATTATTCTGAAAGTGACGTGAGATCTTAAACAAACAAAAAAAAAGTCTTACTTAAAATGGCACAAATCCAGCAATTTAGTGTTTTAATTAATATTAATAAGTTAGTAATTGTTCACGTTTACTGCTAGTGACAGTTTACGAATTTAATAATGAAGTTTTGGCTTGCGTTGCGCCTGTAAAAAATAATTCTAAATATTTTTTATCCCTATAACAAGTCCTTATTCATATAATTTTGTTAAATATATCGTCACAAACAGTTGCCAATTTGCATTTGTTCATCATTCTAAATAAATATTTCTATAAAATAATACATAATAATACAAAATTTACCTAAAGCTCTAAATGCTATAAGGCACGTGATTTACTACATTTTGCATTCATGAATAATAAAAAAAAATCACATTCGCATTTAGAATAATTAACATTAAATGATTTATAGCTCCAAATTGTCCAAATTATAAAAAAAAAAAAACAAAATGCTGTCTTTGGCTCATATGAAAAAAAAAACATATATAACATGGTCCTTCTGCGTTAAGTACATACTTTAAATTAAAACGTAGTAATATTCATAAATTTAAACATATTATACATTTACCTAATGAACTATTGAAATAATCACAAGTCTTTTAAAATGGAATGATTATGTTTTCTAACCAGTGGCGGCGTTAATACAAATATTGGAGACAGTTTATCTTAATATATGGAGGCACTTCAAAATTGTTGCTAAACTAATGAGGAGAGTACCTAAAATGTTAAGAGAAATAATTATATTTCATGGGTTGCTTCAAAATAGAGATACGTTGTAGTATAGAAATAAGGGAGGCACTCAATATTTGAAAGAAGGCACATTTTCAAGATTGTAGGCTGTAACTATTTTTATAAAAGCGATTTAATATTATTTGTTAGGAACACTACTTTTTTATAAGTATTCATATTCGTAGTGGAGGCACTTATATTTCCAGAGCTGTTATATTTATAAAACAAATTTTATATTATCAGCAGGCACCAATAAAATTGATCTCAATAATACCGCCGCCACTATCTTCAACTAACGTGAATGTTCATAGTTTAGTCTTGAAATGTAAAAAAATTAAAATATAATTAAACCTTCAAGTTAACAGCTTCTATATATATTTTGAAAACGCACAAAAAAAAGTTCTTTTTTTCTTTTATTCTTTAACACCATGATTCTTCGCCGCCATCTTGATCATCGTCGTCGCTTGGTTCTTCACCGTACATATCCGCAAGTTTCCTGAATCGGGGTCCGAAATTCGAAAGGTAATTAAATTTGAGATCTCCTTCATCCGTGCAAGATGCTAGCGATGATAGTGATGAGCGTGACGTGTTGCCGTCGCCCTCGTACGCGTAGTATCTGACGTCATCGAATGGATTGCAATCGGGGTCTTTGTCAACGAGTTCTTTTTTGTCCTCCAAGAAACCACTAATGTCTGGAACTGTATCCGGAGCTATATAAAAATATTTAAATTAACAAATATACTCATATTATATAAATTTGAATCATGTGACTTATTTGACCTCATCATGCAAAAATCATAAATAGATTCTTTAGAAGAAATATAAAAATGAAAGTCTAAACAAATTCTAACGATCGATTCATACGAAGTGAACCGATCATTATTAAATTAATTAGAAACTCTTATTCGTTGCAATTAAGTTAAAAGAGAATATAACAAATACATGGAAACGTAAATAATAAGAAGCTTTAAATTATTTGACATGCTTTGAGATTTTTAAGACATTCATATTTATTAGACGCCTACGTATATCTGAGAAAAATTATTTTATTTACTCTTATCATTCAACAAATAATGGTATTTCGTAAATAGAATTTTGAAATAACAAACATCCTATGCCCAATCTTATATTTGCGCTGTTATATTTAATAATAAAAAAAAAACAACACATATTTTTAAGATATCAAATGTAAATATAGATTAAAATGTATTATGAAAAATCTGGATCTGGATGATAACGATATATTAATTATTTTTTAATTGTATTGTTGATATAAAATATCAAAGGAATTTTTTTTGATTACATCCCATTATATTTAAGAACAAAACAATGCGATATTTGCATATTTTTAAAATTTAATACTATGTTTATCAGTTATAAATAATTATTAGTTTCCCTATGTCTTGTTTCCTTATTTTAAAAAAAATGTTAATTATTGTTTACTAGGTATAATGTTATGTATATATTATGTTTTATAATAGAAAAGGAAAGTAGTTAGAAAACATTAAACATTTTCATAGTTTTGCAATTATTATTATATCCAAACCACTCTCGTTTATGTCAGTAAAAACATAGATTGATGTCTTTGGTCGAGAATACGGTATATGATTAGTGACGATATCTGATGTTTACTACATGTATGATTCAGAGCAGTGATAATGTATCGGAAATGAGTACGAAATATATATATTTCGTACTCATTGGTATCGGCAACATATTTCTGTTAGTAATATTTCGGAATAATGCCGTTTTCAAACCAGTATATTGCCAAAAAATGCTTTAATATATTGGCTAAGATCAGTGGAATCTTAAACCGGTCATATTATGCGAAAGAATTAGTACTAAGGACTCTCAACAAAATGTGGTGGCCAGGAGAACGTACATATTTATAGAGAAAATAAACCTATATTAAAATAATACTAAATTTTCATCCTCTTTTAATTCATGTACAAGTACATAAGTTTTTTTTTATTTTTATCAAGTTTAGTCTTGATTTAAAATTAATCCTTGATTATGAATAAAGTAGATAGTCTCTAATTTCATTTGAGCTCGATTGTACACATATTGTAATAAACTAAATAATAATGCTCTAGGGTCTTAAAATGTGGATATGTCACCATATTTCCGCCACATAGTACGCGTTACATAAAAGAGAAATCGTACCTCTGCCATATAAACTTTCTTTCTGTTTCAGCTGCGGTTCATCGAAGTAGTTCTCGCGTCGCAGAACATCTAGATCGAAACCAGTGTCAACTTCGCCGCCACCCTCATCTTCGTAATTGATAATGTTCTCTCTGATGTCATCCATCTCTTTATCATTGTAATGATCGTGTTTGCGTCGGTGTACAACCACGGCCAACAACAGAACTAGTAGATTTGAAATAGTTTACAATCATTAATAAAACACCCACATATACACATTTAAATTAATAATGTATGCATGATTTGAATGCAACTTACTTAATAGTATCGCTAGACAAACAAGTAGAGCAACTAAGAAATTAGAGTCAATGCCAAATGTAGCTGCACTTGCTGTTAAGCCATTGCAGTTGTTGTTCACATTCTTGAAATATCTCGGTGTTCCCAAATCGTATGTCTGTAATTCATGGAGATAATTATATATTATTCAACCGCCTACAGTTGTAATTTTCGAAAAAATTCAATATTTTTTTTGTTTGCTGATCAATAGATCCTAGCATATAATTATAACGTAGATACACGATTATATCCTCAACTCGAGGAAAGTGCATGTTGAAAACAGTCGAGTAGGCTTATTTACGTATCTGTCCCACACATTTTTTAATTAATCTAAATATTTTCTAGTATGCTAACTTTTAACAATAATTAATTAGATATACCAAATACGTATCAAATTATATATAGAAGCCCTATTATTAATTAATACTAAATACTAAAAAATATATATATATTTGAAGCAAATTTTTATTTTACAAACTATTTTAATATATTTAAGTGATATCTGATTTATTTATAGTTTTTCTACATATAAATTCAAGAGTGATTAAAATTGTCAGATAAGTGTTACTTATGAGATATTCAAATATTGAGCCACAGAGTTATTCTTGTCATGTGATAAAAGAAATTCCTCCTAGTGCCTATTAGGCAATTTATACAAATATAATTTAATTGTGTCATAATGGAGTAATATTATTGCAATTACATACATTTAACGCAATGTAGGTTGATATAGTCTGCCCAAGATATGAGTTGAATTGTGTCATAAATAAAATAACTAAAGATAATAGCGCATAAGATAGCAATGTACATGCAACTATTTGACGTAATATCTTGGACAAACGGTATTATATATTTCGTAATATACAATCTGGTTTTGTTTAAACTATTTTTGGCATTTACATAATCGTAGACTTAAGATATATTTAAGAGATAATATATGTTTCGGTTAACGCCGTGGAGTTGCACTGATCAGAAATTGGAAGCCCAACAAATAGCTCTATTTATCGTATTAATTCTATTTCGAATGTCTTTTGAGTTTAATGCCCTGAAGTTAGTGTCAAACACTATTAAAAATAATAAAAAAATTTACCTTTCCATTGTATGTCAAGTTATGAATACATCCATTGAATCCAAAATCAGTTGGAGTGTAGTTCCAAGACATTTGAGACGCAACCTTGCGTAAATTAACCACAGTACCGCCGACTTGAAGTGGACCATTTACGTTCAGTGCTTTATTCGGACCAGGAACTGAAGCTAATTTCACGCATGTACTCAAAATACAATTATCAACGCGCAATTCTACGCTCTGAAATAAAACAAAAGTAACGAATAAATATCGGTAAAATGATTAATAATTTGTGATTTCGACAACGTACAGCTGGTTGGAAAATAATATAGATGAAATGCGGATTGCCATCATTTAACTTCTTGTATGGGTTTTCCAGTCGCGTTGTGCCGGAACCATAATCGATCATCAAAACCGGATATCCATTTTTCAATTCCAACGACATGAAATCTGTACAATAAACACATTTAAAAAACTTGAATGGAATCATTTATTATGATTCGTGTTACCTTGAACTGGAAGTAATCGATTGTAAACTAATGGACCGACGTAAAATATTAAACCGTTCTCTTGAATTGTTGTAATTTCTACGGATAGCTCGGATATGTTGCACGTCTGGAATGATGGATATAATGCGTAACCACTACCGAAAAATCCTATGCTCAAAGATTCACAATGTGGACCACCTAAACCTAAAAAAAAATTAAATAATGTTAATAATAGTAGAATAGTAAAGAAAATTACAATACAAATTAATGATGTTAATATTTTAAACAAAAGTTGGTAAAATAATGAATATATAAATA
The DNA here is from genome assembly GCA_944738965.1 of Nebria brevicollis. Classification (NCBI taxonomy): domain Eukaryota; kingdom Metazoa; phylum Arthropoda; class Insecta; order Coleoptera; family Carabidae; genus Nebria; species Nebria brevicollis. The sequence continues at coordinate 13,435,644 of OX122899.1, read as the reverse complement.
TTTTGTTAAATTTTCATTTGAAAGCCATAATAATTTCTAATATGGTGTAATGAATAAATATAATTTTTGAAATGCTTAGAATGTTCTTATTTAATATCGTTACTATCTAAACAAAATATCCCTACTACGTATAAGAAAGGCCAGTACAATTACACCGCAGATATTTTAATTGTTAAATTACTTTAAATATAAATAAATACCTTCTGGACAATCACAAATGACTCCTTCAATTAAAACTCCTCCATGAAGGCAATAAGGCGCTTCCTGAACATGACAAGAGCACTTCGGTTCAACGATCGCTGAAAATCCAACGAACGAAGTTCTATTTGTATTCACAACATAAGGCACATCGGATACATTTAAATAATTTGTGCATGACAAGCTTGGACATACATTCTCGAACATACATTCAGCAATGTTTGCCATCTGGATATCATCACCTAACTGGAAACAATAAAATAAAGTTAAACACATCAGAATTCCTCCCGTGTGAAATATCTAACGAACCTTATCTTGTTCCAAAGTAGCCATGGTGTCCAATTTTTCAGGCCAATAGTACGGAGATCCATGCGCCGAAAATCGAATGTCAAGTAGTGTCTCGTTGGAATGAATAGGGGAATGTAAAATACTTAAAATATCTAGATTACTCATTGACACATTATAAATATCGCATAAACGCCGATGTATCTTTTCTTTGACGCTTAGGCCCTGCAATAAGAAATGTTTGATAATGTTTTCTTAAAACTATAAGTGTTATTTTATTTACGTGTCGCGGTGCGTCAATAAATTCTTCTGCTTCTCGGCCATAGAACCGAATTGATCCTGATTTATAGATGGCTTCATCGGGAATTTCTTTCACCGTAACGGTAACAGTAGCAGCAACTTCATGATGTGGAATTTCGTGAGATTCTTCCACAACGCGGAATATGAGTTTGTAGCGGTCCGCCACTGTGCCGGCGAGCAATTTTATATTACCGGTATCTGTGTCTAACACGAAATTCGGATGTGATTCATTTGCCCAATAAAATCTTTTATCGGGGAGATCCCAATCATCCGGATCCTCAACATACACGCGACCGATAACAGTATTTGGCATGCGAATCTATTTAACAAGAACAAATAAATAAAATATTAACTAAATATATAAACCAGTAAAAGGGTTTTAACTTACCAGGTTGGTATTGACAAAGATGTCACTAAAACCTTCTTGCATTGGATTATCATTTACATCACCGATGATGACTTTCAGCTTGCTCACACCTGTTAATTTCGGTTCTCCACTATCTGTAATAGCGATATAAACGAAGAAATTTTTCTGTAATTCCCTATCGAAAATTCTCTTCGCAAATAGTTTATCATCAATAATATCGAAACTGTCTCGTATTTGTTTGGTTGAATTTTCGGCCAATTCATAATGGAAAGGTGGACCATTTTTTGTTTCATCATCGTTATCTCCGGCCGTCAGAGTCACGATTGTATTATCAACGATGTTAATATCGATATTTTCGTACCAAACAACTTCGGTGATTTTCAAATATGGTGCATTATCGTTGATGTCATTCAAATGAATAAAGAATATTTCTGAGGCTGCTTGCGATGTTGGGCCGGCGTTTTCATCGTGAGCTGTAACGACTGCTTGCCATTCAGCGCTTCCGGTCGGGGGATCGCGATCAAGTGTTTTCGTAAGTCGAATACATCCTTCGGCATCTACGCTCAAATACTGTTCGCCTTCGACTGGTTTTACGCTGTATACGATGTTTTGAGGTGCGTTTCGATCACTAATATCCGGATCATATGCTTGAACTTTCACTAAACATCCAGGCACCAACGTTTCTTCGTCGATCTCTGTACGATTTTTAAAATCTATAAACACTGGTATCACATCATTGACGTTTTCAATGTTAATCTTCACGATGGCTGTATCATTGAACTTTCCGTCATCTGCCAACACTTTCAACTCGTAATTGGTTCGAGTTTCATAATCAAGTTGGTTTTTAACGCGAATTTTTCCTGTTCCTTCTATCGAAAACGAATCGTCTAAATTGCCGTCAATAATGCTATATTTAATACTTGACGCTGTATCACGATCTTCAGCTTTCACCTCGATAACGACTTTATGGATATCGCTAGACTCGAGGATATTATCAGCTACGTAAACAGATTGTGTGAATTTCGGTGGATTATCATTTTTATCCTCAATAACAATTCGGAAAACTTGTTCAGCACTATTCGGTTCTGTTGCGTTTTTCTTCAAAGCACTCGGTGAATTGTCTTTCGCGATTACTTTTACGTTATAATCGTTGTTCAACTCCCGATCAAATTTCGCTTTAGTTGTGATATTTCCGGTGCGTTCATCTATTTGAAATAGATCTTTATGATCAGCTAATTCATAGCTGACAATGTTGTTCGCTTTAGTTCCGTCTAGATCGACGGCTTGCACTTGCATCACTGGCGTTCCGGGTTCCTCGTTTTCTAACACAGAACCGGAAACTAATTCCATAAATGCTGGTATGTTGTCGTTGACATCTTCGACTTTGATGGTGATTTTAGTTACAGCGCTCAGTAAATCTTTGTTTTGTACACGAACTTGTAGCGTATATTCAGTGGTTGATTCGTAATCTAAATCACGACCAAGTCGTATGTTTGCTCTTTCGTTGTTTGTAATTAGAATGAAATTGTTTAGTTTATTTGTTTGTTCTGTTCGTCCGGTCTCCAAGAAATATAACAGCTCTTTATTGTCCATATTCGAACTGTAATAATATTACTAGTTTAGTTTATTTGTAAATATACTAAAGAATAATAACGATAAGTTCTGCATAATAAACCCTATTCAAGCAAATTCAAGTTGCGTTTGATTATTATATTCAAACAATATTTTTCTATACTATATGGCTAATTTAGAAATTACAAATAGAACATTTCTATAAAATAAGTAGTGTCTTTTTTTGCAAAATAATAATATATAGGAAATTACGCACTTTCAGTGATTATAATGCGAGTGAAATAGCGTTAAACGAAACATGTACACGCTCTAGAATCAGTATGATTATATATCTGTTATATGTCCAGAATATAACAACCAAATATGCAAACGTATCTATAATTCAACGCTGCTAAGTTAAGCGACGTATTACAAAACTTGCTTTATATTTAAGTATATATACAAATACAAAAAAAAGGTAAGAAATGATTGCGCAATTATACATAACTAGAAATAGTATAAATATAGGCAATTTAAATATATGTGCTTTTTCATTGAAACGAACCGATGTACATAATATAACAACATTCAGGGTATTAAAATAAAAATAATAAAACTTACTCGGCAACAATTGTAGCGATGTTTTTCTCGTAGTCGCGGAAGTTTTCTTTTAAATATATCGGTGAATCTTGTACGGTAGTAAATGTTGGCGCTTTTTTATTCGAATCCACCACTTTTATTTCTAACACAGTTTGTACTGAATTCATCGGTGTGCCATTGTCATGGGCTGTAGCTTTTATTTTAAATATTTTCCCAACTGCAACCTTTAAAAATATCTTATATAGTATGCATTTATCAATCAAACATGTTTTTTTTAAATAACGAAGCTATAGTAGGATTCACGGAACTTGAACATTCTTTACATTCCTTAGTCAGATATAAGTAACGATATAAAATTAATGTAGATGTCTTTTATAATATGTGCGATAGTGTCGCTTAAAGCTTATTGAGGTACATATTTACTTCACGCAGACGCCGTATTAATAACAACAAACGCAACCACGTTTATATTCCATCATATTTCGTCATACTTCGTATATTATTGTTTTCATGTCACATTAGTGTTTGACATTGTTAAAACGGGCCAAAAGCATGATTTTGAGTAGTTTGGCGTTATTTGAAGAAGAGAAAAACCGAATTGAACTGTTACTTTCCTTGATTTTATTTAAATCTGCTCCGTTTAAAAGTGTTGTATAAACGAAGTGGGTGATTCATGCCAAAAAAATGTTCAAGTTTCGTAAATCCGACTATACATTTAAATAGTCACGATTTCAAATGGAGACAATTTTCACATATACTTTGTTAATTTCTCAACAAGCCTGTTATTTATATAGTTTTAGCTATTTATTTCATCAATACAACTTTATTAAACAACCGTTAAGATTTAGAGTAAATATGTTTATCCTGTGGTTATGTAAGATAAATAAAAATAGATTACCTCTTTTATGGGTTTGATTAAAAAAATAATGCCAGTTTCTGAGTCAATTTTAAAATAAGCAGCTTCATCTTGAAAAGTATACGTTACAATACTATTATTGCCGTCATCGATGTCTGTTGCTGAAATGCGCATAACTTCTCTGCCAACCGGTAAATCTTGTGGCACAGATTCTGAATAACTCTGGAAAAATATTAAAAATGTCAAGAACGAGATGTTTTTTGAAAATAAACAAGCATATTTACGGTTTTATCAAAAATCGGTGAATTGTCATTTATGTCTAGGATAGTTATTTTAAATGTGCAAACATCAGCAAGCGTTGGACGTCCGTTATCAGTTGCTTGTACGGTCACATACATCTCTTTGTTTCGTGATGGTTCATCACGATCGAAAACATGATTCGTCGTTATTTCGCCGGTTTCATTGTTTATATTAAATTTACTCTTCTCTCCATCTCTTAGTACGAATTTATAAGTTAGGGTGCCACCGAATTCCGGAGGGTCCTCATCTGTCGCCGTCACCTAATAAAATACATTTTATATTACTATTTTTAATTAAATTTCACAACATATATCCAATTATATTATACATAATTAAATTCAAACATGTTTTATAAAATAATTATATACAGAAATGATCGTGTCTGCTAGGTCATTTGTTTGTTCATTTTCGGTTATATATTCGACTATTTGTACATTTGATTATATTAGAAATTAAATATCGCAGTGATATATTGTAAATTTACGTATGAAAATTTCGCATGCGCATCTACTTTAGATTTGTTTATTATATAGTCATGCTATTGATTGGATTTGTTTTAAAATTCATGACCAAACAACTTTCAAAAAAATCGGTTATTTGTAAAAACAAAGAATGATAAATTACATGCAAGGAGTCAGAATTATTAATGTTTATAAATGACACTAGTCACTTTTTTGTCGGTAATTTCTCCACAGAATTATGACTAGACATTTCATAACGTAAAAAAAATGTATAAAAAAGTGTATAGTAAAATTGAATATACTACTATAAAAGATACAGAATAGTATCATTAGTATCTTATTTGTTTAAATATTAGTACTATTCCTGTACTTATATAGAAATTATATACCAGTATAGGTCATAAATATATATAAAATTGTATACAATTTTTATGCGATGTAAAATATACTTGCAAGTTTGAGAGAAAAGGTGCTGCTAGTTGCAAGATTTTAGGCGCTTTAGGAATTTTTGCAAGGAAGGGATGCAAGGGTGTTGGGATTTGGGACTGAATGTTTGGCAAACCAAGCATAAAAAGAGTATGACTGAGGTTGTAAGAGCTATTTGTGGTGTATCCAAAAGAGATAAGAAGTGAAATATGTGGGTGTATAAGATTTTAATGAGAATAGACAAGAAGTTATGTATGTATGCAAGCATGCATACATGTATGTGTTTGTTTCGATGAATGTATATATTGACAAGATTATAGAGTTTCTAGTGCTTATAGATATACAGAATTTATAGTGTGATTCTGAGCAAGTCTGTAGATCTGTAATAAGAATCTGCTTTTGAAAGTGTTTAAAATAATTTAATTAAATTACAAATTAAATATTAGTGAATTCAATCAATTATATCGAATATATTTCTGGGGTTTTTTTGCGGTAAAAATATTTTATTAAAGCAAAATATCTTTAAAAAATGTACAGAATCTATTTATAGAATTATATGCTTGCTCAGAATTGTACCATTACTGGTGAATAAAAATTGAGCCTATTAAACCTCAAGTTGTAGAAGGAGAATTAAAATGGCGAATTCATATATAAACCTGATCGTTTTACAACTATACATACTGATAATACGAATTCTATTAGTCACATTAATGTTGCGGTAAAAGAATTGAACGTATTGCTGTCATTTCCGCTACGATCAACTAATAATATAGCCGTACTTGTTATTATCTAAATTTTATATATGCATAACAAAGTAAACTAATATTTATTTGGTCATAGTAGTATAAATATATATATAATATCTACATAAAGATTTAAAATGAAACTATTTATAAAAGTGCAATTATTCGGTTTATAAACAAGTTACAACATTGCTATCTTCATTAAATAGAATGATTCTTAGTGCATCCAGTTATGTCACGCTATAAGAACTCCAAATTATCTGAGTTAACTGAGGGGATACTGTGATTTTACGTTAACTCAACTAAGCTTTGTTGTATTAATTTAGATTTTTTTTTATATAAATAAAAACATTCGCTAATTTACACGGGAAAAAAATCGTGAAAATTACCAAGTGTTTTTTTTTTAAATAGTTGGTGCCTGATTAGTATTGGGTTACTAGTGTAGATTACTTGTGTAATCTAACTCATGAGATTTTAACTTAGAATATGACAGGATACGTGTTTTAAAACGAATATTTATTATTGCAAACATTCATTACAGGTAAAAAATTCAATTGTGCTTATTGTATAATATAAATCATCAAATTACTTTAAAATGTTTATTTAATCAATATTGAATTTTTAAACTAAATTTTTACAGTGCGTCATTGTCGCCAACGTAAGCATAAATTCAGTAAATTTACCGATTGTGTTTTTACGTATCCCAAATCATAAATGTTTAAGAACGCAAACAAAATTAACGATAAACTATTAAGAATAAAATTAAATTTCAATGATATTTAAGGTTCCCAATTCAAATATCTTACTATCAAACATATCTAATAATACCAACTAAATGAAATATTCCTAATGTTTATTTAGACCTACCCATGACGTCACAGAACGGTACAGGCAACAATTTATAATAAATCACTGAAATACTATAACTATTTGAGAAAAAAAAATATAATAAAGCTTGCATCATTCTAATTCTAGAGATGTATAGAAAATGAATCATCTACACAAATATGAGTTATGAATCAAAAACGCCGAATATTCTAGATTAATATTGATGAAAATCAAATCAAAATAAATAATAATTAAATTTAAATAACACCATCAGAAATTTAATTCCAAAACGAAGGGTAAGTAATTCGAGCTACCACAATTAACCAAGTCTATAATCGAATAGACGAGTTAATCATGTATATAATTGTGTAAGTTGTGATTGGTCCAATAATAAAAACGCCTAAAGGAAAGCTATATATTGTATTAGACGAAATAGAATATATTATAAATTTGTTGGCTCTTTTAAAAGCATGCAACAGTTGTGTACTGTTATATACATGTGGCTGAATATGGAACTATTTTAGTTACATTGAACAAGTTGTTCTTTCAACCACTTTTACTTAATTATTTGTGTAGTTTATGTCTAACCCATTCAGACCTCATGTCCATAATTATGCACAGTTATTATTTTAAGAGTAATTTAAAATGAGAAATCACTTAAACAAATGTGGTGTATAATAAAATAAACTACACATTTATATACATCTATTAAATATAGATCACCCTTAAATGTTTCCCGTTAAAGTAATTCTAGTCTGAATAGGTTAATGAGTATTTCCTTGCAATGTATACCTTCGATAACATCTGGCGCGCACAACAGAAAAGAAACAATTTCAATATATATATTTTTATGAATATATAAATTTTCGATGTGAATAAATGTCGATTTAAAAATACGGAGTAATATATGTTTAAATATTACTGCTGATGCTATTCTTAGTGCTAATTGGTTTTAGTAACTAGTGTTTATGTTATCTTTTGAAACTTACTTTCATCACAAAAGTTCCACGATCTTCTTCTTCTTTGACGGTGGGATTGTAGTTAGAACAGTGGGTAAAAACGGGTTTATGATTATCCTATAGATTACAGAAACAATTACATAAATATATTCTCGCTTATCTTTTTAAATGCGTATGCATTTATAATTTTTTTTTTAATACTTACAACTACAACATTACGTGTTGTACTAGGACTACGGGCAAGTCTCAGCCTTGAAGGATCGTCTGTAAAGAATGAACATTCGTTATATTTGTGGTTGTGGCGTGCGAAAACGACAATCAACTGTCTTTTTGCTTATTTTAAATACATATTATATGTATTTGACGAGAAATGCATTTAATGACAGCTCTTTTTTCCCATGGAATGTCATTGTTTCTTTTTTATACTCGACAACTACAAAACAAAATCTTTACCCTATATAAATTACTTTTGTTTCTAACCGCTGCACTTTATTTATAATTAAAAATATATTTTTATAAGATTTTTTTATATGTAAGTATTGTAATCATGAAATAATTCGATCTCGGTATTTTAACGCAAATATAACTTTTGACCTTCCCTGAATCGAAACTAACTACTTTTCTCATGACGTCGCTCTCTCTCTCTCGCTCTGTGTGTGTTTGGTTGTGAGCTCGTTACAGCCTAAACGGTTTAAGGTAAATTAATGCAACTTTAAACTGAAGATATGTAAATGCCTGGCAAGACAACCGGAAGTGCTTGTTTATTTCAGTCGTTTTTTGGAGTTTCTGCAATATCATCGAACACTTAAACAATGTATAGGTAATTTGAATGAAAAATGATTAGATTGTTTTATAAGTGATATTAATAAAGTAAGAGAAATAAAAATACGTTTAAACAAATAAATATTTTTACATGAGATAGTTTTGGAAAACTATGAAATGAAACAAAATAACTGTGAAAAATAATTTTTTGTTTGTGCAAATTATGATATGAAATGCAAAAACATGTGAAGAAAACGTTTTAAAAATACAGTTTATCTTTTTTGTTTTACCGTAAAAAATTCATTTTTATACAATAATAACGAGTAATGTTATTTTAATGTTTAAATAATGTATTCTATTGACTCATATTTTTTTTTCCAAGAAAAGCTATACGAATGCTGTTTGTTTTATTAATGATTAAAGGCACGTGGTCATATTGAGTAACATTTTTTAAATAGTCCGACCTAGCTTTGTGTAAATAGTAATATTAAAAACTCATATGAGTTTAAAGGAACTGACCAATCAGAAACACTATTTTAGGCTGGGTTTGTTAAGAAAATTAGAGCACTCGGACCAGAAATAAAGTATGATGCGTAACGCAATTGAGGATATTATCAAATTATCCTATCATCGCTTTCTTTTTTAATTTGAAATGCATTCAGTTGCCTACGTCATCGCCTGCAATCGAAACTTAAAGACACATTCATTTCACACATTGAATGTTTGTTGTACATATATGGTTTGTATTATTTTTGTGATTTAGAGCCAATATATTGAAATTTCAATTGCAACTCAACTATTCTACTAAGGCAACTTTTAACTCAAAAGCAAACGATTTGTTCCATTGTTACATTATATATAAACAGCATTACTAATAAATTTCAGATCTTTGTACATTCTTATACAAACGTATATAAAGAAACATGCGCATTAACGAACTAGAGATTTTAACGGAAATGCACCTTTTGACATCTGTGTGGGCGCGCGCGCAGGCTCGCGTGTTCATTTATGTCTGTGTGTATGTTTTTAGTATACGCGTGGCTGTGTGTGTGTGAGTAAGAGAGAGAGTTATACAAAAAATATATGTATTTGAGTATCCTTATGCCTATCAAAACGTATAAAATAATTCAATGCGAGCCACTAAATATTTTATTAATAATACACAGACATTGTTTGATTTTGCTACAAATTGTTTGAAAAACAGACTAGCCAGAAATAGCCATTCGTTCTAATATAGAATATGTTCGTACCCAGCCACCCTCCAATTGATTTAACAGGGCGTGAAGACGATACGCCGTACCAAACACCATTCTCAAGAAGTACAACCCTAATGTCTGTTAACGGATGCTATTTTTACGTTAGGTATTTCCTTACTAGCGTGAGTCGAAATTATTATAGAAATGTCCTGTCTAGTGAAATGTTGTCGTTTGTTAGACAAATTTCGATGAAACTCTTAAGAAACTTTCGGTAAACGCCTGACATAGTGACTTATGCTATTAAATGAGTCTACCGTTAATTATATAAAGAGAAAAACTTGTTTAACCTTATGACTAACCTTCCGGAAAGTTATTGGGAGTATGAATCAGCTTGACAAGTCATTTTTCAGTTTTACGTCAAACAATTTACATGAACTTTAAGTGCTTTCTTATCACATTTCAATACCAAACCGAATTAATAACAAAATGTAATGCTACATATTTAAAAATCGAGCGTACCCAATTTCCTTGTTAACGTTTGCTAATTTGATTGTTTACACAATCAGAATGAATTATTCAATGTGAGAACCATATTACAAAATATATATTATGATTCAGAATGTGATCTTAAACAATTTCTATTTTTAAATTAAAATAAACGTAAAATCATTTTATTCGTGACTCTTCTACCAACAAGAATAAATGCACAAAGAAAACAAATCTTGAGCAGTGCATAACAAATGAGATCAAAACACTAGAATTTCAATTTCGAATAAAATCGTTACGTTAATTAAAAAGGGTTTTTTAGCTTCAAAAAATAAATATTATGTCATACACATGTGAAATCTCATCCGATAAATTAAATAAATAAAGATAATATTTGTTACGCTGAATTTTAGAGGAACCGGTCGTTATTATGGAATCGAATTTTAAATTTAATATCTACCTTGAGCGCGAAATTTCTGATTTTAAATCAAATTTAAAAAAAATTTATCAATAGGGAACCAATTTGCTTTTTCTACTGAGAAATTAACTCATACATTAATATTTTGTGTCATTATTAATAATATATAACGCATTAGTTGACTTAAAAGGGTTCTAAATTAATAACTAGAATTATAGTTCCTTTCCGCTATAACTGAGAGTTATTTTATACCTCAGTGTGGCCAATGAGTCACAAATTTAATGGAAAAGCTGCGTTCGTTTACTCGTTATCAACTAATCAATTGATAGAAACTGCGGATATCACGTACTTTAATATAACATATAATAAAATAGTATAAAATAATAGTAAAACTAGTAACAATTATTTAACAGCTATTTAGAATATATGGTCTGTGATTTATTGTATAACTGTGTACAAACCCACTGTCGTCAAACGACCTAAAACAGTGTGCCCAACTTAATAGACTACGAACTAGGCTTATGAAAGGATCGTGACGTCACTAAGTGTGAAATTATAACTCAGAATCTAAGCGTGCTACGAAACATTACTGATACGCTTATATATTGTTTATTAACGGGAAAAATATAAACCTGCATCATAATCGTTCCCTGTTAAATTTACTGCACCATATATTTATGGGTGACGATATTCTTTTTACACAACTCAACTTAGTTCAGTTAAAAATCATGTTTTTCTACCTATATGTTGGCTATACAGAATAATAAGAAGAGTTACTATTCAGATGAGTACCTGTGTAAAAAGAACATAGCTAATAGGAGTTAAGTTAGCCACAATAAAAAATGTCCAACCTGTTCGGTGTCTAATAATAAATAAAATAAATAAATAAGTGGTAGATCACCAAAAAAGGTGTCAATGTATGCGTTTGTTTGGTATATGTGAAGAATTAAACAAAATTGTATACCTTTAATATATAAAAACACACATTTATTAAATCTCAACCGTTTATTAATAAATCAACAACAAAAAATACAATTTTTTTTCGTTTATTTATTTGGACAAAAAAACCATTATTGGTATTAAATATTAGTACATTTAATACACTACTAATATGCAAATGTAGCCACGAATGAAAACGGATTTTTTTTTATTTGCACAGCTTTTAAGCATTAGTTCTCAATTTTTATCACCAGAGCTGCGTGTTAGTTTGAACCGCGAATACAATTATTTTTGGTAAAATAAATATAATAGAAATCGTGCTATTACAACTTCCTATTAGATTATTAATCTATACGCATATGTTAAATTTGTGGTGCAATTACAAGCAAATTAATTATAAAAGAATTTGTAAAATTCGGAAGAACTATAATAAAATACATATTTAACGATTATTAATTGCAAAAAACGAGAATTACGTTCGGTATATTTTATAAATTATCCACAAATATATGAATTGCAATTCGATTAAAATATTTTAAAACCCTTTCAAAATCAATAAACTGTCGTAGAAGCGCTCCATTAATAATTATATATTTGAAATAAACTTGAATACAGAAAACTAAAGTACAATTTGATAAAATACCAAAGTCGGCACAATACTAGTCTATTGTTTGAAACTAAAAAATATTATCATACAATTATTCAAATAATGCAAGTGCATTTACTGATAAAACACACATAGATTTCAAATACAATTCTTAAAATAGAACTCGGAAATGTCCGCACAATATATCCTCATAATTGTTTTTATAAATGTATTAATCATTTGATTAAAATATTTAAAAAAATATATGTACGCATGAATAAGTGAGAAAAAATGTGTCTAAAATAGTGTGAAAATATGTACAAAATAAGGATAGGAGAAACGATAGTGACGTCACAATCCCTAAAAGTGCGAAACTTCGAAAAATAATGTCTAGGCATACTAAAAAATACGAAAAAAAAAGAATATTGTTTACTAACGGAAAAAATAAACCTACACAATAACATATTTTTGGTGAAATTTAATTTAATAGTCGTAGTTTTTTATACTGTTTTCATGCTCATATTAATAATAAACGCCTACGCATATGCATTCCACACGTTTATCAGCTGGCTTGGTTGCTCTAGTTATGCTATTTTAGCAGTTAATTATATTATATGATTTAAAAACTGGTTATTTTCAGTTTAAAAAAAATCAGTATGAAAAAAATTTAAATAGTAAAACCAGTTATAAAATATTCAAAAAAAAATTCACATACAATTGTCACATTATGCGATAATATTGTAAACAATTGTAATACAGGTAATCAAAAACAAAATAAACATTAGAATGTAATTTGTAAACGGAATCGTCCGTAGTGGGAAAATAAATTCTGTGAATTACGATTTCATAATTAAATACACAATTTCGATTACATGCTATTTTTAAATTGAATAGTCAAAGTGAAGAAATGATAAACACAATTAAATTTTCTCTAGTCAGTATTGCATATATAGAATAAATGAACAATTTTTAAGAAAAATGAAACCGTTGTCTCATTGACCCTTGTTATTTATTTATGTGCTGTGTATATTTACTCCATTTTGTTATTTATTATCAATTAATATCATACAGAATTTAATGAGCTGCATAAAATATCGAAACGGACAATAACATATTACATAAATACATAAATAAGCAAAAAGCTAAGCAACCGTTATCAAACAAATATATTGAATCAATATAAAAATGAGATAGATATGTAAATCAATGTAAAAAGTCGTGAAAATTAAAAATCCTTTCATACAAACCAGTGGCGTACATATAAATCTGATTATAATCAATGCAGGAATCTTAGAAAGAAAAATAACGAAACCAAAAATTATAACGAAATAATAACTAAATCGAAAATAGGGACGAAAAAAATTGGTTGTTTTAGTAAATAAATTGGTTTTGTTCGGAGTTTTAAGTTGCGCCGCTGTGTAAAACTGATACTGCTCCCTTTTTTGCAAAATCTACAGAAGAATTCAGTTGTAAAGCAAATATAGCTTCAGAGATAAATAATGTGATATCTGTTGTGTAGCGGCTCGAACGAAAATACGGGGAATTCTAAGCAATATGCAAAGAAAAGACACCGACAATTCATACCTAGTAAAGATCAGACTTGCTCTTAAAGTCGCTGGAGTAAAGGTAAACGTTGACAAGGAACGGAAGCATGTTATGATTCATGTAGAAAGCATTTGCTCAGAAAAATGTCCAATCAACGTTTAACTGTTTCAACAACAATTCATTTAACAAGTATATCAGGGCACTCGATTAAAATATCTCGTACATAATAAATGCATCATGCACTAATCGAGTCACATAGGGATCAAACAATTCTAATAACAATGAACTATTCTTAGTAATGTTAAATGTTTATCCAAAGATAATATATAAGAATTATGAGTAACACATTTATTTATGACTAATATTGATGATAAAACCCAGATTGAAACATGTTTCCAGGTAATTTCTCGGAATTTGAAAACATTTCCCAACCGAGAATTTTTACAATAAAATTTGGTATCAAATGCATTTGAATGCATGTAGTTCTAATGCATGCATTGCGAACATTCTCTGAAAACAAGGCTAACCTAACACCATACACAGCGAGACATATCAACAGTTGGGTGCAACAAAGGGCTCATTTAGAAAGGTAACTGTTGCTTTAAAAATTGTACAAAATGTATTTTATTACGCAAATCCGCTGTATTAGTTATTATCTAATTGCTGATAAGATACTAAACTAGTAAAATAAACAGATCGATAATTGTATATTACCTGTTTCACCTTTCCGCGCTGAGACAAAGCTTAATGCAGGTGTCCAAACCAGTATAAAAATACAGAATATATGTTTACGTTCCATCTTAAATAACAGCTATATATCACACGTTTTCGTTATATGTAACGCAAATGAACAATTCAGAAAATTTAATTAAATGTTTATTATCGTTTTTACACCTATCCAAACTTGACAAAGGTAAACGCACTTTCAAAACTGTAACTGCACTCAACACAAGTCATTTTTAAAAAAAATCACAATCGAACGTAACGTAACATAATTCATGCACCGTTCATAACGCACAAATTTAGAAGAATATTAGTACAGCGAGCATAACTAAAAAAAACATAAGATAAATGAATAACAGTCAAAGCGAAGCACAAACACACACCGGACACCGCTGCGCTCAGGAATTGCCATGAGTTTAGCGTCGTATCGCAGGACCCAGCCCGTGTCACGTGCACACTCATTGGGGACGCATTCAGAAACGCCGAACAGTTGACTCACCGTTTACTCAGCACTTCCTTCACTTCGAAAATACATAAATCAAAAACTAACTGAACATTATCGAACATTCTTTTCTTTACTAAATTCATCTAATTTTATCAAATATATTTCCAATTAACAAGCACAAATATTTGCTTGCGATTTTAAATCATTCCCAAATATGTATTATGTTATTAAGCGGGAGAATCATCTAAATTTACTAAATTTAAATACATTATTATAACATATTATTTAAATAGAACAACTAACTGCCTTTTAAGTTATATACTATTGTTATTTATATCTAAAAATAGATTTCTGAAACTGTTACATTGATAGGAATCCAACAATGAATTCCCATTTTTTTTCCTACAATTCTAATGTATTTTTAAATTTATTCACACACATATTTAGTAGTACGATATGATTAAAGTATAGTATGTTAAATGTAGGATAGTAATATAATTATACTACAGACTGTTTCTTTCACGTATGCCCGTATGCGTATTGTTATAATAAATTGATGCAATTAAATGCTAGTAAATGTTTGCAGTCGGTTAATACCGCGTAACAAATTAATTATTGCGCAATAAAAACGGCTAGACAATAAGTCTCCGGTTGAACTAAATGAAAAATGAGCAAAAATTGAATGTATCTCCAGATGGCTACGAATGAAAATTACAAATCAAATGCTTGCTTTAAACAATATATTTTCAATCTTAATTTCTGAATTAATGCATACTTTAATCAAAATAAATAAAAACGATTAATATGTATTTATTGTAAATTATGACAAAAAAACGTTATTTTTAAAAACAAACGCTATTATTGTTGGTCATAATTAAGCAAATACAATTTGTAAAATTTTAGCGAAATCGATAGTCAATATTGAAAATCTGTAATGTTCGTTTGATTTACATTCGAAAATTTGTTTTGAAAAGGATGATAAAATGAATTTTAAGTTAACTAGAAGAATAGAAAATTGTCGCCGAATCTCTGATTGTAATAATTCAAAATTGGCTATTAGTTTTGGATAAATTAAATATTTGCATTTTAGATAAATCATTATTTTTTAATCAAAAAAATCATTTAGATTCGGTTGCCTCTCTGGTATTTTAATTATTTAAAGTGTTTTTGGGAATGGTTGTAATTTAGTTTTCTAATTATAGTTACCGAGAATGGTAATATTAAAAAATTGCTTTTGAAGTTCAGGGGATTTGAATAATACGTGCAAAATTCAATTTACCAAAAAGCATAGAATGTTAGTGTAATTAAAAATAAAAATGCAGCGTAACGAACAAAAAAAAAGTTGACACAGCGAAACAAACAGTCATTATTTTAATAAGTTTTGTTGTATTTTTTTGATACTTTTACATGGATTAATATAAATGTGTATATATAATAATCATGTATCATAATAAAAAAGTATATAACAAAATCGTAGTTAAAAATTTATTAACTTCCATAACATATGAACATGAACGATACAGAATATTTGATGTTTTATTAATTGGTACAAGAATATGATTTAGGTTAATAATATAAGAAACAATATTATTTGATAACTATATTTATGTAATAGTAATTAACGAAAGACATTTCGCTTTGGAACGCCGTTTTATTTTTTATTATATACAAGATGAGTTGATTGTGTTCGATAAGAAAATCTGGAATGATCTGAGCAAAACATAGAGTACGACACGTAACGACATTCTACAATAGTATCACGTATCGTACCATATTTTCTATTCAGTCGTTCCGATTTTAAATCACATTTAATTTTTGTTGAGGAAGAAAATTTTCATACATTTGAAATTAAGTAGAAATAAATTTGGCGATAAGTTAAATTATTTCAGTTTGCATCAACAGTATAACTATCTTAGTAATCGCTAATTTTATTTCTATTATCAAACATATGATTTTATTTATCGCTTTATGAATTTCTAAGATTATACAGCAACTTATTGCCTTACATTCTATACGATTCTATATGGTGTATACGCAAATAGTTAGTATTCATTTGAATTGTTTACATTTCTATTATAAAAGACAATTTTTGACGACAAATCAAACCACTCTGACCCATACAAAACGATGACGTTTTGTTTACTATACATGAACAAGTGCTTTGGTTAGTCACAAAAAAACGCATCTTTAATATCGGAAACATTGCAATCTGCAATTTTCTACACTCTGTTCATCTGGGATCGTTGATAGATCTTTTATGAATGCATAGTGCATGCATTATATCTAATAGATAGAAATTGGTAATAATAGTAACCATTTTGGCCAATAAACTTACACAAAGAGATACATGCAGCGATTTTTCACAACAAATTCACACATTCTAGCCAATACCTTAATTGAATTCGTGCAACTACGCCATTTCCAGCTACTGAACTGCTGATAACTTTAAATTGTATTTATATTTAATTTAAAAACATTATTCGTGCCATATTAGTAATTATATAAACATAATAATCTGATAATATAATATAAGAAAATTGTCTCTGATGTATAATCAAGATTTAATAAATTTATATAGAATGGGTGAGATCTGGATTAATATCAACTGGCTTATGACGTATGTTGCATTAAGTCAATAGAGTATGAAGTCACTTTTGTCATATTCCATTTTGACAAGTTGGCATCACGTGCATGGTTTGAGTGAAAAATCACCTATAAGTAAATAATAAGAAGTCATACGTAGAAACTGTCGCAATGAACCAAAACACTCTGATGATTGCCTGTTGATTATCGTAGGTGACGTCACTGGTTCATATAAAATGATGATTGTATACGTTTATATCAGAGTATTTAGGTTCGTCGCTAAAATCGCCTTAAATTTGTAGCAAACACACAACAGATGTTTCATTAATTTATGAACATATCTATATAATTCCAAGGTGGCAATATCTCAAAATAAATTCAAATGGATATTATTTAAATTTATTAATATGAATTGATAAAATAAGATTATTAATTGGTTAATTTAGCGAAATATATTTGATTATAGATTATTATTTCGGTACGAAACCGAAATGAGAATCATAGGGGTAAAATTTGTGATAAAATAATTAATAGAAAATTGCTGGTAAATTAACATCACTATTGAATATATTTTAATTTATTACCACCTTGGATTTATCTGAAATTTATACTTCTAGGGTAATCTTGTATGCATGAAAAAGAAACGGCGATCCCAATTTCATCATTAAAATATATATATATTTCTTTGTATGCATATATATATTTATATTCTGATGGCATCTCAATGTATACACTCATAGAATTTGAAAACTTCCGACGAACATTTTGCACATTCAAAGACAAGACAATTAGATAATTTCACAGACGTGTGACTTAAAAATGATACTATTTGCAAATAAATAAATAAAAAGCAAAATGCGCTTGTAATTGAAATACGACATTGCTATTTTTAACAAGATTAAAACACAAAACAAGGGAGAATTAAATATAAATTAAATCTATGTAATGTTAGCATCTGGCCATAGAGATCTGATATTATATCTGCACTATCCCCACAATAGTAATTAACCAAATATATCAAACGTTTTAACACAAAAATTTAAAGCAATTTAACTAAATATAAATATTAATATATATTTATATGATTATACTATATATTACCGAACGTGATTTGGGTTTTTATAATATCGAAGAAGAAATAAAAACAATTGGGCAATTGGTGCAAGTCGCACATAGCACTAATTGTGATAACAAAAAATATAAATAATATGGATTATGTATCCAAGAAAATTACAAAAATTAATAACGCATACAACCACAAACTTCATGAGGCAACAACAACATAACTCAAATAGCGAAATAATGGTGTTGCAGTGTTCAGTTTTAACAAAATTCTTTGCAGATAAGTACCTAGATGACAAATATTATCCAAAATATTATAATTATTGAGCCATCTACAATATTGACGAAGTATCGTCGTAACCATGACTACTGTTACTGATAGAACGTTATCACCACAGATGATCGTAATCGAGTTGGTTGGTGTGATGATACATAATTGTTTCGAAGTGTTGTGGCTGATAGTGCTTGCAACCTTACGTTATAATTCCATATCCTCGGCTTCGTTCTCGGAGAAATCCGACATGCTTGATTCACTTTCGGAACTAACACCTTGTTCCTGTTCTCGGAGGGCTTCCTCCGTTGCATATTTACGTACATACTCTGCAATTAAATTCATTTGAAATATATACTATATTTTGCGCTATCGCGCATCGAAGGTGCGTTCGGTTTTAAATCTGATTGTTAATGCTCTATGCAGATCTGCTCACATTGTTCAAAATTGACATTAAAGCAGAATTCAATTATCGACATTTTTATACACATATTTATTAAAAAAACAGATGCAGGACGAACGTACAAATTTACACATTTACAATGCAAACCCTAGAGATCTATTCTATTGCGCATATCGCGGTTCAAGCTATTCTGAGTAGCCTGTACTTCTGTTTATTATCATAATACAAGAAATATAGACAGAAAAGACAACTAAAGTACCATTAAGGTGCATTGCTGTAATCTGTTGCGTTATATTTGCAAATTGGTGGATAATTGGTAGTATGAAAAAATACTGCTTTGTGCTAT
Organism: Nebria brevicollis; assembly: GCA_944738965.1. Taxonomy (NCBI): domain Eukaryota; kingdom Metazoa; phylum Arthropoda; class Insecta; order Coleoptera; family Carabidae; genus Nebria; species Nebria brevicollis. The sequence continues at coordinate 13,416,005 of OX122899.1, read as the reverse complement.
AATTTATGGTAAATTTGTAGGATTTTCGCGCCACGATCCTTGTAATTCCTTTCGGCGTTTTATAGAAATACGTATTATAGTTGCGTTCCATAAGTACATATCGGAGCACTTGGAATAAAGAATACAGTAAGAAATGTGACGTCACATACTATATTCGCATGTTATCTTGTTTTGTGATGTTACGAGTCGTACTCTATTCGTTTCTGTGAGCAATCCGGTCTGTATTTACAGGATGTAGCTTGTAGATAACACAATTTTCATCATACTACCAACTGTTACAGTTTTAAAATGTAACCAATTCTAAGGATATTTGCATACATATAATTTATCAGTGATAAAAATTAAGGGGTTAGGCTACCCTAGAGATTTTAAGATTAGCAAAAAAAATCTATTCTTTAGTATCTTGAAAATAATATGTTAACGTTTTATGCGCCGGAAAACTCTAAAAGAGCCTGAATTTCGAATATGGCCCGAGCGCAATAACGCCACAGCTTTACTACTTAAAATTTTAAACGCGTTTTTCTCGAAACAACATTTTTTAAGTTGGCCGTACTGATAACTCAGACAAATCTTTACCGATTGACTTGAAAATTTAACTGTTTATTCAAAACTACTTTCTTCAAAGAAGTACGTAGGATTTTTTTTATGTTGCATGGTTATTAGCAATTTTTGGGCGATTTTTGACAGTATTTTTTTTAAAAACACGCCATTGCTGCAAAAATCATTATAAGAAAAAAATCCTACGTACTTCTCTAGCTGTTCGTATATAAAATCGAAGTTTGTTTAGTTCATGATTCTAATTTAAAAAATGCAGGAGATATTGGTCCGGCCGCAAAGGCTTGAAAAAAAGAAACGTTATTGAAAAAATACTGGGAAGTCGCCATTTTGTTCCACGGAGCTCGAAAATAAATTTAAAAGCATTGCTGAATATGCATACAATAAAGTTCTTTTTTCCAAATTTTGTTCTATTGTATAGTTTTGCTGAAAAAAAAATCTCTAGGGTAGCCTAACCCCTTAACCAATCGCTATCCGCGTGCAAATTTAATACCAACTGCTACTATTTTTAAATGCAACCAATTCTAGGGACATTTGCAAACCTACACATACTTGATTAATGATCTAGCAGAGAAAATTCAAATATAAGGTCACCGCGCATGCAAATTTATAAATATTTTAATTTTTTACGTCTATAATAACATAATTCACACATAAAACACAACATTCGCGTTAAAAATTAGCAACAAACCCCATAAAATGACCATGATTTGGAGTATGTTAGCGCCACTAATTGCAATAAGTAAATTTCATAAGCGTTTAGTACTGATTTAGACAAAAAATACCAATGCAGTTTAAAGCTTTTAAATCATTTAAAAATGCTCTATAGATAAAAATTGTACCATTAGTAATTTTAACCAAAATATATGATTAGTATTAAAAATAGATAGCGAGTTTATCATGTGATCGTATAAGTGTGGTAGCGAAGCAGATTTCAATACCGAACGTACCCATAGTATGGATCGAATAAAAAAATACATACTTGCCTTCACAATCCGTTAATAAATGAATGAGTATGATTTTTTTTTTAAAAGTATTATGATTAAAATAAATGTAAATTATCATTAGTTTATTCACCTAATCGGTGCCGTTTTACCATAAATGCATGTATTCCCCCAGCGGGCCCATCGTTCAAGGGAAACGATTATAAAACGAGCAACCCACTATTTAACCCATTATTTGGCAAGCACAATCTGTTTACAAAATAAATACGACTGTCATAATTTCTTTGCAATACGACCAAACCCCAAGTAACACAAAATTTTAGAAATCAGTTTTTGTTGCAAAACATTTTCAGCGTTACAAAATTGTTTGCTACAACATTCAATTATAAATGCGACTCTGGTTGATCTGGCTGAAATGTTTATATTTTGATTAATCCCCGATTACCAACGATTATTTACGTAGGTGCTGCATGCAATTGGTTCACATCATGAATTCAATGATTTATTGAATAAAAGATGCACAAATATGGAAGCATAGCAAAATGTTTAAAAATAAAACACATTTTTAAATACGACCCATTAAAGAACAAATAATAATAAAAAAACCAAAAAAATAAATAACATGCTTTTTATCTATCTAACAGTAACTGATTACTATAAGTAATTTTAACAAATGAATTTCGAAATGATTTCTAAAAAAAAAGGAGGTGGTATTTAAGTAATATCTCTGGCTTAAATTATCGATGGTTATATATATTTAATTTAAAAATAAATTCACGTCGCTTTTTATTATTTTCAATTTGTAAATTGACATAGTATAAAGCAAAAGTTACAGTTTAAAAAATATCTTATTTCCAATTTGGTACAAGTATCAACTGGACTTTTATAATTAATAATGAAAATATAAAACAAATTAATAAAAATAAATAAGGTGACTCGAAATCAGTTCAGTGTTGCGCAATATATTGTGGTTCCTTGCATAATCAAAGAAAAACGATAAAAAAATCAATAAAATGTGTTTAATATCCCATACCTGACACTTTCTTTTTATATTCTTCAGGTTTGTGTAGATACATAGCGGCTGCATCACCGTTCAAAGGATCTATAGGATTCGGGTAAGTCAAAAGTTGAGGCAGAAATGACTCGAATATATTTGACAAATCTAACAGAATAAACAGTATTTTTATTGGTGTACTTCAATGCATAAAATCAAAAATGTACGAAATATGAATTAGAATCGATGTGTGAACAGAACACGTTTTAGTATTGCTTGGTCTTGTTTACGCAATAATTATAGTATGATTATCTAATTCTATAATGATTAGAGCGTGTAAAGAACATATGAATAAATCAAAATCACGGAAGACTCCCCCCCAGTAGCACAGTAACAAAATACCAATATTAGCTGATATATTGGCTCAATATGGTTAGAGTTAACATAGTACAATATTGACCGTATATGTCAGACCCAGTGGCGCCATGTGTATTAGGTAGTTAAGTAAGGGAAAAAACTATTTGGCGATAAATGTAAATAACTACTTTAGTTTTTAAAACATGTTTCATTAACATTTTAGGTTAAATTGTGCTAGCTTCAAATAATACGCCACTGGTCTCTGTAATACATTGTAGACGCAAGCGCATGCGCTATAACAAGACATTGTTATAGCGCATGCGCTTGAAATGCCATATTTAGCCAATTCGTGATCGAAATTAGCAACTCGCTCTCTGGCGGTGAAACGAATGTACTACAAATATTGGTCATTACGCCGGGCATTAATGTACCAATCAGCTGTTTGTTCCATTAATGGTCAGCTGTCATTTTTTCATAAATATCGAACGAACAAAATATCTATCAAATCTTACGAAGTAAATTCTTCGGATAACTCTCAAATAAATTTTAAATAACAGTTACAATCAAAATACACTTTTAATGAACACAAAATAAAAGATTCTGACTCCAAGTGTGATTCGTTTTGGCAAAGAACATTTATAATCAGTTCACTTTAAAGGATTTTTCACTTTGTTGGCTTTCGCGTGTCCAATCTTAGCCTCTATCTCAACTGTCAAATACATTGGTCACTACGCCAGGCATTTTTATTAACGCTACTAGCGCCACCAACGATAATTTCGATCACGAATATATATATATCTAATATTTATTTTATATTGGTTTGGTATTGGGTGCACTAATCATTACTATGAGTACATAATTATACTAATAATTATTGTAATAGTTAGTCAAAATCATAGATAAAAAAAAGATGACGTAAACGTAATTTGAATTGATTTTAATTATGTAGTGAAAGACAGATTATATAAATGCTTAGGCATTGCACCTAATATTAATTAGTGTCACTGATGATACATACACATACGTCATCTTATGTATTTTGATATTATCGCAAATATTCATTGTACACAATCACAAACGATAAACAGGCACTAATTGGTGATAGCTACTGTGTCAAACCGCACATTCACACGTTGAATAAAAGGAAATAAAGTATAAAATGTATTTAGTACCGTATAAGGCAGTCCAAGCTTGGTTGATGACATCAAGGCAAACCGTACCCGATACCTCATCGATATTTGGATGATAAACCCTATTCATGAACCCGATGCTCGGTGATTTAAAAGGGTAATGTTCGGGCAAATGGACACGTACCTTCCAAACACCACCTTCATATGGTGCTGCAGACAAAACATTATATCACCACCACAAAGAAAACCAACTGACAATCACTGAAAATCACGTACTTCCGCGTGGACCGTAAAATTTCACGCAAAATTCGTTGAGTCCACCTAATATCGTAACTTCGTGTTTACTTTCTATTCTGTAAAATTCGTTAAAGAAACAACTATTTCAACCATGTACAACTCAGCTGATCGTCAAAAGACAATGGTAACAGACTCAAATAGCATGCAGTGATTTACGACTAGAACCATCAGCAATTATTTGCGTTTAGTGCACGAAACAAGGTTCGTTTTGATCCTCTTTGTCGATCAGCTGATGGAACAATGTTATTGTTTACACATGACATTCAGTGAAAACGAAAAGGATACAATTTTATAACGTCCGTGTCCATACGTCGCTTCCCAGCGCTTGGTGAAGACATGATAGAATCTTTAAATGCGAAATAAACATTCAGTTATTCCGACTAGAATTCTAAAAAAGCCTATCTGACTGTTAATACTTTCAGCAACAAAGATTTTGACACACAAACAAAAAACGTACGATGGCTGACTACTGTGACATTACAACTTGTTCGCTCTTTTCCGAACGCCGAAATAACCATTCGGCTATTTCCGTCACTTAAGAAACCCGCAATTTTTAATCATTTTATACAAATTCTCAAATAATTACAACAAAATATATACATACAACTAACATATTACAAATCTAACATGATTATAAACAACTAATTTGCCAATACACTATAAAAACAAAACAACAAATAATATAACTCCCCTTGATTTTTTTAAATTTATTCAAAAAAAAGCTAGAAAAAACACAATGAATATGTCAGTATTTTATAAAACAAGCGTCACATAAACATAAAAAAGTCAGTTTTAAATTTAATTAAGCCAATTTGTATATTTAATACTAGATTAAAAACTACTGCAGCGTTTATAGCTGCACTTCCTGAAATGTTATTAATTAAATTAGAAAATTGATTACAATAATTAATATGTATCAGAATAGAGAGATAATTCAAAAGCGAGATAAAATCTAAAAAAGAGTAAGAGGAGCGCAAAATTGTGCTGCCAAATTCAAACCGTAATCCGCGAACGATGTATATTAATGTATTAACTTAAAAAACAATCAAACATGTTATTGTATGTGAATTAGTAACTTTTTATATACTTATTTGCTAAACTTACGCTTCATGAATACTTAAAAAGCTTGAAAACCACGGAACAGGTTAAGACAATATAAACAACGATTATAACCTAAAACATATGACAGCCTGAAACCACCTGAAACGATTCACTAGCGCCACACGTGGGTATATACCGAATTAGGATCATGATGGCCTATTCATTTGGCGGGCGATACAAAAGTATAATTAAAATGAAATAAAACGTGAACGATAATATATTTCATAATTTTAAGTACATATTAGCAATAATTTTATTTATTATATATTATATTTGTAATTAATTCATGAAAATAAGTTTTATATTGCGATTCTAAGCAAATTATAACTTGTAAAAGATCAGGATTTTTTTTAATAAATTCTTTTTAAAGAACATTTTATTACAAAAATCCTGAAATATATTCGATATATTTTATTTAATAATATTTGATTTGCAATTAAATTAAATTATTTTATCGACTTACAAACGCTTAAAGATTCTCGTTATAGTACTACAAACTTGCTCACAAGCGTAATATTAAAATAGTAAAAAATCTAATATTACTTACATCAATGGTGCAATTTTGAATAGTATATAAAATTTTAAAAATATGTTTTGATCTATAAAATATACCGATTACAATTCTAATTGCGTACAACAAATTATCATTGAATATATATTAGTTATAAAACTGCAATACTATAAATATTTTACAGGTTCTGCTTACAAAATTATTGATTTGCTTAAAATCGCACAATTACTGTGCGCATTTCAGTTACATATACATTTCAAGAATATGAAATTATCAAAATGTTTAGATTACCAAAAAGATATTATTATTTTTATTTTATAAAACTAATTCTTTTATATGGTGATGTTGGTTGGAAAAATTCGAGTCGAAAACTATTTCATGACGAATTAAATACAATTTTTTTTTTATATATATCAAAAACATAATTTATGTATGGCAAAGAATTCGTTTTAAAACAAAAACAAATGTTGTTTACATACAAAAAAATTAGTTTCTTACAATATGTTTTTTAGATAAATAAAAATGCAGGAAACCTTTAGTCACATGCAACGTCCCTGATATGTTGCTCAGATGTAACGAAAGGTTTACTAGTTATATTAATAAATATAAAATAAGTAAAAACAAAATAAAAATGGAATGTAAAATATAAAACATAATCTATATTTACCCTAATTTAAAAAAACCAAATAAAATAGTCATAAATTTAAAATTTATGTCAGTTATTGATACATTGATAAATAAATAAAAAATCGCAATTGCCTAAAATAATAAAATTCATAACAGAAAATGTTATGTGTTGTTACAGTAACAATTTAATAAGTTTATAAAATTTAGCGTCATTTTACAACACAAAAAGATTTTTAAACAATATTAGTAAATATTTATGTTTTCATGATGTTAGACGTAATATAAAGTTTATTAAGTATATATTATATAAGAAATTAATTAGTATTAATAATTATTGAATATAAATTAATTATATGTCGAGAATGTGTCCCGATGCAATGGTAACTTGGTAAGAATTTCATATATATGAAACTAGATTATCAGGGGAAAAGCTGAATTCCTCGAAATAGCATTCGTCGAACATGTTGTGTATCATTTTACGAAGGGCATCTCTAAGTTTATCTTTCTTCAATTTATATTTGAACTTATCCGTGAGCATACAGTTTCCTCTGACACTGTAAACATAAATTATATTCAAATACATAAATAACTATAAACTATTTATTTACTTCGTTTGTTACTAAATAAGATAAATTTAAATTAAATAATGTATCAACACATATTGTATCAAAAAATTAAATTTGGTTCACATTTTTCATAAATTAAAAAATGGCACATGTCAAAAATAGACTTTTAACGTAATAATTAAATTGAAAATCCTATTACTCTGACTAGGATTGTCAAAGGGTACTTAAACATTTTTTCTTTCGGAAAAGCAAACAAAATAAAATATATATTTATACTTACAGCACATATTCACCAGTTTGGATCCTAATGTACTGATCGAAGTTAATTTCTTCAAATTTAAAAGCTGAAACATACAATCAAATCCTATTAAAATACTACAATCAAGCAAACAATGCCCAGAAATTCTGAAATACACAGTTATAGCTTGTAGACGTAGACACTTTTGCAGTGCAAAAAGGAATCAGTGAACCTGCATTTTATTTTTGCAATTTATGTTGATTAGAATTTTAATATTAATCATTACACTATTACTTATGCGTTAATTTTGGATAAGTAACTGTTTCTGAAATAGTTATAAATGTAATAATGTCTATCGCGCTTATTTTTAAGTATTCAAAATATTATTGTGAATACTTAAAGATAGATTTCCAAAACTAGAAAGTATATAAATGCAGATGCATCCTTTAGTGAGTAAGAAGTGCAATATATTTAATGGACACTTATACAATTAAAGTCAGTGTATCCCCAAGTATTTTATTCGCAATTTTAGTATTACTAAGTTCGAGTCATTAAATAGATACGCACGTTTGTGCATAACTAGCCACATAAAACTAGTATTGTGGCGAAATGTTGACGGGGTATATTCATAACCGCCAAAAACATTTGCCGTATTTTTTTTCAGATTCATTTTACACAAAAATTATTTTTCTTATAAATTTAATTTAAGTTTCCCATTCTCTTTTAACTGATTCTCAATTTTCAAACATTAGTTTCTGTATCTGACTGACTTTCATATTAGATTTTATAGTTATATTACTTATATCAATAAATGTATCCGAAATTATGCATAAGTGTCCATTTAATTAAATTATTAAAAATAAATAAATTTAATCAGATATCAGTTCATTTATAATAATAATAATAGTTGACAGTAACTTTTTGTCGAAATATATGAACTAATCTCTGATTACAGTTCCTGCAATAATCTTTCGCTATGATGATGCCACATTTAATTAATTTTCGATTATACACAAATAGAATTAATTTGTTGATGAGTTTACCATAGCGATGATTGCGCCTTACCTGCTTTATTTTCACGATAATATGAACGGTTTCGGCTGTTTAAATCCGGCATTTCTAAACCGCGGGCAATGGTTTGGAAACCCTGTTTTAAACAGTCGAAGCAGATAATGTCATAGCAAAAATAAAGAGTTTGAATATATAGAATTGGCATCAAATTGGTCTGCTTCAAGTTCAAACGATAAAATATAATAATTCTAAACCAAAAAAAAAAAAAGACATACATTTTATATTTTTAACTGTCTACTCCTATCACACATATCCCATCTTAGAGCACAGATTGGGCAAATCTCAATTAAGACATTTTCTAGTTGTATAAATATACTAGCTGGATCATATTAAAGAAATATTTTTCTATAGAAATTTGGCACTTAGGGATCGGAAGCCTATATATGGGTACACGACACCCTAAAGTGTATTCGTGACGTCACTAGTATACAGATTGGTCCGTGTAGTTTAAGCGGTGTCTTATCGAGGAAAAATAATTAACTGTTACATATATGTTTTTTGATTTTTCGGAGATCAAATTTGTAATTATGAAAGTTTTATATGTGAGGGATAAATTACGACCACTTTCTGCTACTTTTGTATATCAAATATTATTTTAATAATAATTCGTTATTTATAGAAAATTCATGTGTTTTCTGACTTATACTATTGCACTGATTTGTCATTGCTTTTATGTATGTATTTATAAAATCTGTTTAATAATTAAATCTTGTATAGTATAGATAAGGAATAAGAAAAGATTTCCTCGGTAAGATAGTTCAAATTGACACCACCAGACGTCCACCACAATGTATGAAGCTGCGAATTATTTTACTTAAATAGCCAATTTAAATAAAATAAAGAAATTAAAAATAGTAACTAGGAATTTTTAAAATCGCTGAAATTTTCATTATATTTTTTATTCAATATGTGTTACCTCAAAAACCTGATAGGACAAACATTTCAACTAAAGCAGACTTAATTAATAATAAACAAATTAAAGTTTGTAAAACACGTACCGCCATGTTAATTTTTTGGAAAAGTTAATGAAAGTTTAAAATAAAAATTATAAATAGTTTACAAAAAAAAATCCTATAAATCCTAGACTAAATAAAATTCAAAACGCTAGTAGAATTGATTAACTAAATTTTTGCATGCACAAACACGCGCAAATATAATTAATGGTGTTCCACCGTTATTGAATATCATTTAGACGGGGACATAAGATGTACAGTAAATAGTTTATTCGGTACTGTAAAATTATAAAATAGAATTTCATCGAGATACAATATATTTTATAAATTCATTTAGTTGTATAAAATTTTTTCGCCTGAAGTGTAACAACTCCAAGCAGAAAATGTATTAAAATTAAGTAGCTCTAAATAAAAACGTTTTTTTGTCTCACACACACACGCCATACATACAATGTAGAAACTAAGTGTGAGATTTTTAAATGTATTCATGGATAACATAAAAACTCTCACCAACCAGCCAATCAAACGCATGATTTACACATATACAAGTGTAATAATTCTAATAATGATATTAATTTGAAATAAACATGTCCGTGAATCGGAACCGGCATCGAGAAACTGATTGCGATTGTTGACGGACATTTGACAACCAGCCAACGTATATGACGAACGAATTATTTCGAAAACTATGAAACGAATTTCCAAACGATAGATTGAAATACATTCATACATCCCTAACTATATTTCGTATGCAGAAGTTATGGTATGTTCATCAGTGTGCCATTTGTACCTATGTGGACAGGATTTGAATGTTCTCAATCGGTGAAGTGCACAACTTTGTAATAAAACTAAATTGGAAATACTGACTCAATAACTTGATGCTTTCATAAATAAATTAATCAATAAATAAATATATATATATATAAAAAAAATGACAATCAAATATAATAATGCTAGTATAGAGAAATATAAATAATCATATACTTCATTAGGTTAATCTAGCAATTCATTTGCGTTATAATCCAAATACTTAATTCGATTTTCTCATGTTTTCTGAGAACATGTATTTTTTTAAAGCAAAAATTTTATAATTTTTCTATTTAATTGAAAAACACAGCTTTGGATAAAAAATCTGTGGTGCACTTCGCCTGTTAGTTAAAGGAACTACAATTTGAAAACTTAGGTCCAATTCCAGTTTAGTGTGTATGTAGTTTCAGTCAGTGTTGCCAAATTGTGAAACAATGTTGTGTACGACTGCAATAACGTGTGGTTTTTTTTTTTTGTATGTTATGTATAACAATTTGTATTCTTAGATATTTGAAACAAAATAAAAAAAAATTGATAAGATTTATAATTGTCCCATTCACATAGACACTTGGTGCGGCACAGGCGGATTGGTCACCACGGCAGCCTGAGGCGAAGGAGGTGTAGGGGTCGACGTCGGATTTGCGTCGTTTGCTTGTGGCATATTTGTCAATTGAGAACTGGTCGTACCTAAGTAGTTTTGTGTATTTTAAACAAATCCGCACTCCTATATTTTACTTAATCCCCCCTAAGTGGCATCATTTAAAATATTTGCTATTAGACAATTCATTTTTGAAACTTAAAAACGATATTTGAATCCATAAAGTAATGAATAACTAACTTTGAAAATTAAGGCCATAGTTATCTCAACTTCTAATAAATTTGTTAGTTTGAACTGCATTTTTTTTTTTTAAACACAATTAATTGTATTATTTAGTTAAAGATAATTTATTAAACTATTCTCAAGCGTTTGTGTCAAATTTAATTTATATGATTAAATATTGCCTATTTACTATTTTTTTTATTTAAGGCGATGTTCCAGTTTTTTTTTTTTTAAATCGATTTTTTTTTGTTCAATAATTTTATTCAAAAACATGTTAAAAAAAAATTTAAGGTAAATTTCCAAACCGTTTCCAAGATATTTACATTTCCATAAGTAGTAACCGGGTAATAAATACACTAAAATTAAACTTTAAACACGTTTTTCTCGAAACTACATCTTTAAAAACGGTGTGCACTCTAGCTCAAAAAATAATTAAGCGATTGACTCAAATCTTTTTTTATTTTATTAATTAACATATAATGCAGGACGCAAACCGACATTTTGACATAAATATACATTTGTTCCATTTTTATTCAACCCCAAAGGTCCAATTTTGTGTACAAAACAAAGAACATTTCTTAAACTCACTCTATTTTCTAGTTTTTTTTTTAATTTTTAACTTTTTATTGGTTTACGGTCCAGATTATTTTGTTCTTAATAAAACCCCGTTAGATTTTTTTTGTTTTAGACATCCTGGACTGGCGTTATCGTGCACACCGCAAAACACCTCATCTCCGCGGCCTCTACTTTATCACCTCCTATATAAGTAATTATGCATAAAAATAAAACTTAAATTTTTTTTTGTATACTGCATGAGTTATTCAATATTGTAAACAAAAATTTAATTTTCTATCTAATAAAATAAGAGAGAAACAAATTATTAAAAATAGTCATTTATTTGACCAAAAAATTGGAACATCGCCTTAAATATATATGATTAAGATTTTCTATTCAGTTGTGGGTTATAATAACTTTCCCACCTTATTTTGTGTCCTTTCAACAATTTTATATCAAATGTAATCATTGTATTGCAATACAAACGAACAAATCTAATTAGAAAAACGACCAATTTACACTCGATTTTGCCTGGCTGGTTCACAATCGATTATTATTATTTTTCTTAGTACAATTTGGTTCTCCATGATTGTAACAAGTAATTCTAATCAAGTAACGCTTTTTATCATTATTTATTTTGATTATTATAGTATAATGCGTTTTTTGAGCCATAAGAAAGTATTTTAAAGTAAAAACTGGTCCTAAAAATTATTTCTTAATTTGAATAAACTAAACTTTAATGTTCAACAACATAAGTGGGAAAATTAATTAAATCAGTATAACATATTTATATTTAAATGACACCACTGGTTTAATAATCAATCACCAAGACAAATCTATCATGCATCTATATACGCCCTTCGATTAAATGTGCAAATATATTAGAGTATCTAAGTAATTTGATATGTCATACGATATTGCATTAATTTTTTTTTTATTTGTATTTATCAAGTTCAAATAATTTACTTTACGTAAATGAAATATTAAGTAAATGATCATTATTAATGTAATATGGAATGTCATATCCTACCACACTGTCAAAGGATTAAGAAAAAATAAAAATCAGTCAATATTCCTAAGCAGCAAAATAAATAAAATGAAATAATGAACCACAAATCCTGAAGAAATAGATTGATTTAAGAGAAAATAAAAACAAAAAACGATTTTTAACCGAAAAATAAAAAACAAATTCTTAGTCTACAGTTTGCGAAAAATTGTAATATCTTTGACGAGAGAATGCTTGTACAATAATTAAATTGAAAATAAAGTAATCGCTCATTTCAGAAAGAAATCAAACATTGAGATGAAAGTCCTGCGAAAAAAGTATTCAAATCTTTAAGAGATAGACAAAGATAACTTCTATCGGAATGTGTTTAGAAGATGCGACAAAAATAAAAGTAAGGTTCATTCCAGAAAAGAATCGAGCTACTATTTTTGTGGAATTGAGTACGATTTCGAGTTCCGTTAAACAATTATTCAAATATTTACAAACTAAACCAAAGATAACTTCTATTTCGTTGCAAAATATGCTTTTAAGATTTGACGTACACGAATTCAAAAACCATGCAACAAAAACCCGATACCAAAAATAGAACGAAAACAAGAAACCAAAACAAAAGAATGAAAATCAAAATATATCGTAAAAAATCATCTTTTATATTTGCCTACAATTATATATTATTTAATTAGTGATAAATGTATGCGTTGCACATAGTGCACATATTATAAATAAAAATGCCTTGTAATAATTCATTCGTGCTAATATTATGGGTAAGCAATATTATGTGTTGCTTATTATATTTGATGGAATTTTTGTTATTCAGTGATTTTTGTTATTCAGCGATTTTTGTTTTCAGTGGTGCTAATAATTTAGTATATCATTTTTTTAGCCAAATCATGACGTAATATGTGTTAAGTAGGCTATAAAGTATCTGATTAAAAATAAAATGGCGTTATATGAATGAATGAAAAAAAAGCAAATTGCATTATATATAATATAAAAGTGGTTATAGCATAGATATTTTAAAAATATAAAATAGTAGTCTTGGACCTATATTCAGATCTTTTGATGTCCTATTTTAGAAACTTCTTACGTACTTAAAAGTTTAATGTTTTTTTTTCTATATACATTTTTCAAATGTCTAGTTTTGAGCTACAATAGATGTGAATACAGGTCCAGTAGATGGATCGGATCAAGTAGAATTCTGCAAATTGTTAATTCTTCTAGCAGTTTTACCAATTTTAAAATAAATATTTCGGTAATGTATGTGAAAAATGAACTATATTCGCACATGTTTTTCTAAAATATAAAAATAGACAATCGTAGAATTCTACAAGATAAGACTTGCCTAAATGTTATCCGAGATTTTATTGTTCAGAATTTTATACAATACGAAATGTACACGAACGAAAAATAAACAAATATAAAACCATAATTTTGAGCCGCTACCATTTTTGACATGCTCAGAATAGGAAATAATCAATCAGTTATTTAGTTGTTAAAATAACTAATAATTTCCCTTTATTAGATGTATGCTGCTAATTCTAACATAGAGCATGCCATGCATAAGTGAAATGCACTACAGAACGAGTCACGTTATTTGATGATGTTATATCACTCAATTTATAGACCTGGTTGCCCACAGCCAAATTTAAGATATTTTATCGCTGCAATTTATGAACTAAAATGTAACAAATCCCTAGTCTCGGATAACTTAGACCCCACTCCACATGCGTAGTATAAAATAGCAAACAATTGATAATGTAGAGTAAACAAATCTTACCTGCAGTGTTGGGAGCAGTTGGAGTTGAACCTGGAGGATGGGCCACTGGTTGGTGCCATTGTCCACCACCTTGTTCCGCTTGTAGCCGCTGGTGCGCCTGTTGTCGTGCTCGGAATTCAGCTGCTTTTAATTGTTCCAAATGAAATTGTTGCCGTTCGGTTATTAACTGTTGTCGTTGATATTCAAGGCCTTCTCGTTCTCGTTCCATTGTCGTCTCGAGTTCTTCGAAGTGACGCAATTTGATTTCAAGTTTTTTCATTTGAGTTTCGACTAGTAATGCTACTAACGATTTGATTTTTCTTTCTTCTACCGCAGCCAAGTGTTTAGCTTTAACAGCTGCAGCCGCCAGCGCTGCAGCGGCTGCCATTTGCATCTGTGCATCTTTGACGGTTTTAACAACCGGTTCAATTTCATTATTTGTTGCGATTTCTTCGCTTTCTTTAATACTAGGCTGAGTTCCTCCGCATTCAGATCTAGTTTCTTCTTTCACTATAACAGCAACATCAAGTTTCACTTTTTCGTCAGGTTTATCCGTTTCCATAGGTTCCGATCTCTCGATACCATTTTTCTTCTGGTCGGTGCATTCAGTGCTATTTACAGGCTTCTCGATTTCTTCATCTTTTATTTCGGAATCCTTCTTTAGTTTCTCTTCTTCTTCTTTTTCTGGCAGTGTACCAGCGATACCGCTGCTAGCGAGACCAGCCGCTGGATCGTATTTCCCTTCGGTTGAGGAAGCTTCGACGTTTTTCAAATGTGCATCAAGCAACGCAGCCGGGACTTCATCTTTTATATTGGCAAACTCTTCCATTGCGGATTTCGCTGCAGCCGCAGCTACTCGAGGATCAACAATAGATGCTAAGAAGGCAACCGTGGACATGATTGGATTCCCTGCTTTGCTAAATGGAATAGGTTGATATGCAAGCGGTCCGAGTACTCCACCTGCTTCATGATCTTCTAAATAGGGGTCTTCAATTGGCAATCGTAGGAAATTGAGGATGCATTCATCTTGTGTGCGTGTACCAACATGTTCGCACACTTTATTCCAGTCATCTTTATACATTTCTAAACCTTCAAGGAGTAATAACGTTTCTTGTTCCGTCCAATCTCTCGTCAATGATGCAGCTGTTTTATTCCGCATTGCGGCTGGTTTTCTAACGTATTGGTCAAGCTTTAATCCAAATTGCATTGGTTGGTCATTGTCAATTCGTTTCGCGTCATTTTTATCCAAATCAAGCAACGATTTTGCTGCGCTTGGCTGTGGGGTTTTTGGTGGATTGACTGGTTGTAATCCGGATGGTGTGTCAGAGAGTACGTGGAAATGGGATGTTGGTGGTGGGCCCATGGCCGTAGGTCGCGAATCGGTATCTACTTGATAGTTGATGAGGCCCCACTGCTCCAAAAATGCGTGCACTCTCATTATCGCGCACACATCCCCAGCCAAATTTCGTCGGCACGCAGTACTTGTAATATATTCTGTAGGATTCAACCTATAAGTGTCAATCATGAAATTCCTGTATGCTAAATAAATTTCAGGTGTTTTCGATTTATTTTTCGCGTTAAAGAACTCAGGAAGCGCGCGTTTCTCAATCACGTGTATCGAGTTATAATCAAACCAAGCTGAATAAGACGGCACAACAATATGATGTGTCTGTTCAGTAACGTTATCCTCTTGAGTATCGTCTTTACTCGTAAACTCTTGTGTATTTGTGTCACTCGTCTTGCCAGTTTGTGAATCATCACCTTTATCCTCGCTCTCGTCCAAATCCATCATCGAGCCACCTTTCAACGGTTGTAACTCGTGATCTTTCTTATTGCTTAAATTTGTGGGACAAGGTTTCTGTACGGGTACTTCGACTACGTTTGGCTCGGGCACCGGGTCATCCATATCTTTCGTCAGGTCTTCCGTTTCGATATCGTCACCGAACCGGTGTTTCTTATTACCAACCGCAGGACTACGTCCACTTTTCCGTTTTCCTTGTTTGACTGGTGGCGACGGAGAACGTTTTCGTTTTTGTTTCTTTTTACTGCGATCTGGATCTCCGGTTGGATTCATCAAATCTTCAACTGTAATACGTAATTTGTGAACTTTCTTGCGACCGAGTTCATCGACTTCGTAATCTTCTTCCGTCATCCATTCGTTATATTGATCCGAATCCAAGAGCCATGTGACACTGACGCGCCACTGTCCAACGTGGTGTACTAGATTTTCAGGAACATCAACACCGAGTTCTGTGTTCACCCACGTGTCATACGAATCGGGAAAGTAATACCAATGTAACATGACGTTTTTGTCACGGCGCATCGTTGGCCGCGCATATTCTTCCTCCAATGGATCACAATGTGGGTAAAGTATGTGTGTGGCTTCGTCTTCAACCTCCGTCCATGTACCTTGGTGGCGTTTGATGATTTCTTTCGCTTTCGAATACGTTCCTTTGTCTACTTCGGATCTTACGTATACGATCGGTATTAAATGACATTTGTTTTGTACTAGTGCGCGTTCGATTGCAACGAACATTTCCGTGTTTCGGTCCAGTCGGGATGGGCTCTAGAACAGCAAATGTACAAAAATCACAACTTATTTCACTTGGAACATTTTCAATAAACGCTCGTTTGACACTATTCTAAACTTTATCACTTTAATCCTGTATTGATATGCTCTGGCACAGGATTACATTTAGTAATGTTTAGTTCTAGGGTCTACAGTACCCGAAATTAAACAATCTTCATTAATAATTGTAGCTATATTTACACATCTGAGTTAAAACTCATGTTCTTGCTTTGTCTACTCAACGTAGAGACAAAAAAAGAACATGAGTAGAAAGTGGCACCAACTCTTGTAGTGAGGAATAATATTAGCATATGCTACGTTGATAATCTTGTATTTTAGTAGATTTTTTTTGTTTAATCCTTGTCTGGTAAGTTGAGGTAGTGTTGCGCAGGTGGCTCTCTTTTATTGGTTAGTTTATTCGTTAGTAAAGGGTATTTTCTAGACTTAGTTCGTGTTGAATTCGCAAACGAAGTTTGTTCTTGTTTTCCAGCGGCGATAGTGCTTGTTTTATATCACCTACATCTGATCTGGAGCTCTTCTGAGTTTCAACCCTCGAGAAATGTATGCTTCTTTGTCAAATATGAAACCACGCTACTAAATATTCCTATATGTCCATGTTATTTTAAAATTGAGCATGCATTTGTATAAGCAAATATATGTTTTATACCAATAAATATGAATTCATGTATATATTTGTTGTTGTTTTTTTTTTGCATCATTTTGTTGGACGTTTTTCGTGACGAACCAAAATATGTGGTGATATTAAAATATAAATTTACGTAATATAATTTAAATTTGCTAAATGTTTAAAGCGATTTTAGAACAAGTAATGGATATGCGTAACAGTTTTGTAGTAAGACCATAATGTATTACAAAATTCTATTAAAAATATCTATAATCTTTGAATGTTTATTACACCATTAAATTCAACAAATATCTTAAATCAATAACTAGACTTTTGTTAATGTTAATGCATCGTGCTCTTACTGATAATTGTTTTTAAATAACTTAATAGGGAACCATTATGATTTAGGTTTATATATTTTCTGTTAGTATATCACTTTTTATATTTTGTTTTTTGTAATACGGTTAGAATAAGAGTTATGGGCTTTTTAAATTTAGCTGTTTCAAGAATTGTGACGTCATTAAATCTGTTAGTAAGCAATATCTAAGCGTACTACAATTTTTTTTTTGAAGCACGTTTAGTTTAAGAGATATGATTTTTCGAAGTGTGACGCTTATTAATTGTGACGTCACAATTCTTAACCTATTGAGTTGAGGATAATGGCGGATGAATATGATTCTAGTGAGAAATATTTAAAATCTAATTTCGAATGTCTAAGCTGGATTAATATTAAATTGGGGTCTTTTTATATATATTATTAATAGTGGTACAAAATATGGATATGCATATTGGTTCCCTATTTTGAAACAATTATGTATTATAACGCATTTATCTTACTTGGCTCTCCAGTGTTTTTTTGGATCGTTTCAAAATAAAATGTTATATTTTTTTTTTAGCAATTTCGTACACAAATAAAATGTCATGCAAAAATCATTTATATCACAGTTTATTTTAGACGCCGATGTTACTACATACAGTGCCACTCCATACGCCGAGATTGCCTGTACGTCATGGACATTCACTTACAGGACATCTATAAGGAATCGGGCTGTTAGTTAAAACCAGTATTTATGTGTTCTCTGCGGCCTCGGAATTAGCTGAATTGTGTTCCATCATGTTACGTGGAATGCAGCACAAATATCACAACCGCACTAAAATATAAATTTTATTTGACGTTATATTCCAGAATAAATAAATAATTCGTGTTCCATAGTGATTTATAATAACATATATTATTTATCGTATGTCACTGAATAACCTATGACGAACTGCTAACTCATAATTTCCTATTATTTTATCAGTTATCTAATATTAATATAGTCGCGGTTCCCCCTTTACATCTTGCGTTATTTGCAATTTTTTTTTGTTTTTTGTTTTGGAAACACACTACCCATTTTTAATAATTTACATTTCATAAAATACTAACCTCAAAAAATAAATTCTTTTTATTTTTGGTATTTACTGCCCTTCAAAACAAAATTTACCAAAAGTAAAAAAAAAAAAAAAAACGTAAACGTGCTTTCAAGATATACTATAAATTATAATACTAATACAAACATCTTTTTGTGCATATTACAATAAAAAAATAAAAAAAAAACCTTATTTTGTTTAAGTTAGTAATTTTTTCAAAGCAAATCCGTAACAGTTTAAGCGTAAGTTTAACTCAGTTATAAATTGAACACATTCAACTTACTAATCAAAAACATTCCCAATAATATTTAAAATTAAAACGAATAAATTAGCTTTGAATTGTTAAATCATGCAGCAGTAATGACTATATATTAATTAAAAACAAACAAACTATTTAAGAACCTCGTAATAATATACAGAATAATGTTACTGGATTGCACCATTTTGTGTCATCATATGGGAACAATTTTCAGAGTAAAATACTAACCTGTAAATCGAACCGCCGCCAACCCTGTTCACTTTTATATCTGTACGCAGTTGCGAGAATATTGCATAAACCACCATTTGGTTTAAAGTCCATGAAACATTTAACCTATAAAACAATTTCGACTGTAATCACTTTAGATTGTAAATAAGGAGGTGTAACTTACAGGAATCCTGATAAGTAGTGGTTTGGACGCATTTTTACTCAAATTGTCTTCTTGAAATTGAAGTAGTTGTACAACAAGAGCCGCCAAGCTCTTATTTGTTGGTGGGTCGGCTTGCACATACTAGAAAACAAATGAGTAATCTTTCAGTCCTCCCAATCTCAAATTACACGATTAGCGTCAACATAAGCTGCAGCATTTAAATGCGACGCATTTTGGGGTGGTAAATAATACGAGTGTATATGAAAATGCTTGTAATTACAAAATAGTAACCGCTAACCGCCGACTGACGCATGAACAAGTCCATTACCTTTTTGCAGGTTTTCAGTAGCCACTGTCTAATCCCATCAAATAGTGTTATGGTTTCGGGTGACTCATAAAACCTCGAATTCGGACTGCCGTCTTTTTTCGGTCCAAAAGCTATCATTTTAAATAAATTTGGTGAATACCCATTTAAAATACACACACAGCAAAACTACAATGCCACCATTTTTGATCGGGCTTGTTGTACTACCACTGCTGCCACCTATAGCACGCTAAACATTTCGCTACCGGAACTATCTTTGAAATAAATTCGCAAAATCCGATAAGATTTTATTACATTTTTGTCGTGCAAATCGAAAATTCTCTCAAAATTTTACACATCTTTAAAGAAATTATAACTTTATCACATTTATGTCTAACACAGAGGCTCTCAAACATTTTTTGAAATTCTTGCATTGTATTTGTACATTTTGTACAACGAAACCAAACGAACGCAGCATAATTCATCTTATTGCGTATGTGCAGTAACGCACATAACATAAAATGCATTTTCAATTTGAAAATATAGCTTTATTAAAGATGTTCGCCATTGCATACATACAATAGCATAAAAGTTATTCTATTGCCTCTAACATATTGATTTTTTTCATTGATTCATCGACAAATATAGGTGTAATGTCTCAAAATAATTGAGCCGCCGATTCACAAACGACGCGGGGTTCGAAAATGTTCGCGTTCAACGCTGAGAGACATGTTATCCGAGAATCGGCGGCGCATTTATTTTGAGACATTTTCGTGGATAACTTTACCGACATTTGTAATGTTTACAAAAATATAATCATTTGTAATTTAAACTATAGATATAATTAAACATTTTTGTTTCGTAAATTATTATGTACAATTATAACATATAACACGAATGAAATGTAAACCTATTTACTTTTCAAATACATTTTTACCTTTGTGACGTCATCAAGATGACTGCCGCCGCGCTATTTCAAACCTTTTAACCATTTTTTAAATGATAATATTGCAAGAATCTTGCATATAAATATAATTTCGAGCAATTTGAACTCAGTTGCTAGTTTCCTTTACTTTGAAAATCCTTCACCCAATTCACTAAAAACATCTAAAAACGTTTTTCTTTCTATTTCCGAATCACCTGATCCAAAAATGCAAATGTTCTTTTCTCGAACTTTGCAACATTCCAAAACTTTACAATTACTTTTATTATTAAAACCTAAAAACAAACATTTTACCAGAATTTACAGAAAATTTAAGATCTTTCATTTCATCTATGTAATAGCACACATGAGTTCTCGTATTTGGTATCGTTATTTGTTTGAACACCAAAATTAAAAAGATCGTCATTTTGATGTTGACTTAATATAACCTGTCCCAGCACCATAATTCTTCTTATTTTCATTATTTTGCAACACGCATTATGAGTTGCTTTTGGATTGAAAATATTGCTTCTCAAAGCGATAAATAATATTAAATGAACACATATGTAGAATAATTTCATATTTAGAATTCGCTTTGAAGCCTTCTTGTCAAAAACACAAAACTTCTTCTTATTTTCACATTTTACATATGGACTCTATTCCTGTTAGCATCTAGTTAGTATCGTGTAGTTAAGTTCAGATCAGTTCAATAAAGCTTCCTTTTGCATTCAAGGACATCCTCAACAAATTGAGAGCTCATAAAAACCCATTGTTGAATTCCCATAAAATTTGGGGGTGGCAGAAAACCCTTTACATTCTTTCACTTCTTAACAATCATTCAACTCATAACTTTGAATTTAGTGATAAATATATGGTTAAAAATAGGTACATACATATAAAAACATATTCAATTCACTTTCACATATTTTTATTTATAATTTGCAAGTACATTTTAATAGGAAATTTTAGCAGAGTGTCAACAGGCACCAGAACAATAGAATGTAATAAATAATATAAAATTAATTTGAAGAATTGTTGCAGTCGATGAGTTTCTGAGCTTCATTCTGAAAATAGATACAACATATTTTAATAGCTTTCATTAGACACAAATTTACAGCTACATCCGCGCCTAACACTTTCAATTAACTTGATAGCAACTAGATATTTATTTTATCAGTTACAAATTTATCGAAATTATGCTCGAATTATTATTTTATTATAAGTTTATTCCAAATAATTTTAGAATGTACGTTTCATAATGGCCATTCGTTCCAACGGAACACAAGTTTCATAATGCGCATGCGTCGTACAGTTTCAAACCGATACTAACATAAATTGGAATAAACTTAATATATTATGAGAGCTTTTCAATATTATAGCTATTAATTTCGCAAAAATAATATATCGTAAAATTATTAATTTAAATGAACGCTCAAGGCTGATAACATATTTTGAATTATAATTCTATTAAATATTATAATATATTCAAAACTCTAAAATTGTTATAGATTTGTTGTTAAATTGTTAGACTTTAATATTCTTAAATTTGAGACAATTAAAATAATATGAAATTATTGATATATACTGCTCGATTGGTTAATTTATTTAATTAAATATTTGAGTGTATGTTGTTATACCTGCACTAGTTTATATATAATCATTAGAGCGTCTACCGATGGTTTGCAACTGTTGAGTTCACCTCCGGATTGTGGCACCGTCCCAGAGCCAAGTCCACGTTTGCCCCAACCCGTGGAGAAGTTGAGTTGTCCGTGAGCGCGAGTACATACGAAAAGGAACACCAGCAAAACTACGTAAGCCACAGACAGACGGCCCATTATGCTTAAACCAATCAAAAAAAAAAAAACATTCAATATTCATTCGAAAATTACAGATAGATGCATATAACGCATATAATATACTCAAGTAGACTTTTTTCATTAGCACTTTTTCGAGACACATTAATTTTTGGAGAACAAAACTATATATTTTTTTGAATACAATTTACGTAAAAATCAATATAGTAATATAAAAAATAATAAATTTCCCTATAAATGTGCAATTCAAGAATAAAGTTTAGTTTTAAAATTTTATTACAAGTTTCAATATCGAAATACGCACTAAAAAAAATTTCAACACTATATCGATATTTAATGCTTACTTAAACGTGTTTTAAATAGATGTAAAAAACGTAAAAAGTTGTGTTTCGTTAATTTAAACGAAGAGATCACTTGTGTTTTAGAACACGAGTTCTGATGCAACAATGATTGAGAAAACACAGACTCTGGTCATTTATACTTCGGCAGATTTTTAAGGGGGTTGATCTGCGGGAGTAAGACTGCTAACCGCCCCACCCCCCCACTCCTATGTCCATCCTACCAATCAGAAGATATCCCGGGGTGGACCGAAGAAGCCATTCCGCCAATATTACTTACCTAATGTATCAACAATTTTAAAATAAAATAAATTGCTCTTGAATTATTTACTTTCATACGAAAATAAAAATATATATAAATTTTTATTTTTGATAGATCGTGATACATGGTTCATTAATATATGTTTAAATGATTGATTAATTTAATGATTTGAGTGGTTGAATTGCACTTATCGAATGGGATTCAAGAAATTTTAGATATTTAAAGAAATCTTAAAATCGTTTGAGTTTGTCTAATTTAAACTTGATAATAAAGTCTGGAAAAATTGATTAACTAAAAACTCTAAAATAATTAAAACATTTACTATATTCGATTTATATTGGTGTGGACATGCATTAATAGTTTATATATATAAATATTAGTAAATTTTAAAAATTAACTAAATTGAAACTCTAAAATAAGTAAAAAATAAATAATATACCATTAAGGCGATGTTCCAATTTAAAAAAAAAATCGATTTTTTTTTGTTCAATAATTTTATTCAAAAACGTTTTAAAAATATGTAAAAAATTTTTTAAGGTAAATTACCAAACCGTTTCAGAGATATTTACATTTCCATAAGTAGTAACCGGATTATAAATACACTAAAATTAAACTTTAAACACGTTTTTCTCGAAGCTACATTTTTAAAAACGGTGTGCACTCTAGCTCAAAAACCAATTAAGCTATTGACTCAAATCTTTTTTTATTTTATTAACTAATTTATTACGCGGAAAGCAAACCGACATTTTTACATAAATATACATTTGTTCCATTTTTATTCAATCCCAAAGGTCCAATTTTTTGTACAAAAAATAGGACTTTTCTTAAACTCACACTATTTTCTAGGTTTTTGTTAATTTTTAACTTTTTATTGGTTTACGGTGCAGATTATTTTGTTCTTAATTAAACCCCGTTAGAATTTTTTATTTTAGACATCCTGGACTGGCGTTATCGTGCACACCGCAAAACACCTCATCTCCGCGGCCTCTACTTTGTCACCTTCTATATAAGTAACCATACAAAAAATTAAAAATTAAATTTTTTTTTGTAAACTCCATGAGTTATTTAATATTGTCAACAAAAATTTTAATTTTTATCTAATAAAATAAGAGAGAAAAAAATTATTAAAAATAGTCATTTATTTGACCAAAAAATTGGAATCGCCTTAATATTTGGTGTGGACATAAATTAATAGTTAATTTATAGGGCATTTTTAAATATTAATAAATTTAAAAATGTTTATAAAAATATCAGTAATTAATATTCTAGGATTTCTCTATTAAATATTATTCATCTAATATTTTTATTTCATTAATCATTCATATCAAACTGAGAGAAATAAAAAAAAAAAAACTGCGTATATACAATTTTTCAAAATATTTCAGCATCCAAATCACGTTTGATTGAAAAGCAAATATCACTATTACAATTTTTTAAATTCTTAAAAAAATTCTGTTTTTCTATATTATATATTTTATTTAAATCAGAATATTTAAAAAAAGTTTTTCACTACTAAACCTAATCGCAACTTGTATAAATCACACTGGTGTAAACTTTAGTTTTCGTTTAGTTTCGACAGATTTATCAGCTTTAACAACTTTAACAAAACGAAAAACAATATTTTTTTTACTAGCGAACAACCCGTCAAAAAATGGCAAAATCCGTGCATCAACTAATCTAAATAACATAATCCGCTTTGCGAATGTCTACATTTTTGATAAACTTACACATGGTGGAAATAGTTTTGCTTTATTATATAGTTATAGCGTTTCTTGATTATCATATTATTATAATATAACACCTATGTATATGTAATCCGCGGTTATTGTAAACCAATTAGCCGTAAGGAAATATGTTTAGGGAGGTTTCAAAATAAAACTCACAAATTTAATTTTTTAATAATCATTTAACAATAAATTATTAATAATTCATTAATTAATTATCAAAATTAATTTCAACGTAGTATTAACAAAATACAAATAAGTTATTACAATTATTTGAAGAAAAACTAATAAATAAATATCTTTCTTCCCAAAAAAACGATTATCTTGAAATACCCTGTGCTGGGTATGGCCTTAATTGTTTTGAGTTAAAATTACAGTAACAGGTCACTGATTCTTTAATTTACAAATATTTTCTTAATTGTAACTGATATACAACTCCAAAAATTACTGAAACTATAGATACTATTGTTTTTTTCAACTATTTATTTAAATATATATTATAATACAATTTTAAATATTCAAAAATAATAAAGAAATAAAATTAGCGGATGACCTAACTACATCAACTGCTATTAAGGCGATGTTCCAATTTTTTGGTCAAATAAATGACTATTTTTAATAATTTTTCTCTCTCTTATTTTATTAGTTAGAAATCTAAATTTTTGTTTACAATATTAAATAGCTCATGGAGTTTACAAAAAAAATTATTATTTTTTAGTTTTATGCATGGTTACTTATATAGAAGGTGATAAAGTAGAGGCCGCGGAGATGAGGTGTTTTGCGGTGTGCACGATAACGCCAGTCCAGGATGTCTAAAACAAAAAAATCTAACGGGGTTTTATTAAGAACAAAACTACCTTCCCCGTAAACCAATAAAAAGTTAAAAATTAACAAAAACCTAGAAAATAGTGTGAGTTTAAGAAAAGTCCTATTTTTTTAACACAAAATTTGACCTTTGGGATTGAATAAAAATGGAACAAATGTATATTTATATCAAAATGTCGGTTTGAGTTCTGCGCAATAAGTTAGTTAATAAAATAAAAAAAGATTTGAGTCAATAGCTTAATTGGTTTTTGAGCTAGAGTGCACACCGTTTTTAAAAATGTAGCTTCGAGAAAAACGTGTTTAAAGTTTAATTTTAGTGTATTTATAATCCGATTACTACTTATGGAAATCTAAATATCTCTGAAACGGTTTGGAAATTTACCATAAATTTTTTTTTACATAATTTTAAAATGTTTTTGAATTAAATTATTGAACAAAAAAAAATCGATTTTTTTTTTTTTTAAATTGAAACATCGCCTTAAGCATATGCGTTGCTTATGGCTAAATGTTATATTATTAATAAAAATAGTAACATTCTTATATACTATGTTCATATAGAAAAATTGTAAATATCAATTATGAACGCGAAATGAATAAAATAGATATTACAGCATTTCTCTTTTACAAATATTCACAGTATTATAATTTTTACCTTTGCGCATACTATACATTTTTTTTACCCCATAAATGTGTACAATTTTCAAATTTTAGATCATTATTTTGTAAATCTTTTATTACATATCCAATTGATAAATTGACCGGTACCTATACACTATATTTATATATAAAATGATCAAAAGGAAATTCTCATATTGACATTGAACGTAAAAACAAACAGACATAGAAAATAAATAATATTATATACAAACAATAGGTAATGAACTAAATGCTCTCGGCATTTTCAATATTTACTTTAGCTATTATTCCCTAATATAATTATAGGATATGATTCTTCTTTTCAAAAAATCTCAGTATTATGTTGAGCCAAATAGATTTAATATTTAAGCACCCAAAAATAAAGACGCATTCAATTAACAAATAATTATTTAATACCAATTCTCAATCATTTACAGTTAATAACAAATATATATTAAATCAGTATAATTTTATTGTGTCGCTTTTATTCTGTTGGTATAAAGGCGTAACAATTCTCCTTTACAAAATAGATATTCATATAAGCATACAATTATATTTATCATATCTTTTTATGTTAGTATATTAAAAATATAGAGACTAATAAATATTTGTTTCAATTTGACAAAACTTCTAAATGAAATTTAGTTACTATTCGGAAGTAGGCAAGAAGCCACAAAATAGAATGAGGAAGCCACGTAGTTTATTTTTAGGAAGTAAGAAATTGGCAATTGAATCGAATTCAATCAGTGTTCCAGTAAGCATCAATCAACACTTTACCGAATGCATTGAAAATCATATGTTGTTACCGATTCTGTCACTTGTATTACGTAAGAAATACCAGCGTCTATACATAGATACATTTATCTAATTGTTTTGAGCAATATTTCAATATAATAAAGAAAAAACTTATTTAATTCATACTTTATATAAATATTTAAGGCGATGTTCCAAATTTTTGGTCAAATAAATGACTATATTTTTTAATTTTTCTCTCTCTTATTTTATTAAATAGAAAATTAAATTTTTGTTTAAAATTTTAAGTAACTCATGCAGTATACAAAAAAAAATTTTTATTTTTATTTTTATGCATAATTACTTCTATAGGAGGTGACAAAGTAGAGGCCGCGGAGATGAGGCGTTTTGCGGTGTGCACGATAACGTCAGTCCAAGATATCTAAAACAAAAAAATCTAACAGGGTTTTATAAAGAACAAAATTACCTTCCCCGTAAACCAATAAAAATTTAAATAAAAAAAACCTAGAAAATAGAGTGAGTTTAAGAAAAGTTCTATGTTTTGTACACAAAATTGGACCTTTGGGATTGAATAAAAATGGAACAAATGTATATTTATGTCAAAATGTCGGTTTGCGTTCTGCATTATAAGTTAATTAATAAAATTAAAAAAGATTTGAGGCAATAGCTTAATTATTTTTTGAGCTAGAGTGCACACCGTTTTTAAAAATGTAGTTTCGAGAAAAACGTGTTTTAAGTTTAATTTTAGTGTATTTATTACCCGGTTACTACTTATGGAAATGTAAATATCTTGGAAACGGTTTGGAAATTTACCTTAAAATATTTTTTATATATTTTTGAAACGTTTTTGTATAAAATTATTGAACAAAAAAAAATCGATTTTTTTTTTAAATTGGAACATCGTCTTAAAACGGAAAACAATAGGCCTAGCAATTGAGTGCGATTAATAATTGAAAAATGACATCTAAAATCATATCACTAAATAAAATCATATAAATATTTAACAAATTTTATATTTTAATATAATTTTCAATGTATCTTATTTAGATTATGTTCACATTCACATCTAAAACCGATTTTATAGTAAAAAACGATAAAACATATGAAATACTGTACTACTAGATAAATCGTCTCATTATTAGTTTAAAATCATTTATAGAAAAAATAGCTAGTATTTCATGTTCATTTGATTAATATCTGTCTGAAAGTCATTTTTAAATGATTTCGTAATGTTTCATTGTTTCTAAGTCAGCTTGAAATCTAAAAAAAAAAAAAATTATGGTCCAACAATAAAAATAAAGCGATATTCACGGATTTTTAATTCATTAGAAACTAAAAATATGCGTAATGTAATGGGTAAAGTAAAATTAACAATTGGTATGTATTTGAGTTTTTGAATTTTGTGTTGCAACATTGGTTGAAGTTCGTGAGGAAATTCTTTTTTATGATTTTTTTTACTTAAAAGAGAAAAAAATTAGGGCCTCAATCAGAGACAACATCTATTTCAACAAACATTAATATTAGAGACATTCTTTTCATTTGTGATTACTATTAACTCAAAAACTATGATTAAATAAATATATTGCGCTAAAACAAACTCAAAGACCCGACCATATCATAAAGCTTACTAATTAACCACGAATAAAGAAGGGAAAGATTTATAATGTGATGTGATTATTAATTTGATCGCATATCACTGAATACGCCTATGTAGTAAAGAAAGTGCGCTTAGCATTTATAACTAGATCTATCAACAATGCCCATTTATTTTATTATGTATCGTCCTTAATGCACTTTACGTATTTTAATTGAGCACATATCTTATAAATGTGATTCAAAGAACGTTGGAGTATCTGAGCTTGATAAATGTCTTAATATTCGGACGTCGTCGTTTTTTGCTTGAAACGGGATTTTAAGCCTAAATTGGGAAAATTTACTGAACCCATTTATTGGCAATAATTTGTTTAAAGTAAAGAGCTAGCAGCATGAAATTAAAACACGGAAAATACACAAAAATAACTTGAAAAATACTGTTGAAAATCGTATCCAACTCGATTAAATCCGAATGGGTTTACTTCATGCATGTCACACACGCATGCGCCTATTTATTTCTACAAAATGAACTAGTTCTTAAATGAACAAACTTGGTTTTATAATAAATAGAAACTAGAGTGACTAGATATATAAGAGTGTGGACGATAGCTTCCCAGCCTGTGATTGGCGCCGCCATAGTTTGTCTAAATGTTCAAACGAAATGCATTGCGTTATATGGAGCGCGCGGCTCATATATTCTTATACTCTTTAAATCTAAAGGACCAGATAAGATAATTGCACCTCGTATTTTTTATGTTATTCCTGAATAAATTCTGCGTATTTTATTCCGCGACAGCATAGGTCTATCTATTATAGAAACATTTATACTAAATTCCAAACATTTCGCGGGCTAATATAACTATTTGTGCTTTATACTTGCAGGTATATTAGTGTTATACATTTCGCGAATCTCTTGAAATAAACACTGTTTATTATGCTTATTACATTTATTAATTCAAACTGTGTATTTTAAAATTATGTTTATACCGTAATCTTTGAGCGCGAAATGTTTCGACTTTTGTATAAATGTTTCTATAAAAGATAGACATATGCTGTCGCGGAATAAAATACGCAGAATTTATTCAGGAATAACATAAAAAATACGGGGTGCAATTATCTTATCTGGTCCTTTAGATTTAAAGAGTATAAGAAAATATGAGCCGCGCACTCCATATAACGCAATGCATTTCATTTGAACATTTAGACAAACTATGGCGGCGACCAATCACAAGCGGGGAACCTGCGCTCTATGCTTTGGATAGGGACTACTCGTCGATTGTCCACACTCTTATATATCTAGTCACTCTAATAGAAACCACTGTGTTTGTTCTGGAACACGTAATAATTCTATTGGTTTTTTGTAACATGTTTAAATAAAAGGATAATTTGGTTACTTATTAATTATTATTATTTTATTAATCTAACAGTACGAATATTTGTACATATAAATTAATTAAAGGAACTTATTTACAATTACAACAGTTCTAAAAACTCTATATAATTCTTTAAATAGTTCTAAAATCTGTTAAACAACTTAGTTTTTCGAAATTGTTATGCAATATAAGGAATATCATTAGTTCTAAAACACAATTATTAAATATTACATTGTAATGTAAAAAACAAATATTTACAAAAGAACATTACGATATCTAGGAAAAGGGATAAATTTGTATTATTAAACTTATTATTATCAATGAATGTTTCATAAATGAAATGTTTAAAATGTAATTGTGGAAATTTAGATTATGTTTGTGTTTCATGTAAAAATAGATAGTTCTTTTTACAAGTTCCATTAGTAGCACAGAGTGTTAAAAAATGTGCAAAAAAACTTAAACAGTGTAAAATTGCCAATGTTTTAATATTAAATTTTACCAAGCACTTGTGACTTACATTTCATATTCTATCACATATATTAGAAATATTTCTACAAATATTTTAATATTTAATATACACTCTGAAATTGTCAGGGTATTTTTAGTTACAACAAATTAATTTAAATAGACAATATTCATTTTAAAACAAAATACTTATATCCAAGTTGTCGAAAAAAACAAAAAATATAAATAAAAACGGGTTCATTTAATTTTTTATAACATTAATTATAAATTAAATAACGCTTTCATTTTGCAACTTTTACAGAAAGTCGTATTGAATATCGCCTATTACAAATAAATTATACATTAATTATTAAATAACCCTGAAAACTACCAATAGATTAGGGTCTGAAATTGTTTTTTTTTTATGATTTAAATAGGTTCAACCCTGTCAGAAATACGTAAAAACAACGAAAATAAGTTAATGTTTATAGTAAAATATTATAGTATCAGCAATTTATATTACTAAGCAAATATTGTTACCAATATGATTTAAATATATATATAATTTTGTATAATATATAAATTGTAAATATTTGTCCATTAAAGCAGGATGGTTTCAGTTTCACAGTGTTTAGATGCCATTTTTAATTCAGTATGGCTGGTTCCATTATATTGTTTTTTTAAATATTTATTGTTATACATTTTATTATCATTTTGATAGATTACGAAAATAAAAAATACTAATACGAGCTGTTTTATATATATAAAAATAAATAGAGCCATGTATCAAGGACCGAGCACAGTGTTATCTATTTGCAACTAATAGTACATATCTCGACACAAAATTGAACTAATTAATATGATACCGTTCTACAATAATTATTTATAAATTAACTACTAATATAGCATAGAAGAAAACTAATGATTTTAAATTCATTCGATGTTTATTACTTAGTAACAAATGACAACAGTACAGTTAAAATTTCAATTATTTAGCGAATTAGTTTTTAATACGCTAATGAAATATCTTCCCCTTTATTCACCACTACCATGATTAACCGATAACGCATATATTTGTTTAAATTTTATAGTGCAGATCAAAAATAATATTGATTCTAAATATATTCAAATTTAAACTCTAACTCAAGTAGAATTCACCAAACTTAGGAATGAAAACTAATTTTGTTTAATTCAACCACCAAAATCAGTTGTTTTAATTATAACAACACCTTACATATGTAATATAAATTGATAACAGCGTTACAAGAATTAATAAAAATCATCATTCGAAAGAGTTTATTCGACAATTTAGATTAACGCTGAACACTAAAACGAAAATCTCTAGATTTAAATTAACATGAACAATATTTGAATTCGTTTGTCCTGCACTGATAATTTGTTCGTTTGTCTCAATGGAATTGAAATGTAATCGTTTATTTGTTCTCTGTTAGTTCACTTTAACCGTATAGCTACACTGACTAATTTGCAAGAACAACAAAAACCAATTGGGCTGTTGTCATCAGTTATTTAACATCTCAATCAGTAAATTCGTTTTAAACTCTTTAGTACCATTACACCAATGCATATAGACCTAATATTTACTGATGAGAGTAAATCAGTGAAAGACAAACGATCAAAACTATAGTTCATTCCACATCACATAGATATTGTGTCACGTGATGAAAATGCTACAAAGAATCAAAGAACAACCTCAAGTACAATGTGAAAATCATAGATTTATCTTGTAAATTAAACAAAGACGTATTATATATTTTTCATGTTTGGACGTAAACATTAATTATTAAAGTAATACCTATGTGTTCTGGAATTGATCTAATAGATATTATTAGCATGATGAGACATGATTAACTAACCCTGGCTTAAGTCCTTGTCCGTGCTACTGGCAATCGAAAATGATTTTTTTTTAAGATTTTTAAAATTATAAAAAAAAAAACAGTAGTAAAATAAATAAACTATAATTAGACGATTTTAATTTTAGAAGCACCACGACATAAACATCTTTTTAAAAAAATCGAGTTAATTAAATACGTAAAAATTATTAAGTTCTTTTTAATATTATTTAAGTTAAAATTCCAATATTGACATATACAAAACTAGGGGCTACGTTTAAATAATAAAGAAAATAATCAACAATAATAGCAAAATAAAATAATTTTCACACGTTCCCGATGAATTCGTCACATACGGCTGACAATTGTTCGCATTCCTTCGATTTCTGTGTGAGGGCCTCCATAAGGGAATTATTTTTAATTTCGTATCGTTTAAGTTGGGCTGTCACCCGTGCAAGCTCTTGATCGTGATGTCGTTTTATTTCGGCTAGTTCTTGATTGGATCTAAATAGTTACATGTAAATTTAGTATGACTTTGAAAAATGTCACTGGGCGGATTAATATATTAAAAAAAAAAACATATGGTAATTAGATTACGTACTTTTCTAACTGAGCCATTGCGTGGGCTTTCAATGCTTCATATTTTTGTTCTTGTTTTAGTATTGTCTCTTCATTTGTGGAAATATCTTGTTTAAGCGACTCCTCATTCTCCTTGAAGCCTTGTATGATAGTCTTGCATCGTTCATATTTTCTGTGCAATTATAAAAATATTTATTTTAATCAAAAACTTCAAATAAACAAACATTGATTTCAAAATTACATATGCCTTTTTAATGCTACAGATATTAAATGAAAATGAGATCAATTTTGAAATCTAGAGCATTTCGAGCACAATTTAGAGTAGGAACAGGTTTTTTATAATTTTTAGTTTTGTTATAACAATTTGGTACAAAATTGCTGATTTATGTATAATAAAATGAAATATATGGAAAAATAAATTCATTTAAAATAGTTATGTATGTACTTTTATGTGGCTATTTGGTTTAAAATAGTATTTTATTAGTTTTGTTGTATAACTATTGCAATCAAGTCTTACAGGGATTCAAAACTTGTGGACGCAGGTTTATATTTTAATAGAATATGAAGCCAGTTGTGATAAAACCGCGGGCGTGTTAACAGTCGAACTATGCAGTTAATTCGTTATAAAGATACTATATATATATATACGAGAATTCGGTGTGAATGTGAAAAATAAAATAAGTCTATGTGAATTGTGAGTGTAATATCTTAAATTCTTTGGCTCGAAATGATAGTCTACAAATTTGTAAGTGCAAATAAAATTTTCAATTTCTATTAATATTCGTCTATTTCTATTAATATCCGCGTAGTTTTAAAAAAAATCGCTCAATTAAAATGAAGAATAAAATAACATGCTAACTCTGGTTATTAGTGCCGATAAAAGTGAAAAAATTCGCGTCAGGGTGAATTTAAGCAATAAAACCACATTTCGTTTAATGTTAATTCAAATCCTATAAATTATTCTTGCAACAATTGAAATAATAGAATATCTTTAAAAAATGACCGTATTACCAACGAAAATTAGAACCTATAAGCGAAAATTGTTCGGCGTTAAGTTTAATAAGAGTACAGAACTGATTATCATTAATACAAATTTAACAGATATTACAAAAGAAAAAATAACATTGATATATCCCGTAAAACGAGCTCTAGAGCAATTGTCTAGCTTTGTTTAGCTGATTATTAATTATAATCGCGAGAAAATGAGCATATTCCAAACAGGGAAGAAACACTTAATGTAAATGGGCCTAAATTGTAAATAAATCATTCAAGATCATAATGTGCCGCTGTAATTTTATCTTGTCTTTATTTATAATCAAGTTTCTTTATGAAAAATTATACGTGAAACGATATTAATAGGTTTGTTCCAACTTATGTAAGAATTGGTTCGAAACAGTACGACGCATGCGCATTAAGAAAATAGCATTGGAACGGATGCGCATGCGCCGTACAGGAACTTTAGTTGGAACAAACCTAATATAATCAGATTGGCTTCTATTGAACAAAAATTATATATAATAGAGAAAATAAATAACTTACTGGTGAACATCTGAGAAGGCCATTTCAATATTTGCCAGATGCATTTGAGCAGTATCACGTTCATTTTTCATTTTTTCATTATCAGCTACTAAGCTTGAGATCGATTTCTCATACTCTTCCATTACTCGACTAAACATAAATAAGAAGTTAGCGTGAAACGAAAACAGCGAGAAATGAGTCTAACATTACCTAATTTGCATTTCCGTTTGTGTTTTACTATTTAAATCATCGGATAACTTAGCTTCCTTCCGTTGCATGTCTCGCAAATTATTTTCCAATTGTTTAATTAACCCTTTCAATTCCTGGATTTCATTTTTAAGCGCAGTCTCGTTTGCTCGCAATAGCTCATTC
Source organism: Nebria brevicollis (assembly GCA_944738965.1). Lineage (NCBI taxonomy): Eukaryota > Metazoa > Arthropoda > Insecta > Coleoptera > Carabidae > Nebria > Nebria brevicollis. The sequence goes on along the minus strand of OX122899.1, from coordinate 13,381,177 downwards.
CCGACTTCTTTTGAATCAGTGGTATCATTTGATTTTTTATTCTTAAAGTCTTCAACGAGTATCATCAATTCGTTTTCTCGACGCGTCAAATCAGCCAATTCGCTTTCCCTAGATACAACCTTCTGTCGGCATGTTTTTAGTTCTTTTTTCAACTCGACTATTTGAACCTTGCATTTTTCGCATTCAGTCTCTGCATTAGTTAATCGCTCCATCATTTCGTTGTGAATATGACTTTTCTAAAAAATAATAATAAACATTTTAAAAATTAATTAAAGAAATGACTACTTAAAATGTTATTTTAACAATATAAGAGTAACTTCATAGAATTATTTTCATAATTTACTAATAAACTTACATCTTCTAATGATTTATTGTTATCGATGGATACAGCTTTGCAATCCTCAGCACCGTTTACAATATCAGTTTGTTTATCAAAACAATCATTTTGTTTGATCACCTCGCTGCAATTCAAAGTGTTTTAGTATAAATTGTTAAAATGATCGCGTTTTAAAGCATAATTACCCAATCGTATGCGTTGATGTAGCGTTAGTCTCGATGGACAATCGACTAGCAACGTTCGTTTCACATAAATGTGAACTTGGTTTTGATGTCGTTTCAGACATGTGTAATTTGGGTTCGATTTGCTTAGACAATAGCGCCGGTATATCTTCCAACGAATCAACAATTACACTATTTGTACAATTTAATTGTTGATTTTCAGTAATGTGATCAATTACACTTTCGGGATTAGTTTGATTTTCTTGGGCAATTTGATTTTCAACATTTACACATTTAAGATGATTTTCATTAGATTGTTTATCAAATTGATAGTGATTGTTCTCAGGTTTGTGACTCTTGAATTCCTCAGGATTAGTCTGATTTAGATTTATTTCGTTCAATTGCTTTTCAATTTGATCATGCACGGAAGTAGATAATGAATTAGTTATATCTTTTTCAAGCTTCACCCGACTTAATTGCTTTTCAGTCTGTTGTTTTGAAAGTGCAGCGCCTTTAATTTTGTCTAATTGTTTTTCTATCTGATCATATACAGTTGGAGAAAAAGTTTCTTTAATATCTTCAATAGGACAAAATGGTGTAGTTGTAATAGTAATATTTTCCAATGTTTGAAGTGGCGTAATTAGATTTGGAGCACTATTTGAGGAGTTTTCATTCAATAAATCCCTGTTTTGATTTGTGGCAACGTTGTTTTCTGGTTCAGGAAGCGCAGTATTGATTTCTACGTCACTAATTTCATGCAACTGAGGCGCACCATGCACAATATTATTTTGAGCTTCGGGTGAATCAGAGCAGACTTTAGACAGATTGTAATCTATTGTCTCATTTGATGTGTTAGAAAATGAAGATTGAACAATAGTGTTTGAAGATGTGCAATCTGTTTCATTGAATGTATTTGTGATTAACGGCTGGATATTGTCAACAATGGTAGATGCAACTTGTATACACGTTTTATTCGATGAATCTTGCACAACTACAATATCATGCAATTGAACACCGTTTTCAACTCTAGGTGATTCGGTTTTGTTCAAGTCAATTGTTTCATTAAATTGATTTGAAATAATATTTTCAGCTGTTGGAGATTGACTCTGATTTACTCCAATAGTTTCATTCAGTTCATTTGAAACTTGAATTGTTGGTACTATTTGATTCAATTCAATTGTCTCATTCAATTGGTTTAAAACTTGGAAACTATCGTTTTCCACTCTTGGCGATGCAATTTGATTTAGTACAATAGTTTCATTGATTTCATTTGCCACTAAATCAATATTGTTTGCAATTCCTGAAGATGCTACTTGATTAAAACAAATAGTTTCATTCAATTGATTTGAAATTTCAGGAATTTCGTTTTTAACACTTGGTTGATTTAATGGAATAGTTTCATTGAATTGTGTTGATGTTTCGTAAACGTTTTCAACTTCTGCGGATGAACTTTGAGTCAACTCAACAGTTCCATTGAATTGATCGGACGCTTGAATAAATTCAATCGATTCATCTGACGAGTCACACACTTGATATTGATTATCGATTTTTCGAGTTGCAGTTGGATTTAATTGGATATTTGCAACTGAATTATTTGGCGATTGAACAATTTCGGTTTCGACGTTTGAATATAAAATTGGACTCAATTCAATATATTCGTTTTGAGTTGATAACCCCGAAAGTGTTTTATTTTCAATTATTAGAGGTGATTCATTTAGATTTGGAACAGTTTGGTTCAATCCAATTGATTGATCTTCAATCTCAATTTTTGGGGTGATTGGTTGAGTAGGAATTAAATTAATAGTTTCATCTAATTTTATAGTAGATTCAAATTCAATAGCCTCCTCTAATGCAATTGGAGCACGATTATTATTAACTGTTGGAGAAGTAATATGGTTGAATTCCAGTTGTTTTGAAACCTCGTTATTACCACCTGTTTCAGATGTGGTTAAATTGATTGCAATAGTTTCTTTCAATTGAATTTGGACAGTGTTTTCAATTTTTGGAGATGCAACTTGATTCAATTCAACAGTTTCGTTGCAAGACTTCGGTGCTTGAATGACAGTGGTGTCAAAACTTGGAGAAGAGTAACTTACATCAATTGTTTCATGCAACACACTTGAGACTTGATCAATAGTTGAAGATGCATGAGAGGTTTCGGACTTTGATATATGATTATGAAGGGTATTGTCAACTTTTGGCGATTGGGTTTGATTGAATCCAATTGCTTCATTCAAAGTACTCGAAGCTTGGCAAAAATTGTTTTCGAAAACAGAGTTATTGGTGCTGACATCAAAATTGTCATCAGTAGATATATCCTCTAATGAATCAGCTGCGATTCCATGAGAAATGTCCAATAACTGGTGAGCGGCAAGTTCGTTTAATAATGCGTCGCTTTGATTGAACACTTTCGATGTATCTAGATTTGATTGGATGACGTTTTCTTGTAAAACATTTTCTGATAGATTATGCACAATTGTATCATCTTCTGAATGTATTCTTAACTTTTCTAAACTAGTAATCAAATCTGCATCAATTGTCGTATTTAAGCTCTTTTCGTTTGGTTGATCAGATCCAGAATGAGTCAAATCAGATGATTGTTGACTGATTTCAAATGTATTTAAACTATCATTGACGCGTGCCGTTTCATTCGATGAATTCCACTCGGTTTTCGCAGCTGTATTTTTTGGTGCATTATTTATTAAAACATTCACTAAACAATCTGATGCCACTGGAACTTCATGGGGATGAACTTCATTTAAAGCTGTATCCAAATATTCTTCCACCAATGACTGAGCGAAATTATTATTTGAACTTGGATACAAACATTCAAATTCATCAAATCTAAAACAGCAAGATAATTTATTAAAAACGTTTTATTATTATTATAATATTTACGGGAAACGGCATTAGTCAAAACTGTATTATATGGTATATTTTATATACATATAATTGCGGAAATGCAAGCCTAAGTTCAAATTCTGAATGTTTTTTAATGCGCTTTCCTAAAATAATCTCCGAGTGAATTTTAATATGATCGAATGTAACAATTGGATTATTCGACTTTAAATAATTGATAAATGTGATTAGATGTGGTAAATAATTCTTGAATAGTGTATGAGAAATTATTATACAATAAGAAATTTAAACGCAATTCTAATTAATAATGAATTTTCATGTAAATGGTGTAATTTTAAAATAAAAAACATATTATACCCAGAGGTAGGCTTAAAACCTCACAATAGATTGTTATAGTAAAATAGATTTAAAAAAAGAAATTTTAGATAAAATCTCGATTTTAAAAAAAATCGTATTACTTCGTATATTAACAAATGACACATTTTAAATTGAAGCCAATTTAAAATTCTAAAACTCTACAGAATTGTGACCTATTACTTCATACAAGCAATAAATTTATTAGTCATATAAGTAAAAATGTACACATTTGTGATTTGAAATATCTTAAATTAGTTAATTGAAAATTTGTATAAAAAAAGTAATAATATTCTAGCAAATTGGAATTTAATTTGACATGTTTTTTTATGTTTTGAAAATGTTAATAGTAATTTAGACAATATATTAATTTTGTATGATGATTAATTAATCATGGAAGTCAAATATGGGGGAATAAAGTTGAAATTAAGCAAGGGGTGGTTACATTTCGATCAATTTGTGGTCTTTTTCAGCTATATTTAGATAATAAATATTTAAAAAAAATTAATATGTATTTATTTTATTTTTTTAATTTAAATGTAGTTGAATAAGCTACAAATTGGTCGAAATTCACCACCCCCTGTATAATTTAATTCCCTCTACGATCATAATAGAGAATTAATTGCAAAAATGAAATATCGAATATATGTATTTTTTTTATTTGAAAAAAGCTTTCACAAAATATTTGAAATTCATGTAATACAACCAAAAACATTCACCTGAATTTACAACCAATTTTTAGACACTGCTGTTAGGATTTAAATTAAAGTTGAATTAGTGGGAAAAAAATGAGCATTAATTGTGAAATTAAAAAAAAAATGTAACCGCAGTATTGTATTAGTACAGTTTGTTCGATTCTCTCATGACCTTTTTGACAAATAAGCGATTCAAATAGGGTGACACAAAATCATTGACGAAATATTAGAATAAAAATGCACGTTACTCACTTATCAGATGTTTCTATGTCAGCATGGTTATTATCAAGCAACGGATCGAGCGTTTGAATAACGGAGAATCGCACTTTCGGTTTGATATCGTGGTTCTCACTGTTCGACTCATCAAAATCACAAATTTCATCGGTTCTTAATGCTAAAACATCACAGTAAACAAAGACACTGTCAGCCGTACACCGTGGATGAATAACACGAAAATCCACCTGCCTACATCTATGACGGTATATGTGTGTGCGCGGACACAGACACAGACGCGGGGTACACTACCATGCACTTTGACAGTTGTTATCTCGTACGATTTAATTGCTATCACTAACGCAACGCCTACATTCGTTCATTACGAATTCGCATTGTATATATGGGAAATTTTCACACTACGTCATAAAATTTTGCGAAATCAAACTACGTTAATAATTGATCGACATAAATTAACACGTGCCACATGCTATTAGCAACAAAACCTTCAACAATCGCACTTGACAGTTACTGCAGACGTCAACTCTTTACTAGTCTGGGGCGGGCCTGTTCTGTTATGTTTACATTGTACTTACGCAGCGACTTAACCCAAAAGCGCTTTATTTGAATTTATATATAAACAAAACCACCATTTAACCCATCTTACCCTTATACGCATTCAATATAAATATATATATTTAAGCCCATTTTAAACTACATAACAAATTATACGACTCAAATTGCGTAGAATCAAATAGTAAATTGTTTGAAATATTTCAAACAATTTTCTATTTGATACTACGCAATTTGAATTGAATTGTGTAATTTATTTTGTAGTCTAAAACAAGCTTTATATATATATATAAAAAAAATATATCACATAAAAATGTAAATATATATAAACAATAAAATCATTTTTAATGAAACCGATTCAATTAATTATTACGCGTAAAATCTGTAGCGTCATATAGTTATTTTTAACTATTTGACATATCTATTTCTAACACAACAAATAGACACAGTTTATTTTTAAATAATGAAACAAAGACAGTAAACTAGACTAATTACGAGCGATTATAGATTCAAAAAACTATAGGGTGTTGTTAAGGTGTTGTAAAACAAATAAACAACTATTAGTTAGAAATGTAGTTGCAATGATTGTTCGTAAAAGAATGTAAACAGAGTAATGTTTGAAGAAAATAAACCAGAGTAACTTGGCAATTAAGGAATTCCGTTAGTTAAACTCGTTTAGAAATTATATGAGTTTTAAATTATGAAATCATAAGTTTTTAACGTAATATTGATTTATTTTAAATCAATATTATAAGCGTGTACGTTTTGAAATAACTCATGCGAATCAAAGTTTAAAAATAAATTTTGTTACTTACGTCGCAATACTGAATTTTCCAACAAACTTATATCTTTATCTGTAATAAAGAAAACATTTATATTCCTGATTAGAATCGGCTGTTGGATAACTTACCAAACAAATTAATGCTCTTGTTTGGCGAATTGGTCTCCATCTGTATAAAAAAAAACGAGAAAATAATTGTAAAATTCATCGAATTATCTGGCTTTTTTGTGTATGTTTGACCTGTTTTTTGGGCTCGGGTACCTTGTCTTTCGACTTTTTAAAGAAACTAGCAACAAAATCCATTATTTAGGTTGTGTGATAAAAATTGATCAACAAAGCATCACTAAAATTTATGTACTAAAAATCATTTGGGTACCAGCTTGAAAAATTAAAAGTTGGGATATCTAAAAATAAAATTCACGGCCACAATGTCTTTGCCAAGTCAATACAAGAATCTGTGGCCTACATTTGAAAAAAAAAACGTTATTTAATTCAACTAATCTAACGAAATTTATTTAGTTTAATTGTCTATGGTATAATTTGGAATAATACATATATAATGTAACTGTAATGAGCAATATACAAAGAGATCATTTAGAAATTCGTAATTTATAGAAGCATTTGGGTAGAAGTAATAGTTTAATTTATTTTTAATGCATCGGAAATACTTTATTATAACCAACAATTTTGGTATTTGGAGATTTTGCTTCGTAAGACAGTTTATGTTTAGATATTTGTTAGTTTTTTTCGCATATAATCAAATATTAAAGATGAAAATACAGGGAAGTGAGTTACTTTAATTTAATATAAAAATATATATGAATTATCACATTAAGATGATCAAAGATCCTGAGATATAAAATTACTCTTATACGTTATACACATATAATACGATAACACATAACATCTATATTGAAAAGATGTTAGTTAAGAAATGATAAAACTAAATTAGATTTTTTTTAGCAATTATCTATTTGAAAAACGGATGCAATGGATTTAGTTTAAAATTACGATTAGAAACTCATTTACTAAGCATGAAATTATTAATCGTGTAATATGTTTCGCGATTCACTATTTTATGTTAAAATAACATATAATTATAAGTTGTAATATTTCTTAAAATGTGAACTTTAATGGGATTTTTTTGTAACAAAAACTTAAATTAGACTGGCAATTAACTACTCGAAAGTTTATATTAAAGTTGATTTCTAAAATCTGAATCGAAATATTGAAAGTAAAATATATATGTAGATTTTAATTATGATGAAGCAAATGGTAATTTTCGAAAAATCTCGCACCAATAAATCATAATTTGAATCGAAATTATTTGGTGCACTTGTGTGAAAATAATTAACATAAATAAAATACAGGTCCAAACCAAAATATCCTGTTTTATTCATACAATTTTCACTTTCTCCCCTTTTTTTCTAATTACACATTTGTGAAACTAATTAAATTGACTAATATACACCAATAACGTAATTATGCACAGAATTACAAAAAAAAGTATGTTTATATGTGAAATATAATCACTAATTAATAAAACAATACTGAGCATGTCTGTAATTTTCTATATTTACAAAAACCATACAATCATTAAACAAATATAATTTTAAATAAGATTTAATGTATAAATCAAATTTAATCATCCACCCTTAGAAGAAAAAAATTCAATTATAAATTACACTTATACTGTATATAATATACAATAATAAAGTGTATCACGAAATTCTAAATAATAAATGAGGGTTTGTTTTTGGCTGAAATTCAACATAAGTTGATATTAACAGACACTTGTATGCATGTAATTACCAACAAAACCAAAACATGATACCGGAACATGATCATGAAATGTCACATTCATCGATAGATAGATCTAACATTTAGATATTTATAAACAATCATAAAATAGATCGACTTACCGGTATGTTATCCTGTAAATGGATTTCACGTAGATGACGGTCCATATCGGGTTTCTTCTGGAAACAAGTAATAAAAAAGTTATGAAATCTCAACCCTCAAATTTTTACTATACACAATAAAAAAAATCGTTTTTGTTCATATGACTTTTTCATATTGGTAAATACAAAACTATATGACACCTACAACTGCCGTGTTAATTAGTGAGAAATGTCTTACCTTTATATGAATTTTATGTTGTTTTGAAACTCAACAAAACTCACAAACCACAAAACTTTTACGCATAGCACAATAGACTTCAAACGGTTCAAAATTTGAACTGGCCAATCACTGTCGACTGCGTTCACTATGCAATAGTGTTGCCAACCTTCAAAAATGGAACGAACGCATGTTTTTGATTTTCATTTTAGGCGGTTATTTTTAAATCTTTGAATTATATGAATATACATAACTTAAATTGTAAATTATTAATACTTAGTTGTACTAGCAATAAAATTAAATAAAAACTTATTTTTATCAATTTATCCCTTGAATTTCTTATTTATTAGGAAAATTAAATTAAATCGTAAATAATTAAATTATCTCTTAATAATATAGAAATTAAACAACCGGATTTTTAAATATTCGAAAGCTAAAAAAGCAATTAACAAACAATTATTTATTTTGCATAAATATTAACACAATTTGTTTAAATTTTCGCACTATAACTTTATAACTAGTTAACGACTTGATTTTAATATATTCGAATGTAAAAAAAAATCGATTAGCAATTATTTATTTTTTGCATAAATACGAATACAATTTGTATTATTTTATATTTAGTTAGAAAAACCTGCTTTTCAAATATTCAAACGCAAAATATATATTAAATACGAATGCAATTTATTTAATTTGCCTATTATTTTATACTTATATAACAACGACGATTTTATAATATTCGAATGCCAAAAAAATCGAGTAACCATCAATAATTTTTTTTTATTTGCAAAAATACGTATACAATTTATTAAATGTGTTGCACTATTATTTTATATCTAGTTAATTATTTTCAGACAACTAGATAAATATTTGAAAATTGATACAACCGTTTTTATTATTATAAATTATACAATTTTACACTCGAATTTGTTTCTCTTCATCTAAAAGTTCTATGTTCAATTTTAATAGTATTAATCAGTTTTATTTAAATTGCTGGGGCTGTCTCAATTATTTAAGTAAAATACTAAGATCGTGAGAATGATTTTTAATTGTTGGAAGGAATGTGAAGTTTTGGATCAGATCTTTTTGTAAGACTGAGTGGATCTATGTGTTGGAAGGTTGCCTTATGCGACACTAGAGATTTAGTTATAAATTTGAAATGTATGAAATAATTGAGTTTAACAAATAAAAAAAGACGCATTAAGAACACACAAAAATTTATTTTTTTATAAGGCCTGAGCATTTTAGCCCTCATACAATATATTTCTTTTAAAATAACGATTATTCTAACAGTACACACACAAATGTTTCATCAGAGATCAAACGGGAGCCCAGTCATGGTGTAATGTCCAGCCTGCTAGACTGTCAATCATGTACACATGTTCATTTTATTTACAAAAGAAGGTGTCACTATTATATTACTTATTTACTTATATTCGTTTACTCTTACAATAAGTAATAAAAAATAAAAATCAATCAAAGGCAAAGGAAATACCCAAACGAAAATACGAAACAAAAACATCGAAATCTGCCCGAATTAATGTCAGCAGTTTCGTAATACGATGTCATACTTTGGTTTACATCGGGGACTTCAGCAAATCGAATTGAACAAAAAAAAACAAAAATAAGCTGATTTCACAAAAATTCGTTGCACTTTCATTGCCACAAGATTCGAATTTATTATAAGAATAGTAATAAAGCAGAACAGGAATAAATCTTGAAAGGCTAGTGGCGTTTTTCAAAGCTGGCAATTATTTCTTTGGCGATTAGAAATGTGGCGTACAAATAAAGCAATTAACGCATGACGGACTAGGCAACTTAAATTACTTTTTTTTAAAATAAACAATACACGTTCTCGGGGGGCAGTTAACTTTAACATAATATAAATGCTGAGAAATTAAGCAATCACTTTTAAAATTAATTGTCACAACGTTAGGGCTAATAGCACAGATAGGGAATAATTTTTTGTTCAGCCAAAATTCTTAATTTTGAATTGCATATTTTTTCAATGTTATAGAGCTTATAGCATAAATATGAAAACTAGTTAAAAAAAATTCTAAAACAATTTTATGGATCGAATCTAATTACATATAGATTAATTTGTGAGACTTGTACGTCTATTCTGTTTCTATGTAGTTTATAGATGTGTATAAATTGTATGGCGCAATTCTGTAATACTATAAGCACTATAACTTCTAAGAGTATAATTGTGTGTGCTTTTTACGAGTACAGTTTAGTGAATTTTGGCTGGACATAGATGATATATACCATAGTTATTTCGCTCTAGTTGTATGTAACAGTTCTAGAGTACTATGTGTGGTATGGAGGAGGCGCTTGTCTAAACCATCCAAATCCATATAATAATTTATTGTATCAATCAAATATAACACTATTTTTAATTGAATTATGAAAATTAGAAGCAAAAAATCGGCGCTAGCAGCCCTTGTTTTGTTAAGCGTAACCAGAATGAACGGTTTACGTGATAGTTAAAAATGATTATAATGTGAATTTAGGGAATTTAATAAAAAAAAAAACACTATTATGCAAAAATGACTGTATTTATTTTACTCACATATTTATATACTTAAATGTTCTGGTTACACCACTCTTTGAACATTTTCATTACAAATAAAAACGTGCAACGTAAGTTTAGCATTAGTTTAAAAGTATCACCATTTTAGAAATGTGAACGCTCCGCTCGCATCCACGTCACGATATCACTACATAATCGAAACAGATAGGCACAGCGTATAGAATTGCTCTATTTAACCATATACTTAAAAACGAAAAAAAAAAAAAAAACATTAGAAGCTACAATTTTTTTCCCTATAATAATTACAAAAGCATTCCGCGCTCATGTGCCTTCCATATAATGTATGCTTATTCATCTTACTATACTAATTAAATATTTAATAATAATAGAACTTTTTGGATACTACATTCGCAAAGAAAATCAAACAAATCGTGTGAATTATAAATCATTTGAATATAAGAGTTTATTAGTCCGGAATAAAGGAATCTCGAAATATTTTCTTTGCGATTGAGTTATCTTAAAATAAAAATCCTATAATCAATTACCACAGTCGAAAAAGAAAATATCTCAACTTTAATAATAATAATAATGTTAAAAAAAAAAAAGTTATTATAAATATAACAGACATAAGTTTCAAATCCAGTTCGATGAAAAAAAATCTAAATAAATCATCAGTACAGTTGATTTCGCGTTCACAGTGAATTTTATAATGATTATGAGAATCGAATATGTTTATATTATCAGAATATGATTTTTAAATGCTTAAAAATTCAGGTTCTAATACGTGGGGGATGACTATTTGATATCAAATGAAACCAGTTCTAAAATTGGAGATCTTCAACTGTATAACAACCGTTATTACACTGGGTGCAAAGTTCGTAAACGAATCCAGTTTAGTACACTAACTGTTGCGAACAAAATACATTTCTAGTGTTCCAAAATCTAAGTCAAAATCGATTCACAGTATACATCCATATATGTTACATATGAAACAAAAATCATATTGCATAATAGATCAAATCGAAAAACGTAAAATGTGAATCGACTATTATAGTCTAGAGTTTAGATATTGGTACAAATTGACTTAATGCCATGAGATCTGGTTGCGAAATTATTCAATCTTGACTTTTAAGCTTACTTAAATGATACCAAACATGATTAGTACAAATAAGGGATAAATTGCAGTATAACTATTAGTTTATTTAAAATACTATAAATTAACGATAATTTCCCAAGAAAACACATCAAAGTTATAGTGCAATTTTATCTAAATTGATGTCGAAATGTTTGATGAAAACCCCAATGCTAAAATGAGTCGACTAGTAATATGAAATAATCACCCTAATATTTGATATAATGGTTTTATAAAATTGTTAAATTATGTTTCTAATAAATTGCAAAAATAAGCTAGACCAATGTGTGACGTAGTGAACTAATTGTATCACATTTTATCAGGAGTCTTGATAAATATGAAGTGAATATTTATAATATAGTTGGTAAAAAAAAGTTATAAAATCTAGAAAAAACGTCAGCGTTCTAGAAAATCTAAATAATAGTATCTACGTAGTTTTATAGTATTTAAGATGTTTATGATACAGTTGATAGATGAACGTTTAAAAATCTAGAAAAAGTGAATTTAAAACACAATACGCTGATCGATGTATATCTTATTAATAATCTAATTCCGTTTCAAGTGCGAAGATATTTTAAGTAATAACAACAAATTACTTATTAAGGTACAAAAATTCATAGTAAATGGATGGTCGAATGATAAATAATGAAGTTATGCGTTTTGTCATGATGTCAAATTTGATCGTTTTACTAAGCGATTTACAAGTCTCAAATGGACAAGTAGCTCATGTTATATATGCGAACGATTGAAAATGCAAATGGACATAGAGCTAATACCCTGAACTTATGAGAAATATGAACCTTAGTGCAGCTATATTATCACTTGTTTCACTAAAAAAAAAATAATGGAATTTGAGCACATCCGCAATAGAAGAGATTAACACAAATATATATTTAAGATCATAGAGAGAATAATAGTTTTTTTTTATGTGAGAGCTAGACAAATTAAAAAAAAAAAAAACTGGATCACATTGAGCAAAAATATATTTAAATATATATTCTATGATTAGTTGGTATCACCAGCCTGGTATAGACCAGAACCTTGTGTAAACAATTAAAATCTAATTTGCTCACTGCATTAATTACTAGTTTCACTATTTTCAGTTCTCGTATTTATAACATTATGCTAACTAGCTATTACATATTAAAAACTAGCACACATTTTGCTGTGTTGAATATATGTGTGTGTGCGTATAATAATAATATATGAGTATGAATTATTTGTTTTTAATGCGGAGGGAACAGTGTTTTACGAACAGAAACATTCGCGTATGCGCATTATTTGTTCTTTAAGACTGACAAAAAAAACGAATACAATGCAGTGAATGGAAGATGACTCAACACAGTGATAAAAAAATTAGAATAATTTACCAATCCGCTAGTTTAGGATCCGAACCGTTGACGATGCCACTGGCAATCGATTAAGCTAGTGATTTACTATTAGGCACAGTGAGCACCTGCGGTCCTATCAGTGAACCGCGGATCAATTCTGTATTTGCCGCTCGTTAAAAATAAAACTGCAACACATTTTTTTAAAAATTTTAGTGCCGTTTCCAATAGACATAACCATAAACTTTAAAAAGTGATTAGAGTTATGTCTATTATCAATGTCAATTCAGGATAAAATAGATAACTGTAGTTACTTGTCCAACTCAAACTTAAGATTATCCAACGCGTCTATTAATTGGTTTAATGAATCAAACCCCCATTATGCCAATAAAGTCGGATATACATTTACACATTTAATCAAAATTTTGTCTGTTTTTCTACGACCTGATAATTGCAATATAATAGATGTGTAATATATAGTTTACAATTCAATCAATTACTTAGTGCGATTTTGAGCAAGTTTATCTGTACATTTTTGAAAAATTTGGTTTTATTCAACAAATACTTTTTAAATAAAGAATGTTTATAGCAAAATAACAATAAATATGTTCGATATATTTGATTTGAAATTCCGTTAAATTATTTTAAATACTTTCAAACAGATACTCGTTACAGATCTACAGATTTACTCAGAATTGCATCAATAATTTCTATCATTTTTGTTTGTATTGATTTTGAATTAACTGTATTCTTTTTACGAACGTTTTAACAATTAATGAGATAATCGTCTAATTTTTTATTCACTAACATGAAATAAATGTTTACGATAAAAGAATTTAATGCGAACTTATAGGGTGCATGGGAGCCAATTTATATTTTTAAACATGTTAATTATAATTCAGATGTCCATTAAAAAAATAGTTATATTTTGAAATATCGATCATAATTAAATAAAATCAAATCTAAACTCTATTACGGTACCTATTCCAAAAGGAAGACATTTTCGATATTTACAAATAAAAAAAAAATTAAGAATAAATATTCTTAAATTCGAGAATTTTAAAATAATTTCAAAAATAAAATTTGATGTAAAAAGAATATAGTTAATTATGATATCCAGCCTTAGTGGCATAATTATTTATTCACTTATTCAATATGAACCTCCAAGAACCGTAACATTAAGCAGATGTTTTAATATGTATTTAGGTTACAGTTAAATTCGTGCAACGTGTACATTATTGACGCCAAAATGATATCAGAGTTTGCTTTTTTATTGTATCGACGATGATGTAAGAAATGCTTCAACAATTTCGTTGCGTTGACTAGGCAAACAAGCATTTTTAAAAATGATTGTATTCGAAAGATTACACTTGGAGCCATTTCAAATTACGTCACTTATAATATGTAATATAGCAGCAGAATGATCAAATAACCAAGCAACAAACACCAATCAATCTTTTCATAATAATAATCATACTGGTAAATGGATTATTATTATAGAATTCGCTTAGAAACTTTTATATATATATATATATATATAAAAAAAAAAACCTTAATGTATTATTAAATAATAAAATGAATTGCAATTCATTGTCCGTTCAACGTCCCCGAGTGAAACAAAACAATAATAGAACCTTTGTCCGGTTTATTGTTGAATCGAGTATCACATGCACGGATGAACTCAAATTCTTTCAAAACGCAAATCTTGGTCAGAGCAGACAAGTGCACTAAAATATATTATATACAGTAATCATCTATCAATCGTATTGTATTATTTTCATTATGTTTCGAGCTAAAATGCACCAATAAGAGTAGTAGTAGACATCAATTTCACTCATGCGCATTAGACTTTACAATTAGCTGATTGTGGAGCCACAATATATTACCGTTAAATATTTCAAAATTTCAAATCTTATTCAATTCCATTATTGGACTCAGTAAATAATTAACACTTTGTGCAGCCGAAAATACGAATAGTTTACGTGTTTAATAAAGTATGTAAAGTTAGTTAAAAAAATACAAAATTAATATGGAAATAAATTTAAAATTGTTCGTTTTATAGAATTTCGAAATGTTGATAGAATATAATTTACAATAGCGCATTTAATCAAGAACTAATTTAGAATATTAAGGGATTTCTGCCACCCCATTTTATGGGAATGTAAA
Organism: Nebria brevicollis; assembly: GCA_944738965.1. Classification (NCBI taxonomy): domain Eukaryota; kingdom Metazoa; phylum Arthropoda; class Insecta; order Coleoptera; family Carabidae; genus Nebria; species Nebria brevicollis. The sequence continues at coordinate 13,365,927 of OX122899.1, read as the reverse complement.
CATATATGTACTAGTTTATTAAAAGAATTGAAATTATTTAGCATCATCAATATATAATAAATCTTATTGCAGACGATTCACAATCGATTTTTATTTAAAATTTTATTATTTTTTTACGTCTAAAGGCAGTGTTTAAATAAAGTATGTTTACGGTGGTTTCAATCGTATAGAGAAGGCATTACATCATCAATTTATAATTATATAATAGACAAATTCTGCTGGTTCCTCATAAAAAATTGCGATATAATTATGCAAACACAGCGTTTAGATTGTACATAAATAATTTTGACTTGTTTACAAGTACCAACGTGTAGACATACTGATTGCAGACACTAATCATTTTAGCATTATATAATTATTACATACTGAAAACTAATTATCATCGCTTGTTATGATTAAAGTATGATAAAGCAACCATACAGATTAGCTTAAGCAATGAATATGTATAAATCAGGGCGTATAAATAAATCAAAATTACCTACACATACTTAATCATCACTATATTAACATAATTATATTATTATTAATTAAGAAATCTAGTAATGAGTATCTTAGACTGCACATGTAACTATATTGTTTGTCCCACAATTACGTTGAATGATATATGTGAATCGACAGTATTGCAAAGAAAAAATAGAATGTGGCACGTGTCGTCAGGTGCCATACCTTATTTTTTTTTGTTGCGAGCACTTCAATGTTGATGCCGAATGCAGTCAATGTATTTCTATTGATTTTCTGTTAACATTGAAATGCGCACTGTCACTGACAAATATGCAAGTGTAAACAAACATGCACTTTAGCTCATAACATAATATTCACTTGTCGTCATCACAAGCATATTTATCGAATAACACTAGTGTTTATAATCAAAGAAAAAAAAATGTAAATATAATTGAACAGTAATTGCAAATAATTCTAGAAACTAAAACGAAACTATTTACATACACATATCAAATTTTGTATATGTCGATTATATTTAGTTATATACGAGTCGGGAGGACAAAAGAACAAAATGAAATAAAGATAAAATTTAAAGTAATTATAATATTAATACTACACATGACAATATAGTATTCATCATTGTGCAACATAGTTGTTGTCATATATATTTATATATATATATAGATTGCACTAGAGCAGTCAAGTACAGCAGAACATATTTCGTTCTCATATAAATCAGTTTCAGACTTCATTTATTTGTTCATTATTATTATGATTGATTATATTATTAAATATATGTTAATTTTTACTATATACAGATCAAACAATTGTGTTCGTATCCGCTAAATGAAAGACATTAAAAAACTGGCAGCTAATCACATATATGTGTACAACATATTTAGTACATAGTTAATAACATATCCATTTAAATATTTGTTTATTAATAATTAACTAAAACAACTATGCTGCACAATGAATCACAAGCGAAAGCACAGGCGAGTTTATCGCTGCTGTCTGTTTCGGCACAATTTCAGTTTCGGGGTCGGACAGATATCGTTTGAAAAACAATTGTTTTTTAAAAAAAAGAAACACAACGTTTTTTTTTTCAAATCAAACTATATTCGGTTGCGTGTCTCACTGCACACGCACCACCGTCATTTATTTATACAAATTTATAAAAAAAAAAGTAATGAAACTGGCATAATACAAGAGATTAATCACAAACATGAAAAAAAAAATGAGCAATTATCGATAGTTGCAATAATACGAAGACAAAATTATTATTTTTTTTACGCAAATTTAAGAAAACATTGTGAACTATAAAGTTTGCGAAATAATAATTTTAAAATTAAATAAGAAAAAAAATGGTTCACAAATAAAAACGACGATGCGAGAAATAAATCGTAAACGAATTTTCCTCCATAATACTACAACATAAAGAAAAATAAATGACAATTTTTTTTTTCTTCTAAGAAACAAAACATTAAAATAAGCAAAATAATATTATTGCGAGAAAAACAAAGCTTAACGAATTTTCCTCCGTAATAATACAATTTTAAAAAATATCAAGGTAATTAATTAATTTAAAGAAACAATAGATTCACAAACATGAAAGAAAAAAAAATGTATCAAACGAAGATGCAAGAATATTATCTTGAAACGTAATAATTACGTAAACTAAACAGAATATGAACACAACAATTAAAAAAGTGAATCGTTAAATATAATGCTATAAAACGATTTGCGTCAATTGTGAATAAACAATATTATTCAAGTTTGCGACTGAACAGAAACAAAATCGCAATTTATTTTGATGCGACAGAATTTTAGTGGAAATTTCGATTAGGATGCTAGAGAAACAGGGAATGATATCGCGTTATAAAAATGATCTAACAGTTAGTTTTCTAAACGTAGGGGGGATTTTGATGATGATGTCGAAAGATGATTTTAAAACGAAGGGTTACACAAATATAAGTCGCTTATTAAAATAAATAAAAAATTTTGCATCCGAGCTCGATGCCGCCGACTGGTTTTACGAACACAAAGTGATGTACGTGTATTCGTATCGGTTTTTATAGGGTATGTGCGCGTTCGTGTGCCACCATATGATGACACGTTTGTGATACGATACACGTACCAATTGCGTATAAAAATTGAAAATAATTGACTAAATAAATAAAAAAAAAAAGATCACTAAATATTTCACGCTTATGCAATCTGTATGAATGACCAGACACAATGTGAAACTAGATACGCTAGACTGTGCATCTAAGAACCGTTGATGATGGCATAGAGGTAGTTTTTTGTGTCATGTCATTTTGTTTCTATGATTTAGTAGTTTAAGGGTAGGTGGCGTTTACGGCACGTACTATTCACCTATGCGGGGTAGTACTGCCCACATCCACCGTGTGCTACGTGACAGTATTACCCTGAATTTGTGGTAGTTTCGTACTTCCCGAATGATTGCTGTGTTGAGATAGCAATGTACTCGATCGGTCTTCGGACAACTGCAAACGCAGCTTATTCCCGCCCATCGAGCCGCTGCCCAACGTATTAGTTTTGCTACCGTTGCGCGAGGCGACAGGTGTACGAATCACAGATATCGGTTCGGGCTTCTCATGCGGAGGTCGCGGCAACCGCCGACGGAGCCAAGCGTGCCTGAGTGCTGCGCCTGGTGTCATCCTTACCTCGGGGTCCCATTCCAAGCACCTGCGCAAAAAGTCCAGAAATAGCGGATCCTCGCACCCCTTCAGTGCTCGCTTCAAGTCCTTCGAGCCAGGGGGTCCGCGGGGTTTGCCCCGACGCGATAAACCACCACTTAAGACTGTCGTGCCGTCTGCCAAGGTTGAGGCAGTGCAGTACCGTGGGTAGCCTTTTGAGCTAATAAAGTTTTTCGAACGTTTGCCAGCGTCCGTAAGTCGTTGTGGCGGCATGCCTAGTAGTTCGATGATGCACGCCAATTGGTCACCTTCGTCTTCGCCGGGCAGTAGTGGAAAGCCGGTGAGCAGTTCGGCGAGGATACAACCCAATGACCACATGTCGATGGGCATCCCGTATCGTGCGCCTAGTATCACTTCTGGTGCTCGGTAGAAACGGGATTGGATGTACGTGTATACTCTTTGATGTTCGAAACATGACGAACCGAAATCAATTACCTGGAAATTATTTAGAAACCACATTGCAATTTTTGTACACACTTTCATTGTTATGGGCATCAAAATACCCGAAAATTGTGTGTTTCCCGCAAAATTTTTATTTTACTTAAATAATTATAGCTTTGCCATACGAAAATATTTTAAAACATTAAATGTTCAGTTGTATAGTGCTTCAAGGATGAACAATATTAAATTTTTTTTTTTTTTTGAGTAAAATATTATTTGTAACAAAGGGTGGTGGGTAATGATAATAATAGACGCAATTAAATAATGTATAGAAAATAAAATTACCTTGAGACCGCTGCGACCCTGTTGCTTCAGCAAAACGTTCTCTGGTTTCATATCGCAGTGTATGATCTTGTTTTTGTACAGTGCATCTAAACACTGCAACAAAGAATGCGAAAATTTTCTTACTAATTGCAAACTGAATCCCTGGAACTTGTTCTTCTTGGTGAGTTCGTGGAGATTAATCGACAGCAGCTCGAAGGTAATACACATGTGGTTTCTAAAGGTGAAGCTATCGAACATGTGGATGATGTTCATGGTATTGTGTTTATCCTGTTTCCGCAGGTGTTCTAGTATCCGAATCTCCTCCTGGGCCTGTCGATGGAAGCGCTTTTCATTTCGAACCATCTTCAGCGCGACGTGTTGGTGGGTTTTGTGATCGTAGGCCTTCACAACTTGGCCGAAACTACCTTTGCCAATGACCTTAAGGACTTCGAATCTATACGCTACATGGTCGTGTGGAATATGAATGTATGAACCCTGTTCATTGTCGTACTCACAGTTATTGGGGTGGCCAATAACGCCTGGTCGTTTTTTGGCGTTCACGCCGATGAAATACACTTGCGGGAAATTGAAAATCTCCAGGTGCTCGTAGGGTGTTAGTTTGTTCATGTATAGCTTCATGACTTGTTCGGGCGTAGCGACCAGGGCTTTCGGTTTTTCGGTTGCGGCAGCGTTGGCGTTCGCGTTGCCGTTGGTGCCGGCGCTCGGTGACGCGAGCGATGAGCCGCAGCCCTTCATTTGCCGACCCACCGAGTGGTGAGACATACACATTTGATGCGCCACCGAGCACGGTGTCGATTGCATATGGGACACCTCTGGTAGACCCTGCGTTGCAGGGGCTACGGACACGCCAACGGCTGTTGAGCACGGTGGACTCTGTTCTTTGAACATTGACTTTAGTGAAGGCAGACTACTCCCTTCTTGAATGTATGTGTGTGTATGGGATGTTAGTCCAGACGTAGATAACGAAGACACCGAAAGCAGATGTGTTCGGGACAAGGGCATTTTGTTTGGGTTACAGTTAATTGTGGCAACGGCGACACTAGTCATGTCCCATTAACACTGAAAAACACGTCCCAAGGTACATTACCACTAAAACACAACCACTGTGCTACCGTCACGTGTATAGCACTCTGGTATCTCAGTTAACAAGTTTTCAACATTTGAAAAGGTTGATGCCCAGCCATCGGAGCGAACCGGACCAAAGGAGAACAACACTTACTTGCACAGGCCACTGACACGAACCTATTTTACATATTTATCGGATAAAGCACACTATCACAGAAGTCTTATTACAAAATGCTTTAGTTTTCACAACAACTACAAAAACAAACACATACGCAATACAAACTCCCTAATTTCGCTTACAGTTAGGGTTTAACAATGGCCATTTTATAACAAAGAATTTGTTCTTTTCAGCTTCAGCCATCATAACTTTCACATCGTTCATACTTTTCTCAATAGAGAGCAGCCGTACCGAATAACCGCGAAATTCAAAACACACACTCGCCCACAACAATGAACTCGATGAATTTACGCGAACTAGTCACTTACTTTACTAATATTTTATCAAAATTGGTATTCAATCAGTTTATAATTAAGTTTTGTATAAATTATGCCGCTAGTTTGGTGTCGTTTACATAAAATAATAAATCTTCCACTATGCCATCGTCCCGATTAGGGTCAATGGCATTTTGACAACACTACTCTAATTTTACTCAGTTCCATATAGGATGAGATAAACAATTCCTTTTAGTTACGTATAGTTCACTCATTTGGAAGATACGAATACATTTATACGCTTCCTCACTTTTCTCACAAAATAAACTGAAACACTTCATGTAAAATTCGTATGAAATCTGATATTGAAACTGGTCACAGAAACGATTGTGCGCATGACTACTGTTTCATAAGATGATTAAAGAATTTAACCAAAGGTTGTGGATGCTGGGACATAAATAATAAAATCAATTCTATTTGGTGTAACAATTATAATAAAAAGCAATGGCGTTAAGTGCACTCCGTTTAAAAAAATGTACCGAGTTAGGATACTTCGTCAGACACGTAAGTTACCATGTGAAGAAAAAATTACTTTCTAGTATACGCATAACACTTTGCAGGCTTCCACTCAATCAGCTTTCGATATCCAGCACAAAACACCTTTAGTTAGAAAAGTCGTAAGTACTTTTAATGATTGAAATAACTCAATTTTATTAATAATAAGTTTTAGTCAGCGATTCCGAAAGCCTTGTACGGCGGTAGACATGCTGTTACGATGCTTCCTGGTGGCGGAATCGGCCCTGAGTTGATGAGTTATGTTAGAGAAGTCTTCCGGTATGCTGGCGTGCCTGTAGATTTTGAGACAATACAAATAGACCCTAAGAACGACAGTAACGAGGACTTGGAGTATGCTATCACGTCTATTAAACGCAACGGTGTTGCTATCAAAGGTAACACTGGCTAATAAGAGTAATAGATCACAGATTGGACCTTGAAATTGATTCGTTTTAGGGAACATTGAAACTAAAAGTGAACAGACTGGTGTTATGTCACGTAACGTAGCGCTCAGAAATGAACTAGATTTGTACGTGAATATTTTGAACTGCAAGTCTTATACGGGTGTCCCCGCGCGACAAAAGGATATTGATGTTGTAATCATTCGCCAGAATACTGAGGGTGAATATGCTATGCTGGAGCATGAAGTAAGTTAAATAAAACTGCTTTTTTTCATGATATAGGTCACTTACAATTAGAGCTAATTTTTTAGCACTAAAGATCTAAAGATTATTTATGTTTTATACCTCTAAATTATAAATGAAACAATCTTAACACCACATGACCTTCAAATTGATGAAAGACATTTGAATATTATGATTATTTTGTTAATGGGCCATTATTTAACAGTAATTTTCAAAATATTTTACTGATAAAACTATCGATTATGCAATTACCACTTTTAGTATTTAAATTGGCAAACGATATTTGTCAGCGCTATAAATACACCAAAAATAAAAAACTTACGAATACGTAATTTCGCTTTTAAGACATACACATACAAACAAATAATATATATAAAATACATAAAAACATACATATATACATACGCGCACGTATATATAACAAATAATAAAATTTCTCGCAAACATATAAAATCATTTCCGAAAATAACAAATATTAGACATTTCCATAGATGATACTTTCCTTTAGAAGGTTTCAAACAATTCATAAATTTAATATTTCACATCATTTACTCCGGATAGGAATATCTTAGATTTGTAATAATAGTTTATTTAGTATTTTATTAAAAAGCGCCGAAAATAAATCTATTTATAATTTTTTTTAAAACAAAAATATATTTATACTTTTATATACATACATCAAATAGGGTGGCAGAAAACCCTTTATATTATTAATAATTTTGTTACCGTATGTTAACTGTTTAGTTTGTTAAAATAAATTCATCATTAGAAATAAGATGATTTAATTTAAAATATTAATTTTAAGGATTTAATGCAGTTATTTAGTAAAATCTTTTTTTTTTTATGATATTGAAACTGAACAAATATTATTTGCAGAGTGTTGATGGAGTAGTTGAAAGCATGAAAGTAGTAACCGCATCAAATTCAGAGCGGGTAGCGAGATACGCGTTCGAATTCGCCAAACAAAACGGCCGCAAAAAAATCACAACCATCCATAAAGCGAATATCATGTAATACAATTGCAATTAATAACCACATATGATTCTATCGTATATTGTATCCTAGGAAACTGTCAGACGGTCTATTCTTAGAAACATCAAAAAAAATCGCCAAGGAATATCCAGAAATCGAACACAACGACATGATTATTGATAACTGTTGCATGCAACTGGTATCAAAACCACACCAATTCGATGTGATGATCATGACAAATTTGTATGGTACAATTGTGTCGAATGTTGTATGCGGCTTGGTTGGTGGTGCTGGACTATTGTCCGGTAAAAATTATGGTGATCATGTACGTTTGTAAAGCTTAAAAATCGCTATAACTACTAATGATTGTAATTTAGTATGCAGTATTCGAACCGGGCACTAGAAATACCGGTACATCTATTGCCGGTAAAAATGTCGCTAACCCTATCGCTATGTTATGCGCATCTGTTGATATGTTGGAACATCTTGGCCATAAACAACATGCAGCATTAATCAACAGAGCGATTCAGAAAACTTTAAGCGTAGATCGAGTTCATACTCCAGGTATTTAATAAGTTCTTCCATTATTTCCAACTTACAAACATATCAGCAATGTGTTATACTTGTAACACCCTAGTAGGATCATGACGTCATGTTCCTTAAGTGCTAAACTTATAAAAAATTCATATATCCGTATCTACACGATTAAAAAATAAATAGAAACAGTAATTATGCGTTACAATTAGTTTACAATATATAAACATATTGTATCAGCAATATGAGGGATCATGACGTCAAGTTCCTCAAGCACTGAACTAATAAAAATTCATATCTCTAAATCAACATGATTAAAAAATAAAAATAAACCGTTTACAACATATACAAATATTGTATCAGCAATGTGTTAAACTTCTTTCTGGGGAGAGATCTCATGACGTCACTTTGCTAAAGCGCTAAATTTTTAAAAACTCATAAATCGGAGTCTACACGATAAAAAAAAAGAAAAAGTAGTAATTGTACGTTGTAGGTACACAAATGTTGAACTTGACCCAAAGATTTAAACTTGAAATGTAATCGTGTGAGCAATAGAGATGCGAAATTGAAAAGAGAATATTTTAGCTTCCCCTTCCACTTTTCAAAACCGGGGTATAGCAATATGAGATATTAGCATTGCGTAAATGGCCGAAAAATGAAGTAATTGTGGTACGAGCTGAATTTAGAGGGTAAAGCGGAAGAATTTTGCAAAACGTTGCATTGCCACCACACATGCCAAGGATGTGTTTATGATATAGAATTACTTTTGGTTTTGTTAAGCGTCGAAATAAAAAGTTATTTACAAATGAAAATTCAAATATTTTTTGCTTGTGTTCTACCGCGAGCGCATGTGGTGGTTATATCCCGAAACTCAATGTGCCACTTTCTATAATTTGAATATGTTTTAAAATTTATCTTTTATTTCATTAATTTTGTTTTGTTCTTGTCCCATACTGTTTAATTTAATATTAAACAATATCTCTTGTTGCTATCGGTCCATTACGTTGAGTAAAAGTTATAATATCTCTCAGATTTGACAGATTGAGCTTAGAGATATTACCACCACCAGCGCTCACAGGAGCTAGTCTGAACTGAAGTGTAAAATATTTGAATTTTCATTTGTAAATAAGTTTTTATTTCGACCCTTAACAAAACCAAAAGTAATTCTATATCATAAATACATCCTTGGCATGTGTTGTGGCAATGCAACGTTTTGCAAAATTCTTCCGCTATACCTCTGAAATTCAGCTCGTACCACAATTACTTCATTTTTCGGCCATTTACACAATGCTAATATCTCATATTGCTATACCCCGGTTTTGAATTTGGAGAAGGGGAAGCATTGCATCTCTCTCGATGTCATAACTCCATTATCGAATGTTATATGTTTTATATATGTAAAAACAAAACATTGATTTTCTTTCAGACTTGGGTGGTTCAGCAACAAGTACTGAAGTAATAAGGAGTGTAGTAGACAATATTATGCAAACGACCGGACGGCCTTGGTAACTTTTTTAGTACAAATTTTCTGTTTGAAATAACACCAAAAAACTTTTCTTTTTCACTAACCAGTTTTCTTAGCAAAAATAAAAAAACGAACTAACGAATTTATTATGTCGCAGCTATTTATAAACTATATACAATGTCTATTCTCATTCTATTTTACTTAGTGATCTAACATTTTCGGAATTCAGCTTTATACTAATTGTTGTTTTCTTGACTAATGTTTGTATGTTGTTATTGATGATATTGTTAATAAAACCAGAGAAGTATTTACTAATAACTAGGAAAACCAGTTGTTTTTCTGGTGTGATCTGTGTTTTATATTGATTTTTTTTTTGAGTGTGATACTAAATAGGTTTAATGGTTAACGATTATATAACATCAGAAATTCATTTAAAAAAATATATTCTTTTTTCCAGAGAAAACCCGCTCCAGTTTACAACATTTTGTTATAGATACTGTAAATATACAATAGCTTAATATTTAATAATGAATTATATTATTTTATTGCCAAGAATGTATTATGATTTTTGTGTTATTTTTTAGAAAATAAATAACTATCTTGTTTGAACAGTATACACAACGCATATATTTGTATAAATACCTTATTAACTTAACAATAAATAAATTTATTTTAAAAAAAGAACCATTACCAAAATAATATTTGAACACGGAATTTTGTTCTGGTCCCAGTGTAGTATATTCTAAGGTGCGAAATTGCATCTTACAATTTATAGGTTAAGCAGTTGGTTTGACCCATTTGTATGAGCCGGAATACACGAAATTGCTTCGTTTGAGCAGTTCATCAGCTTCTTTAGGACCGCGAGAGCCATATCTAATAGAGAAAGATAATTATATACATATTTATATCACTATATTTGAGTGGCACATTTATTACCACAAAAATGCTTCATATGTCTATTAGGAAATATGTGCGTATGAATTTGGGATGATTATGCATTACGAATTAATACTTACATGTATGGTGTTGGTGGACTTTTATTTTGCTCGATATGATGTAAAAGTGGTGTGAAAATGCGCCAAGCTTCATGAAGTTCATCGGAGCGTACGAAATGCATTTGTGAACCGCAAAACACATCAAGAATTAAACGCTCGTATGCGTCAGGCATTTTCACGTTCTGTAATTCGTAAAATGTTGACCACGAATTCGACGTACAAAATATAAATTATAAAATACCTGATATCTGCTTCCGTAGGTTAAATCCAGTTCAGTTTCTTCCATGTCGAAAGTCATGCCCGGCGTTTTTGTCATGAGTTTGATGTAGAGAGCTTCGCCAGGTTGAACACGAATAACCAATTCGTTCCGCTTGAGTTTACCATCGAAAATATCACCGGGTACATCATGATACTGAATACGTACTTCTGCTTTACGCTCATTTAATGCTATTTAAAAAAAAACCAATTGTTTTAACTTTCTTAAAAGTACTAGGTATTGATTATTGAACTTCTTTGTATTTATATTAAAGCCACGCTTTATTGAGAAATTAATGACGGTACACATTTAGATGTTATTCAATAGATAATATTACTTATCGATTATTTATTTTTCTATACCTCAGTATAGATATATTACGAACAATCGGTGCTATTCTGTAGTTTTATAGTAATATGACCCATACGATCTGTATCTTATATAGAAATTCTATAGTCTATTCAGAATAGCTCGAACCGCGATATGCGCAGAAGAGTGATGATAGTCTTCTGCGCATTTAAGCGTTCTAAGCTATTCCGAGTAGCCTATACAAAATTGTATATAGGCAAAAAAGTAAGCACGTGACAAAAGACGCGGGGATCGAATTCGTTCACTTTTAACGCTGAGAGACATGTTAACCTTATGGCCAGAATCGGCGGCTCATTTATTTTGAGACATTACACTTGCATTTGTCGAAGAATCAATAAAAAAAATGAATGTGTTAGGGGCAATAGAATAACCTTTATGTTATAGTGTTAAGCAATTGCGAACAACTTTAATAAAGCTATGTTTTCAAATTGAAAATGCATTTTATGTTAACTGCGCCTCTGCACATGCGCGACCATGCTCAATATGCTGCGTTTGTTTGGATTTTTACATTTTCTACAACGAAGCCAAACAAACGCAGCATATTGCGCATGGTCGCGCATGTGCAGAGGCGCATTTAACATAAAATACATTTTCAATTTGAAAATATAGCTTTATTAAAGATGTTCGTAATTTCATAAACACTATAGCATAAAGGTTATTCTATTGCCCCTAACACATTCATATTTTTCATTGATTCATCGACAAATGCAAGTGTAATGTCTCAAAATAAATGAGCCGCCGATTCTGGCCATAAGGTTAACATGTCTCGCAGCGTTGAATGCGAACGAATTCGATCCCCGCGTCTTTTGTCACGTGCTTACTTTTTTTGCCTATTCTTTTCAGAGTTATAGAGTTGTTAGTACTTCCAGAATAACGCAAAAGATATATTTTTAGGACTATGGAGCGCCGATGTCGTTCATATAATAGTACAGAACAAGACGTTATTGTTTACTTTATAATTAGAACCATTTTAAGCCAGTATACCGCTCAAAATTATTTATTTCAGAGTAAACTTACAAAAGTAAAAATATAAAAACGTTTGTTCGTCCAGATATTTATACTAGTTGATCTAATTTTATTTTATCCAGACATATACATGGCTTAAAGTGATATATATGTTTTAAATCCGAAATATAGACGTTTTCTAGAAAAACTATTTTTCTGGTATTTCAAGGCTTAATCTTTATTAAGTACCAGTGACGGATTTTGGCTTTGAAACACATGGCACATGCTTCGTAGCACACAAAAATTTAAATCATATTTTGTTTTGCACTGAAAAATCTAATTATGGCTGATATTTTACTTTGTCACTGTTATATTGAAATACATTTGTAAACAAGTACTCTTGAATTGGCGAGTAATTGTAGTTATTAAGAGGATTTTGCTTGTAATAAAATTTGATTAACATATTAAATATACGCGACATTTGTTTTATAATTATACAGACAATGATGTAACGTTTTTGCAATAAAATTAATTAAAAACCATGAAATATGAAGTTGACTGTAATTGATAAAGTATAGCAGTTTAATAATATTCAGGAATGTTAAGTGTATGAGTATACATTTCCGGAATTAGAAAAATGTGAAACGTTTTTAACGTAAATAAATCTATCAAGTTTTGTCGAGAAATGTAGGCTTGCGGGTTCATTAGTTCGATATATATTTAACCGGACAAAGATAAACAAAACAGTGATTTGAAGCTTTTATATTCACTTAATTGACTAAAACCCCACTAATTCCGATACCTTACAATGATTGATGTTTTATATACATGGATTACACCTCGAACTACAACTGAGAAGATCTAAATATATATGCAAAAATTCATATCATTTTAAAATTATATAAGTTGAATAACCCCATTAAGAAAAAACTATTTGAATTTTTCGAAATAAAACACAACAATTTATCGCTTAACATTTAAAATAGATTGTATTATTTACGTTGTTTATTATTACTATTATAGCTACTAAAGAATTTCGTATTTTTTTTCAGATTATTTTTAATATTTAGTATGTGTAAGCATTATTTTTAAGTGTTTTAGATGGAACAAGTAATAACTTAGAAAATTGACATATTTATGAGAGGCGGGTGGTGGGAGTCATAGAACTGATTTTACGTCACTAGTTTCGATTATAAATACGATATTTATATTAGTAAAATAGATACCTTTTCCGCATCTTAAAATAAACGGCACACCATCCCATCGTTCATTTCGGATATTGAGCGCGGCTAGCGCATATGTGGGCGTTACTGAGCCAGCAGGAACTGTTTTATCATCCAAATAACCAAATTTGGCGTCACCTTCACCATTTGGATTACCGACGTATTGTCCCAATACAACATCTGATGGCTCCAGTGGTTTAATGCTTTTTAATACTTTTACCTATCGGATATAAATTATTTTTAGCTCGATGAGTTAAATAAATAGTTCTAGAAATACGAAATATTCCCTTAATAAATATACGATTTTATCAATTACATAAATATTTATTATTATTAAGATTGATTCAATTTTACTTAGGCCCGGTATTATAAAGAACAAAATAAATGTTAATTAGTTACTATGGAACTAAATTTACTTACACAGTTAATATAATTTTGCGTGTTATAAAAGAATCTTACAAGTAAATTAACTAATAGGAGATTTACCGACTATTTTAGTTCATCTATTCATCAATAGATGACTTATATATAAATATTGCAAATTTCGCATCGGTTATTATAATAATAGGCAAAAAAAGTAAGCACGTGACAAAAGACGCGGGGATCGAATTCGTTCGCTTTCAACGCTGAGAGACATGTTAACCTTATGGCCAGAATCGGCGGCTTATTTATTTTGAGACATTACACTTGCATTTGTCGAAGAATCAATGAAAAAAATGAATGTGTTAGGGGCAATAGAATAATCTTTATGTTATAGTGTTATGCAATTGCGAACATCTTTAATAAAGCTATATTTTCAAATTGAAAATGCATTTTATGTTAAATGCGCCTCTGCACATGCGCGACCATGCACAATATGTTGCGTTTGTTTGTATTTTTACATTTTCTACAACGAAGCCAAACAAACGCAGCATATTGCGCATGGTCGCGCGTGTGCAGAGGCGCATTTAACATAAAATGCATTTTCAATTTGAAAATATAGCTTTATTAAAGATGTTCGTAATTTCATAAACACTATAGCATAAAGGTTATTCTATTGCCCCTAACACATTAATTTTTTTCATTGATTCATCGACAAATGCAAGTGTAATGTCTCAAAATAAATAAGCCGCCGATTCTGGCCATAAGGTTAACATGTCTCTCAGCGTTGAATGCGAACGAATTCGATCCCCGCGTCTTTTGTCACGTGCTTACTTTTTTTTGCCTATATTTTAAATAAAAACAAAACACGAAGCTGTCAAGTAATTGACAGAATAAATTTTACTAGCTAGAAATTCATGGGAGTAGTTTAACTGTGAGATTTACTAGCGAAGTTAATTTATTTTTCGTTTATGATACGGAAATCTATAGAGTAAAGTATATTACTTGGTTACCAAATAAAATCTACCGAGTATTTTAGTTATTTGACGTTTATAATACCGGGCATAAGAGATAAAAAGATTATTTAATGTTTTACGAAATTATAAAATCAGTGCTTGTACACAATTTATAAAATATTCGAAAAATCACAATCTGCGTTTTGATTGGGTGAATTATAAATCATTAAAATATACGGTATTAGTCATAAAATCTTGATTGTGCGTTTCATAAATAGTTCGTAAATATTATATATGTCGAATTAGAAAAAGATGTTATAAGTTTACTTTTTCGTTGCGTATATCGTCTGGATGGCAAGACGTAGGTTTCTCCATGGCAACCAAGCTTAAAATTTGCAACAAATGATTTTGCATCACATCACGAATGATACCGAACTCATCGAAATACCCTCCACGGCCTTGAGTGCCAAATGGTTCTTTGAACGTGATTTGTATCGACGCTATATTTTCACGGTTCCAAGTCGGACTAAATATCCTATTACCAAATCTAAACAGCACATAAACATCAAGTGGGCGTCACTTATTTGGCCATATACGAAACATACTAATATCATATGCAAAAGAATTTTGAGCATACACCTTTAAATATATTTTTTTCGTATTTCTACACATTTTTTAAAAATAAGTAGGCAAGAATAGATAAAATCTACAGAAATATAAATAGTAATCTTGTGGAACGAACTGATATATTTAAAAAAAAATCACTAATGATTCATATTACATTTTATCTTAAAAAAAATCTATTTCACATTAACGTATACGCCTACGTTTTGTTAAAATATGTATATACTGCAATATTTATTTACTTTTGTATAATATGAATTAGAATACATTTTAAGATCAACGTGAAATTAAGTTACGAGGTGTAAATGAGTTTTAATTTAAGATTAAAACACCATATATCCGAAAACTGGTTTATACGATCCGTAACCAACTAGAGTGCATTTATGTGGTACTAACCTTAGTGTCATTAAATTTTGCACCATTTCTTTGCCGAGATAATGATCGATACGGTACAGTTGCGCCTCTTGAAACAACGACGCCATATGATCAGATAACTTCTGCGAGCTCTCCGCATCACGGCCGAAAGGTTTTTCGACAATAATCCTAGTCCAGCCTCTAAATAAACGTGAACTTTTAAAGAGAAATTCCTTAAGTTATACTTCAGCGAAATTACTTTTGACCAACGCAAGCGTTGCGTATATGAACAGTCACTTGTTCAAATACAGATGGTGGCAAAGCGAGATAAAAGACACGATTCGCAACTTTACCAGTTTCATGTTTCGTTAGGTGTTGGTTAAACGTTTCGAAATCCTGTCGGGAGTCATAGTTACCAGCTACGTAATAGTTACATTGCCAAAATTGCTCATATCTCTCGTTATCGGACGGACTTAACTATAAAAACAATCGTAAATGCCTATGTCAACATTTTATATAATTAAATGCGATACCCGAAATTTATTTATTACACTACTAATACCAAATGTAATGTTCCAATATTGAAATTTATCACAAATTAATACACAATTATATATTATATATGTATGTATATATTTTATAATTATATTTTGGTCTTGAGATAAACAACATGAAATCGAAACCCCAATTAATTACCAATAGGTGCTACGTGTCGTATTTCAAGAATAAACTTTATATCAAGTTGAAATATTAATTTAGAATCAATTAGGGCGTTTAAAATAATAATGATATACCTATACGCGCTAATCATGGTTAGATTTAAATAATTATTGTAATTATTAGCTATGCTTGTCCCTGAATTAAATTCGTCGTTTTTGTTTTTTATTTATGCGCAAGTGAACACGTTAATAGTAATATTAAATAATCATACGATAATTAATACGTATATTATATACGTCCTATATTTATCGTTAAACACTTAAATAGTTGTTTTAAAAAGTTTTACTTAAATAGTTAAATAAGAAATAATCCTTAGGCATTTTTTGATAAACTCAGCATTGAATCAAATAATTGATTACTTTCCCAAGAATGTTTCCTTATTTATATTAAACCAGTCACATAATTAATTGTCTATTTAATTTCAATTTCAAATTGGTATTTGAAACATATTCAATTTTTTGTATTATTATTTGATTAGAAAATGTGGGTAAAATAAAATATATATTACGTTCATATACGGACGGCATTTCTCAGCAATTTTCTCAACATCGATTTTACTGCGAGCGTAACCATAGAAAATGGTTTTGGTCGGTAATAAATTGTCACGATACAACCACCATAAAGTCGGATAGATTTTCTTAGTAGCTAAATCACCCTGCGACAGAATTATTGAGCATTTATACACGCTTTATAGGATTAGTATAGGTCAACTTACAGACGCTCCAAATATCGCGAATATATGTAAATAATTTCCGTCAAAGTGCGTACCATCGTGATCCATGTCACTGGAAATTAATGAATTTCTGATGAGAGTCAAACTCTCCTCAGAACAATTATCTGTAACAATTCGAAAAATAAGGTTAAGATCTAAAACTTCTATAAATACATCCTAATATTTCAATTAAATAAAACAAAAAAATGTTTATATGTCTAACGCAAAAAAATATTTCGGAACTTTCTAAATACACTTTCACTTAAAAATGGCAATACCTACTTACATGATAGGCTCATAAAACGTTAATACCATATATTGTTCAATTATAATTCATTGAATAAACTGTGTGCCATTATTTATGACAATAGATTTGAATATTCATGTTATTCAAGTTTTGGAAACGACGGCATTGACTCAGCATTTTAAACCGAGATACCTGATACATACAGGTGTCGCAAGCGATGACAACAAACAAAGATAAAAAATAATTGCGTATATTACCTCCAAATAATTCCGTAGTCATTTTTACTGTTTCTATTGGCAAGAAAATACTCTTTTTCACTTGTACAAATTCGTCCCTGAAGTTCAATGACAAGTTTCAAGTTCGCGATCACTCGCGATACATGCGTTGCGCGTGACAGAATGAAGTGACGCGCGCATGCGCACACACCACCTCCTAATACAGAGTCGTATCACAATCTTTTAATCTAATACAACTAACATATAGACTTCGGGCACTAATCCGACATATTTAACGACATTCTTCATATTCCATATTAAATTTATTTTTTTAAAACGGCTTAAACTATAAAGTACTCAATATGACGTCATTAGTAACGTTATTTTGATCAATGACGTCAGATTGTGTACTTTATAGTTTGAATTGATTTGTTTTCAAAGCAAAAAACTACTCAAGTGGCATGACTTTTTTTTCTTGAAGTATTTTTCAATGTATTATTTCGATATTCTACTTTAACGTAATGATGGCGAATGAAATATGGCTCGCAGGTGAAAGTACCAGGTATAACGAGTTTGGTAATCAGGTATAGAAAATAATATACGTATAATGAATGTGTCGGGTGCCTGTGGACTATTTCACCACATCCGCAGGATAATCTGCCGTTATGATTGTGAAATGAAACGAAAATAAACGACGACGGATTTAGATAGATAAGCGAATGTTATTTAATTTATGACTTGATCGAACCTTGAATGTAGGTTATTATAGAGTCGGTCTCTATATAGATAAAAGAAAAAAAATTGATTTATTTAGTGATCTTTGATTAATCGAATTTATTTCGAAATTGATCGGTCAACAGTCTTTTGAAATTCAGTCTAATGTAGTACTCGGTGATTTTGAAATATAAATCGGTCCATTTATTCTGGCTCTGTCAAAATGTTTGTAGAAATAAAAATTTTAAACTGAAATATTTGTTTAATTTTACCGGTTTCAAAGTTATTAGGTACACGCGGCGTGTGTGAGCTAAACACACATAGTTGCCTAAATTCCGGCGTAAAACTTTCATTTATTTCTCATGATACTTCTCTTATTGTTAGTACGAATTATTAATAATTTGAACTGTGACAACGCGAAAAATATAATAAATTAATAATAAAACATACTAAAAAGTTTAATTATTTTATTATACAAGTGAAAAATACGTTGGAATTTTACGCCAGTATTTAGACAATTATTCGTGTTTTACACACTTAAAGACAATTGAAACTACGAAAAAAAATACATTTTTACCTCTTATATTTGCTTTTTATGCAATAGTCCGATATATGTATATAAGAAAAGTTATTTAAGCGATCAAAAAACACAAAAACACCAACCACACTGCCATAAATATAAAAAACATCTAATTCGTTTATTAGTTTGAACCATGGTTTGCTTTTGATTCGCTTGGGTTGGTTTCTTTATAGTATAATAGTTTTGAAACTCATTAAAATATTTATATACTCGTATACGTACGCAAAACTGAGGTTTATACACGCACGTGTATAGCGGTAAAACGAATTTTTGATTGCTAAAACAAATTACGGTGTGGTAATGGGAGCGAGTGGGTTGAAAAGTAAATGAGAGATATATTTTTAGTGCTTTATTAAATTAAAATAATGCTTAAACACAGATTACAGATATATTAAGTTGAGATGTCAGCTGTTGACGTTTCTTTTTTTGTTTTTTGTTTTGTATACAACCCTTTGCTCAAACTAAAATAAGGCACATATGCATAAGATTGTGTAATGTATGTTATTGAATTGTCATGTATTTATTATGTGTAACATTTTTTTGTTGTCAACTATGAATATAATACAAATGATCAAATTTTGGAAATTGTCACGGAGCCCGTGGTCTTTATACTTCGACTTTGTATGGGGAACCAGGGATATGTTCATCGCCCCATTTCACTAGAAGAATGTATTCGCCTCGCTCGCGTACAACGTAACTAACTTGATACTGGTTTCGGCCAACGTGTTTAATGAATACCTCTTCGCATGGTCCCTTTGGGCCGTGAATACCCACAAATAGGATGTTTGTTCCTGTAACGACCAAAACAGACATTCATTATTTTCATTTTGTTATACTCCTATTTCCATGCTACATTAAAAAATTACTAAATGTATGCTTGAGATTCAAAACATTTTTTCTAAACAGTGTCGTTTTTAATAGCGACCAAATCACAAGTTTGTTAGCTTATTTTAGTTATGTTCTAATTTCTAATAAACACATTAAAACTTATAAATGTATACATGAGATTTAAAACATTTTTTCTAAAGTTTCGTGGGTTTAGTAACGACCAAAAGAAAAATGTAATATTTTTATTTTATTAGTTTACTTTAGTTATATAGTCTAATTTTTTCTAAACAGTGTCATAGTTTTAGTTGGTCAAATGATTTGTTTTTCCAACTGCGTAAAACGGACATTACTGAATTTAAATTATTTTTTTATTTTGTGCGCTCTATTATCAATTATTTACTTTTGAATAAAACTTAATATAATTAATCGACTTTATGCTTTCAATTTATTACTCTCAGTCAAGTATGCAGGATAATATATGTGCTATAGATGCTGCAGTGGTCTAAATTTAGAATGGTAATAATTACGTATTTATTAGCGATTACTATTAATAATTACGACCATTGATACGCGTGAATATAAAAAGCGTCGCGGTAGTTATAGCTTCAAAAACGCCTCTGCATTCAAACCACAATAGTAGTGGCACATGGAAATGCAAACGTTATATAAATAGACTTATTATATCTGATGTTTGGTTTCAGTATGAATTGATAGTTATTTTCGTCGTCTTGATTGTGAAAACTATGAGACATACATTTTGGCAAATAAACACGCTTTTTAAAATGCCGTCACTGTTTGTCTTTTGCATATACAGATTCTTTACACAGAATAAACTCAAACATACATCGCATATATGTATAATTTCATATTAAACAATTAATCAAAGCAATTTAATTTAAACTAGCATACATTAATTAGGTCATGTCCAGTTTTAAGAGTATATATGTACATTTTCAGCATTAGCGATGCCTACTTTAGTTTGTTTGAATAAAAATGGTACTAATGGAAAATTTTGTACATGATTTAAATATTTTAAATTGCGATTTCATGACATTTAATTATATTTTACCAAGTTATTGCAAGGGAAGTAAAATATATGGCAATTATACGAACAGAATTCAATGAGTATTGGAAAGGATTTATAATGCAAGATTTTGTTATTATATAATAAATTATACGGGTTTTATTTGTTTTGATGATGCTAATATATACTGGATTACTGCGCATGTCTAAGGCAGAGCTTTTAATATATAGATACAAATATGTTGTGATAAAACAAAATGTGTTAATGTTTAAATCGCAGATTGAGCACACTTAAGCGTAATATTCAATGAATTTAAGAATGTGTGAATAAATAATACATACCGGCATCCCCTGCTTGAACTGTGAATTGATTTTGTTTCGCGAGATATGCTTTCTTAAGACCCATGCCCTTGGAGGTGACTTTGGTGGCATCGGATTTGAAATGAGGTAACACTGAACCACCGCCTCGGCTGCCGCTTTTTGAAACTTTTTGAACAGTTTCTACGACCACGGAGGATGTTTCTTGAGCGCCTATTTCCGCTAAGTTTTCACCTAAGAATAACAAACAATCAAGACAAAAGAATACATTAAAATACAATGAATCATATACCGGTGGCAGTGATTTTAAATGGTGATCCTACAATGTGGTTGTTATTGTATTTAATACTGGCATAGTAATCGCCAGGTGCTAATGGAGTGTATCTAACTTTGTAACCTTCTTCAACTTCAGTACAATCCATCGCTACTTTACTGGGTCCATCGATTGTAACAGCTAAAGTACCAGCTCCAGCGTTGCATGTATCCACAATGAAATCGGTCTTGGCGCCTAACCACATAAAACAAATTTAGATGTTGTGTCTACATGTCTAATGCATAATTGCATACCAGTTTTAATGTCGTGTAAACCATTGCCCTGTGCATGTACCGCTGCTGGATCCGCTGTCTCTTTACCAACTTTAATATTGTATGGCGAGCCAGGAATGTGGACACCATTGAATTTTACGTGAATTTTATGTATACCATTCTCTCTCGGCATGAAACGTACAGAATATTGATCTACATCGATAAGTTGGATAAAGCAATCGTCTTCACTTCCGGATGGTGCTACAATCTAAAATATTTAATAAAATAATGTTTTTATAGTTAAATGTTTAAAAAGCAAATAGCGTTAAGTGAGTAAGTATATTTTTCGTGCGGTATGTTGGATTGAGTATTTTGTGTATTAAGAGTAGAAGCTCACTTTAGAATCCAATTCGCCTTTGGCACCATTCTTGCGAACGATGAACTGTCCTGGTTTGTCCGCTTGAACGCTTCCTTCAGGGAACTGTGCGATCTCCAGTAGGTGAGCGTCGCCAACCGCCGGGGAAATGTACACCTTGAATGGCGAGTCCGGAACGTGCTGATCATTGAACTTGAGTCCGACTCTGTATTCACCTGGCACAGAAGCACAGCGTGTTAACAATCGTACGGGCTCAACATAACAGGTTGCACTAGAGTGTCAACCTTGCTGTTGTTGTTGCGCTAGATGTATGTCATTATCGAGGGGCGCAACTGTTGCCAATGCGTCCGCTCTTTTCAAACAAATCTCCTGCGAAACCTTATACATTTGTTCAAAGAATCAAACGTAGCATCTAATTGCACGTTGGAGAAAATATTATGGATGGATGGATGGATAGATACACTCTGCTGTAGTGGTGCTACTACTGACGCTTTTGCTGTTATGATACACTATCATTGCGCTGGTTGGCACACACTGAACTTTTCATACGAAATTCAACAACATTCTATATTTAACTGGGAACATCACCTTGAAATCATTTTTTTTGTAGGAAAATTACTTTGAAACATGCTGCAAAAATTCTGACTTGAATCGCTGCCAAAATCATATTTAAAAAAGATCAAAGTTAAAGATGCTATGACTTATCGCGAAAAATAGTTACATCGAGAAACGATCTAGATAAAATGCGAAATGTATGTACATTTTTGTGAAGGTGGACGACACGATAAATATAAGTCTTCGACGACAAATGAGTCTGGCACATAAAAATATCTACTGCAATTGTAAACAATGAAGATTGATTTTATTTGGCCATTGAACCCAGTACTCATGCACAGCCAATTTAACTACAACTTGTGTTGATATTTTTACTATAATATATATACATTTTTATATATATATATATTATAATAATATCAGTACATGAATGAAACAGCAATTCAATGAACTTTTTTTTGCATTTGCCAAATAGATTTTTTATATTTGTAGGTACATGCATTCAGGCATCCAAATATCAGTCAACAGGATGTTATGATGTAACCCCCAGCAACGTTGTCAAAACCGTGTATTTATAGTTGCGGCACAGCTGCGTGTTCTCACTGATTAAATACTCGAACACATTTTCGCTCACATTTTCACAAATTATACATACATCTATACTTGGTTATGAATTTTTAGCAATACTGTTTTAAGAACAGATTTCTTCAAAAAAGTATTACTACTTATAGCAAAAAAACTCTCGTTTTGGTGGAAATCTAGCAATTGAATTAAAAACTTACCAGGTTCGGAAACTCTATACGAAACATCACACGATCCATCTTTCCGATCCGAGAATTGGATTTCTGCTTTACTTGGCCCCTCGACGGAGATAGCGAGTGATCCGCTGCCCGCTTCACGCGTCCATACATTGAACTCGTTCAGCTCACCCTGTTCACCACGTTCTAAGCCAGCACCGCCGGCTTTCACCAAGTGCGCGCCATGGTCCTTGAGTGGACCAACCGTAAACTGGAATGGCGAGCCAGGAATGTGCATTTCCTTGTATTTTACGGATACAGTATGCACACCTAGTTCTTTTGGCACAAAATTGACGGCGTATAATCCATCTTGCACTTCGTTTATCTCGGCATCCTCAGTTACGCCACCCGGCGATGTAACTGTTGCAGCCAGATCAAAGGAGGTGATACCTGTTTATAGAACATTGAAATGTTTGTTATGAAATAATTGTGTATTCGTAGATAGAATGGGTTTTGTTTATTAATAATCGTCCAGACTCAAGCGTTCAAATCTCCGGACGAAAATAAACGGATGGTTGAGAATAGTGAGAGAGTAGTAAACAATACACACCTGGCATTTTGAATGTAAGTTTACATTGGCTGCCGACTTCTGTGACGGGGACTGCTTCACGTTGTCTTTGAATCTTTTCACGCTGTCTATTCGAACCCTCGCCGGACACTTTGACGGTGAACGGTGACCCTTGGACATGATGATCCGCGAATTTCAAATTAACGATATAATAACCGGGTTCGGTTGGTTTGTATGAGATATTAAGGGTGCCGTCGTCCTTGTCGGTACATTGGATTTCGGCCTTGCTGGGCCCTTCAATGGACAGTGACAAACCGCCGTAACCAGCGTTACGCGTATCAACAGTGAACACATTATCTTGATGTGTTTTCCCTTCTTTCAGTGTCGTTCCAGACACTTTGACTTTCTTAGCATCGCCGACTTCTCGTTCGCATACGTTTATCTTGAACGGTGAGTTGGTGATGTGTTTGCCCATTTTCTTCACGGACACGACATGCTCACCGATTTCACGTGGTGTGAACGAAATACCGATATTACCGGTGGGCAATCGTTTTAGGAAACATGGCTCTTCCAAGCCACTTGGTGCCTGAATCGAAGCGTTCAACGAACGAATATCTGCATCCGAAATCTTGCCCGGTAGTGTGACTTCACTGCACGACCCAACGGAGATTTGGTTACGTTTTCTACCTTCACCGGTAATCTTGGATACGTATGGTGATCCTTTGATGTGTTTGTCACCGAAACGAACTGAAATTTTATATTCACCGGGAGCGGTAGGTAGGTAAGATACAGATACGGTGCCGTCTTTGTTATCATGGCAGCTGATCTCGGCTTTACTGGGGCCTTCGACGGCCATGGATAAACCGCCAGCGCCTGCACCCTTGGTTGAAATCATAAAATTGGCTGGCTCGCCGCTGACCCCATGCGTGAGACCTGGACCATAAGCTGTTACGTATCCAGAACTAATGGAATCGACATGGAACTTGAACGGGGATCCTGTAATATATAATGGATTTGGGAATGAATAAAGAGTAAAGTATATTATGCTACTCAAGTAATAGTTATTGTATGTAGTAAGGTACCGACCTTGCACATGTTCACCATTGTATTTAACATAGAGTTCGTGTAGACCTTCCTCGCGCGGGTCGTATTTGATGCTGACGGTGCCATCGCGATTATCCTCGATGACTGGTTTGTCTACGTTTCCGGTCGGCATCTTGACTTCAGCTGCGCACAAGAAGACGCGTGTTACGAAAGTGCGTGAAACTCAGCTAGTGAGCACTGAGTGTGACCACTGACTGACTGAGTGTGTACTAGTGAATGATTGAATAAATGAGTGGGCGAAGAAGCATATGCTTCAGTGTGTAAGTGTGTAATATGTAGTGCAAGAGAAGTGTAAGAGTGATGATGATGAGTGAGTGAGTGAGTAGGATTGAATTAAACGTGCGCGCACCAACGCAGGAACGTTGTACACTTCGCGCCGTGTGCGGACGGGATACCTTTATGCGAATGAATGAAATAGCAGGTGAGAAGGGTCTGGGGTACGTTCCGCAACGGGTCGTCTTCTTCAACGTGTTCACCAGTGGTTATGCACGTCGGCTTTTTCGCACCCGTAACTCGGTAAATATTCGTCGCAAACACGGATGGAATGTTTATCGTATACACAACCGGTTTCTCTTCACGATCGAATTCCGAAAACGTCACACACTTGTGATGGTCGTAATATAACTGACTAAAGTCTTCCCACGACGCCTCTACAGGCTCCTCATCAATGTCCATCCAGAACATTTTGACGAATTTAAGACCGATGCAGCAAAGCAAGCCTCTAGCGATCTCTAGCAATACTGACTATCGAAAAATCCGAACAGGGACCAGAAGACCGATGTTGCCGCTACCGTTCACCGTCACCGCCACCGACACCAACACCGCCTCCTCCGCTAATATGAGACGAGACTCGAAATTAAAACTGGAGTAAGAGTGTGGCCGTCCCCGTTCCGTTTCGTTCCGATCAGATCACATCACATCACAGGAAGCTGTTTACAATCTTGTTGATAATCTGCGCGATCGTGTATCCCAAGTTGAGTCGAGTCGTCGCCATCGTCGCGATTCACCGACACCAGACCAGGCCAAGGCGACCTGGCATGGCGACACAGGGGGTGGAAATTCCACACCACACCACACCACAGTACACCGCTGTCACAAACATTATTTATTTATGTAGCAATTTGCAGCGAATTTCAAACAGCTGCGACTTGTGCAAATCCGAATGCAACGACCGAATTATCGCGAGCGGGGGTGAGACACGGCCCGGGTACATCTATATGGTGATGGGTGTGCGGGAGGCGGTGGACATGGTCGCGAAAATTCCATACTAGCAGGTAACATCCAAGGATTCTAAATATACCATGATACGATGGAGGCGATCCGCGATGTAAAAATTTGGGTTAAGCTGATTTGAGATTTTTATTGAAAAAGCTAAAATTAATAACATGAGAAGTTGTGGAGTGGTGGATTGGAGGCGTAAGACGTAAGACGCAAGAAGCAAGAGCACGCGTGACCAAGCGACAAAATATCGTTTCGATTCCAGTAGTTACTGACATCGATACCAACACAACAGCTGCCTGCCTTCATCAATCTATCTATCTATCAATCACACATCCATTATATACCTGATACGATTCCTCCAGATGTCGGCACCGGTATATTGTCCAAACGAACTGCTCGGTATGACGTCTGTTTCGCCGATGTGACGCTACTGGTACCAGTACTTCTGCTTACTTGTTGTTGTTGTTGCGAACGAGATTCGGTTGTACTTTTCGTTATCGAAGTCTGTTCGATTTTGTTACTAGTAATAACTTCTTCGCCTGCCTGTAAACACACATACATATATGCATACAATCACTAAAACTGTCAATATATACGCGTACTCGAGCGTTCGTTGCACAGATCGAAGGATTTGCCGATACACTCAGTGACTAATGTAATTTATCTATATACTTATAATTAGAATATCTAAAATAAGAACGTACATTTTCGCTGGAGAAATATCAAAATTGGTAGGAGACGGTGGGAACTATGTTACGGGTGTTTTGTCACCAAAAAAACTGCATTGCAAACAAGACGTGAACAAATTTGTTTTCGCTTAATTAACATGAATTATTACGTTCCTAGACACAAAGATGCTCGTGTATGTACATACATCGTTACAATAAAATCCATCGTCAATAACTCTAATGCCTGATGCTTAATGCTTAATGCATAGGAACCTGTCATCTTAGGGAAACATGCAACTATTTACTGTCCGCCGGAATGCTCTAACGCTAACGGACCACCTGGTGGCAATATCTCATATCCCGGTGACATGGTGTTGCTGTTGCTGGCGCAGCGTCACCTCCTAATGCCAGCGGGGGCGGACTAATGCGGCGGCTATGCTACGGAAACAGAGATTCGTAGCGGGGGAGGGGCCAAATTCATATTTATATGAAAAATATACATCGTCGTTAGACTCGAGGGGAAATATACTCAAGGAAGGGGAATAAAATGAGACACTTTTAGATCTTTCCTCTCATAAACGACACAGCTACCAATTGCTGTCCATGGCGCTGTTTTACGACGAGGAATATGTGAAAAGAAAGCTAATATAATGATATTTTATAGCTGCGTTACTGATATAGATATGAAACTAAAGCGCGAGTCTAATAATAGCATGCTTTACATATATGCATAGTTGTAGTACGAGTGCTCGTGTCGCACAGCCAACTGCAAGGGTAACATACAACAGCGCAAGAACGCAAGGCCGCGTCCACATCCATCGGCGGACAACGACGCTCTGCTGTTCTGTAGTGTATTAAGTGGTGGCATCGGTGCGGGATACTTGTGACACGCCCCCATCACTGTTCGCCTTCCATGATTTTCAACCATTTCACACTTACATACTTATTTCTCATTCATCTAGCAATAATCATTTAACCATTTGTGGATGTAAGCAACGTATGCCAAACACGCGCTCGCCCCAGGACGAACAGATCGTCGCTGATCGAGTTTCACCTCACATTAATTTTAATATGCAAAAACATTTCAGAGACGAGTGCCTGAAGGTCAATTCCGTTGCATTTCAATCAGATACGAAACGTATTTTGATTGGATGCACAATAAAAATTGCCATCCATTTGTTGCGAATTGTTTGAAATAATTGCTTAAGAGTTAATATTACGCACCTGTGCCAGAAGGGTTGTAGCTGTATGGAACTAGTTTTACTAAACGCGGACACAACACAATATTCAAAAGCTAGTCGACAACGATGGTTCAGAGTGGTGCACCGGAGTTCGGTCTCTACCACACTGACTGAAGAGGTCGTCAGACAATTGAATGCGTCGCTAAACTATATATCAAAGTGACCGAAAATTCTGGTATAAACAGTTATTTCTAGTATCTATTTGTCCCGCCTTATTTCGCATAATGATATAATATCAAGTCTGAGGGCGTAACCCGTGCGCCTTCACCTTCGTGAGAGTTCGATTGTTTTCGGCGCACTTCCCCTGCATATTAAATTTCCTCCAAGACACAATTCGAATGTCGTCCAGAACGAATTAAAGGAAGGAGACACATCTATACAATACCTATCATCCCACACATAATATAATCCAGAAAAAGAACAAAAATCTATCTTTTTTATTTTATTAGAATTTTTTTAGAAAACAGTCGTAAACGAATTCAAAATATCTCGCGTCGGAGTGGGGCCTAATGTATGCATTGCCTAAAAGTTGGAGGGGATAACCACCCGCATGTCCCCTCGCCACCACCATGGTCACAGAAAGTGCCACCACGAAAATCGTCGCGTAATTTAATTAAAAATTGTCTAGCATCGTTTCTAATGGCTACTACGTAGCAAGGCACGTTAAGACGTAAATATCTGTCGTACAGTTTGTCCCGACATCCATCACAAAACACGTAGTCACCTGTTCTACACCAAATGACATATACGTAACGGATGTTCAAATACGAGAAAAGCAATACTCTCCCTGGCGCAAATCTTACTTAACTGATAATCACATGCAATCACGCCCACACGCATATACTCCCACATACCGTGAACGTGTAGAAGCCATCAGGCACAGGTTGGCCGCCAAACTTGATACTTAACGTATAGTCGCCTGCGTCCTTCACCGTGTAGTGGATTTTGAACGTACCGTCCCCGTTATCTTCGATGCCGATGTCCAGGTCGCTACAAAAAAAAAGCAAACATATATAATACAAGCGTATTTCATTAAAATTATTTAGAGATGGCACATATATTCATGTTCATTTTAAATAGCTTGTCACTTTTATATTAATACACACAATTATTTTCCGCTTTACCTCAATTCTAATTACTTACAACGTTAATATTAAAATATATACACTATCTTGCACTGTACTTCCTTATAAGTATTTTGTATAGATAGGAGGAATATTAAAATACAAATTTTGAATAATCCAAGAAAATATAATTCTTCATTATGTTCTATTTTTTGTTTAAGCTTTAAAATAAACTCTAATCCTACATAGAATATATATTTTGTTGTAACTGGTACATTTTTTGAAAAAAACAAAACAATTCAAACAAAAGTGTGACATCTTTCATTTTTATTGCAACTTCCGGTTCGAATATTCTTTACAAAATTAAAATTTTTATATAAATCTTAAGTTTAAAGTTTGATAAATTTATCTTCAATTGTGTAGGCTGTAAAGCGCACGCGCATGCGTCTACATACATACATATATTACATGACACACAGACGTTATTCCAAAAAATGTCTCGATTTAGGGAAGGTCAAAAGATGTATTTCCTTTATAATTTCGAAATCTATTATTTTCATCATTACAATACTTATTGCTTCGTATAAGAAAGTTAAAATATATTGAACAAATATTTAGATAGAATATTTGAGTTTCTTTTCAAATGAGAATGTTTGTATGAATGTTGAAATACCGTCTTTATGCAAATTTCATGGTATCATATATCTGGTAAACCATGGTTTGCTGCGACTAAAATGAGCCGCATTTAATAATTAAACATAGATTTTAAAGGAAATATGACGTTTGCTTGGCGCGCGCTATCGAATTTTCATTTTAAGGTTGTTATACCTTGGGATCCAAAAATAACCTTGAAGATGAAAAATAACATTTCACTCTGTACCGGTGCGGATCTCGCATCCATAACTCAGCGCTATAACTTATATAAGCATTGCAATACAAAATGAACTTGTACCAATTCGGCGTAAGGGGCTATGAGTGGAGATATTACCTGCCAGATGTTGATCTGATTCGACAGGTGACGGCCCCATATCCAGCATTTTGCGCATTCACAGTTATACTGTATTCTTCACCGCTAGCTAGTGTTCGTTGAATACCTTCAGTTATCTTGCATTTGTCAGCCTATACAAAAAAAAAAACCGTCACATTTCTCATAACTCACTAAATATATTTTGTATATAAGGTTTAATTAAATATTTGTATAATCTATAAATTAAACATTATTCGTGTTTTTAGTAATGCATTCATTAATGAACTGCGAAATTAATAATTTTTCCTTTACGTGATTACATAACAATTTCGACGATACTTACTTCACCTGTTGCAACTGCCTGTATATAGAATGGTGCTTTTGGCACATCTTTTCCATTGTAACTAACATCGACTTTGTACCGGCCACAATCGTCTGGTGTGTACGTGACGTCATAGGTACCGTCTTCGTTGTCGATCAGTTTCACGGGACGAGGGTGCCCGTCTGGACCTGTTATGTTTACTTGCAGATCGCCATAGCCAGCCTCATTTGTATCAATACTAAATGTATGGGGTAATGATGCCGGTATGGCGCCTTCATTTGGTCGTTTGATTACCACCTTATCCGGTTCGCAGGCAGGTCGGACTTTTATAGGGAACGGACTTGTAAATAATTAAAAAAACAACGGTTAAGCCAGGTCGTAAAGTAATAATTAACGTGACAGAAAAAGCATGGATGACTCTTGCATAGTCTTAAATAAACATAAACAAAAATAGCAAGACTTTTTTATCCTATTTGTGTTTACAAAATTTGTATTAAACAGACTATAATTGCATACAAATAGGTTAATTTTTGAGAAATGTTCAAAATTTATTTCACGGTCATATCTCCTACCTTTTTATAACTATCAACTAGTATAATAATTATACTAATTCATAGTTATAAAAATGGTAAACTTGGACTGATATATGACAATGAAATAAATTTTGATCATTTCCCAAAAATCAATCAATGTGGAATTAGTGCGTTTTGAATTTAGACGATTCAATTATTATATAATGAAGTATTATAATTAAATGTCAATGCATTCACTTGAATTACCTATGGGGAATGTCTTTGCCGTTCCAAACAACTTGAGCTTGTAAATTCGTTCCTTCCGCTGGTGGTATATACGTAACCGTATAAGTACCATCGCCGTGATCAGTAACATCAGGTCTCTTTGGCAATGAATCCCGATCGCTTAGCATACTGACAGCAAGCGGTGCCCGTTCCGATTCAGTAGAGTCAATCTTGAATGAGACGGGTACGCCAGCCCGCACTTTGTTTGGCTCAAGACCTGGTCCGTACGCTTTAACGACACTCGCGTCGACGACTTTGTTTACGTTTACTTTGAATGGTGAACCAGTAATGTGTTGATCTGCGAACTTTATCGACACATCATATTCGCCTGGTTCCGTGGGAACGTACTCGACAGTACAAGAACCGTCTCGGTTATCTTTGCAAGTCATCTTTGCCTCGGATGGACCTTCTATCGCCAAACCCAAACCACCATTACCAGCTCCTATTATTTAAATCAATACAAAACCATTCGATATTACTCAATTGCATAATATTTCTCCAATATTCATAATTGGATATTTGAGAATTAGTCCAAATAAATACGAGGGCGAAAACACATTTCATATTAGTTAAATATATGATATAAATCTCTCTAAATTATGCGTGTACAATGGTGTAACGAACAACGTTGATTTATGGGAGTGAATGTTGGGTTTGGCAATCCAGGCATAAAAAGCGTGTGACTGCTTTAAAAATGGGGTTCTTAAGAGGTATTTGTGATTTATCTAAGAGAGACAGGAAGGGAAATACGCGTGTGTGTGTGTGTAAGCAATGCGGTATTGTAAAAAAATGTCATACGGATAGACTATGGAACCGTTTATTGAAAAGTGCGAATTAGTGCATTAGAATTTATTATTGAGTATAACGTCTACTGTTCAAATTCATGAGTTTCCCGTCTAACAAGGTAATAGGACTTTATCTTACCTTTTGTTTCAACAGTGAAAATATTCGCCTTTTCGACAAATCCTTGCTCGAGACCCGGTCCAAAAGCACGACACCGTTTCGCGTCACATCCCCGGCGAACATTTACGATAAATGGTGAACCAGGTATTGGAATGTTGTCATAGAATATATCAATTGTATGGCGACCCTCTTCGAATGGTGTGTAACTAACTTTGTACGTGCCATCGACCATTGGCACCACCATTTTCTCTGTTTTCGCCCCAGATGGATTTGTAATCGTGCAAGTAATTTTCCCTTCATCTACTTGGTGAGGTATGGCACGGGCATCCACGAGAAAATCGGTGGGCGAATCTACGTAGACACCTATTTAAACACAAGAAAATAGAAGATCAACAATTGTTTCAGTTGTGTTGCGATAAAACACCAATAGAAAAAAAAAACAACCACTACAAAACACAACATGCACGGGTTACGCAAGTTTCACACAATCTAAACACTGGTTATGTCTCAATATGCGTACTCAAGCTGCAAGTCGCAAAATATTTTTACCATGTAGCTGAATTCCATTGCCAGAAACCTTAATTTTTTTTAAATCAGCCTCCGGCACAATGATTGCTTGAAACGGTGAACCGGGAATATGTTGTTCATTAAACGTAATATTGATACCGTAATCGCCCACTTCAGTGGGTAAATACGCCACAGAACAAGTACCATCACCATTATCGCGGCAATTGATTGCAGCTTCGCATGGCCCTTCGACAGTCACGCCAAGTCCACCTTGGCCAGCTCCTCTAGTGTCGATAGTAAACTCTGCCGGTTTATTGACTATGCCTCGCGTCAAACCGGGACCCGTGGCTTTTACTTTATTCGGATCGCTACCGGTGAGACATGTCAGTTTGTATGGTCTACTTGTGATTGGTTCACCGCCAAATGAGATCCCGAGAAGATATTCACCAAGTTGCGTTGGTGTGAAATTCACCAGATAGCCCTCGTGCGTGGGTATTACGTGCGCTTTTACGCGTGTACCCGATGGACTTGTTATGGTGATGGCGAATTCGGCATTGCCCGCACCTTGTGTTATCACCCGGAACTGTTGTAAACTGTTGACGGGTGCCGCTGACAAATTATAAAACTGAGAATATATCATATGCAGTGTTGGATCAAATACTTTTTCTTAAAAATATCTATGGTTTATAAGACAATACGAAATTTGACTCGAATGCCTAGAACGTCTTTAGTCCGTTCCGTACCTATAATCGGGTCGGATGGCGAACAAACTTCATTGTATGGGGCCCATGTTTTTATTTCGCATTTAGAATAATTGTTTTACATATTTAGCTGAGTAAATTTATGTTGAAGACATGGTGAATCGGCGCGCCCAAACTTCGTCGTATACGTACTGGAATTACTTAAAATAGCTCATTGGCAAGTTGGAAAAGGCAATAGCTTTAGTTCTTGGTGGCGCATATAATAAAAGCACTACTATTTATCTTCAAAAATAATGATATATATATATATAGAATATTTAGTTCTAATTCACCCAACACTGCTCGTATGATATTCAACAGCTTATTACGTGATCCTTAATGCAAAATAGACGGTACACCGCGCGGTTAACAATACATCAAAATAATTAAACAACTAGTTTTACTTACTAGGTTCTAATCCATCGACTATTATCTTTGACACATCTACATTTGGTTCTACATTGAACTTAATCGGTGTACTCGGTACAAGTAAACCGCCGTAATGTAGTGTGACGGTGTGCATGCCAGCCAAAGGACTCTGGTAATCAACAGTGTATGTGCCATCTTCGTTATCGGTTACTTTCAGAGGAATCTCCGTACGCGCATCTTCGTTCTTCAGTAAAACAGCTAACTCCCCTGTGCCAGCATCCCTATACGCACAAAAACAAATTAATGTAGATATATGACAAACACAATTTGTATGAGATGCAAAATAATAAAAATTGTACTAATTATTGATGTAAATTTCTTCAAGTATACATTTGTAAGTGTATTTAAGTAGTAAGAAATTTAAGAAACAAACCTGCAACTTATGTTGAAATGGGTGGAAGTATTGGCTTTCACGCCATCTTCAACGCCGGGCCCGAAGCATTCAACTTTCGCTGGATTCAATGGCTCGACGACAAACACACGATACGGCGATTTCTTTGTTGCAACACCCCCGTAATTCACCTGGACGGTGTGCTTACTTCCCGATTTCGGTGTATACGAACACTGAACAGTACCGTCAGACTTCTCAACTAAATTCACGTCCACTTTCTTGGACTCGGCATCAACAACTTGTACGTCCAAAGGTGCTGAGCCAGCTTTGCGTGCATCTACAGTGAATTGCGTTGGTTTGCCTTTCGCTGCAATATTTGGTTCGATGCCCGGACCGAATACTTCAACTTTGTCGGGGAAGTAGTCGGTATTTGGTAGAATTTGACTGATGTATGGACTTTTTGGGATATCTTCACTGTTGCAGAAGATATGAACAGCGTATTCACCGGGTGCGGTTGGATAATATGTTACATCCGCTGAACCATCACCGTTATCATGGCAGTCGATTTTGGCTTGAGATGGACCTTCGATACTGAATCCTATAACCACAAATACACAATGAATCACATAATTATTTTTGATAAATATTACATATGAAACACTGGATTGTATAATTAAGTCTAATACACTATACTGTTGGCTGTTTTCCAAGGTAATCATTTTGGAAAACATTTTTATGATTATAAATATATAAATTGGTTATTTTCTATTTATATCGTCCTTCAAGAATTATTATTTAGCTAATATTGGCACTCTCTTTAGTGTTTGTTTTTATCCTACTCCGAATCAAACCAGGGGTTGTAGATATTAAACTAATTAATTTATTATATATTTAGTTTAAATAAATTTAATTTACCTAAAGCACCAGTTTCTCCATTGGTTTCAACAATAAACAAAGCTGGATATCCAACAACACCACCGTTTAAACCAGGTCCATAGGCGCGAATC
This sequence comes from Nebria brevicollis, assembly GCA_944738965.1. Classification (NCBI taxonomy): domain Eukaryota; kingdom Metazoa; phylum Arthropoda; class Insecta; order Coleoptera; family Carabidae; genus Nebria; species Nebria brevicollis. The sequence continues at coordinate 13,330,872 of OX122899.1, read as the reverse complement.
ATTGTTTCCTTATACGGTCCAACGAGTACTTCAAATGGCGATTTATAGATTTCTGATCCAGCAAACGTTATCATAACCAAATGACGGCCTTCTTTTTTCGGATTATAAGAAGCGTAATAAGTTGTACCATCAATCTAAAATAATTTCATATAGTACGGTTTTTTTTAATATAAGCTTCTTATAAACAAAATATTCAAAGCTTTTTTAGGAAGTTATTATTAAATACTGGTATATTTTATTATTTGCTAAAATATATGCTAAGAATCTTCAATATAATATTAATTAAATTCTGATTTTTTTCAAATTTTACTTAATTATGAACTGTAAAATCAAATAAAATTGTAGATATACCTTTTGCAATTGTACTGGCTCCTTAATGCCTGCAGGTCCTATAACTTGCACACTAGGAACACCCTCGCCTGCGCCTTCGGTATAAATCTTAAAATCAGCGACGTCGGCAACTCTAACACCAGTTGGCTGCAATCCTCTTCCACTGGCTCGCACTTTTCTTGCATCAGACACTAAACATTGAAAATATTTATATTTTCATTCAGAACGTAATGATTACAATTAGATAAATGGTCATAAAGTTTACTTCTTAATATTTATTATTCTCGAAATCTATGCAAGCATCTATTTAGATAAGATATATGTGCAAATTGCAGTTACGTTATTTTTTTTACATATGTTATATGAGCTATAAAAGTGAATATGATTATATACCTGGTGAAATTCGAACTCCATATGGACTATTAGGAATTGGTTGTCCAGCAAAGAAAATATTTACAGAATGAAGACCCACAGTTGCGGTAACATATTCACACCGCCATATACCTGGAGATGTTTCGCGAACAGTTATTGGTACTGAATTTTTTTGACCCGCTGGATCAAGAACAATCACTTCAGGAACACCTTTTCCAGCATCTTTTGCAAAATAATAAAATCAAATTAAAATTATGAAATAACAGAATTTATAGTAGGATTCACGGAACTTGAGCATTCTTTACATTCTTTAGTCAGATATAAGTAACGACATAAAAATAATGTAGATGCCTTTTATAATATGTGCGATAGTGTCGTTTAAAGCTTATAGACGTACATCTTTACTTAACGCAGACGCCGTATTAATAACAACAAACGCAACCACGTTTATATTCCATCATATTTCGTCATATTTCGTATATTATTGTTTTCATGTCACATTATTGTTTCACATTGTTAAAACGGGCCAAAAGCATGATTTTGAGTAGTTTGTCGTTATTTGAAGAAGAAAAAAACCGAATTGAACTGTTATTTTCCTTGATTTTATTTAAATCTGCTCCTTTTAAAAGTGTTGTATAAACGAAGTGGGTGATTCATGCCAAAAAAATTTTCAAGTTTCGTGGATCCGACTATATATATAGTTACAAACCTTTAGTATAAATATCGAAAAACGTAAAACGGTTCACGAATACGCCATCAGGCTGCAGTCCAGGACCGGAAGCAGTAACTTTCGATGGATCACCAGCGTGTCCTTCAACTTGAACATTAAATGGACTTTTTGGCACTTCTCTTCCCGAGAACTTCACGTTGATTTTATGTGTTCCTTCTTGTTTCGGAGTGTACGAAACGGAGTAAGTTAAATTGCGATCATTATTGAAGTGAACCTCGACTGGTTCATTCTGGCCTTCAGGATTTTCGCAGACCACATCTACGGAACCTTTTCCGGCAGAGAATGTCTCGACAGTGAAGTTAGCTGGTGCGCCAACAACAGGTCCTGTAGGTTCAATTCCTGGACCATACACTCGGACTCTGTAAGGTTTCAAATGGTTTTATTATATATGGAATAATGATTTTCTATGTGAAATTTTAAAACTTAAGCATTAAGAAAAGCAAATAAACAACAACATGCACGTATTTGTTTACACGTTTTTATCAACAAAACTGTTATGGTTTGAACAACATTTTTTATCACACTGACTTACCGGGGTGGTGGGATACTGAATCAAAAAAACAATTATATTTAATATATTTATTGTTATCAACTGTATTAAAGCTAAATGCGAGTTTCGGCGAGTTTCTCCAATAAATAAATAGCTATCAACAAATAGCAGACAACTTCTGACATCCTTTTTAGAATACTTAAATTATTTTAGACCCTAATCCTTAAGTTGTTTTTACTAAAAATTATTTTAATATCAAAAACGCAAAATCTCCCTCGGAATAAATGCATTGAAATTGATTTTAGTGAATTTATGGACAAAGTACAAAGAGTAATGAATATAAATGAGACATGATTCATATCTAAAGATTGATTTGTATGATATATTGTAATGTATATGTATGAAAAAGGTACTTGGGATTCATTGAAAGGTGTGTTGCTATGTCCAAGTCGATGATTTTTTTTTCAAAAAGATTAAATATACTTTTTTTTAAAGTAAATTTGCATATAAATAAGTGATTAAATCGTCAAGAGACATTCTTTGAGGAGTAATGTTCTTTTCTAAAAATAAGTATTTACTGTTACGAAAATATATTCAAAGATCATTTTAAACGCATTTATCATACATATTATCTCGCACTTTTCAATCGGGTTATCTTTTAAGAGCAGTATGATTTTTTAAATAAATGAATTACTTCAGTATTGAAATTCATTGTAAAAGAGCACGTTACTGACCTAACTTAATTCATAGTATTAACCAACATTTTAGTCCAATAACTCGTTAAAAAAATACTCTTTTGTAGAATATAAGAATATAACAAAGCTTTTGCATCTTGACCTTGAATATATAATACCTTGTTTTACAAGCGAGTTCTTATTTAATATAATATACACATATTTATTATATATACTATAATAATAAGCAGTTAAAATCTATATAAGATAATTTTCCTTTTTTATTATTTTAAATTCCTTTCAAAATATACAAAATACGCGTTTTTAATTTAACGGGAAATTGATTAGTTAATATTAGATCCATAAAATGAAATAACCTGTCATTATGCGGTAATTTAACCGAATAATAACCGAATTTAAATACAAGTTCCGTTGCCTCATAAAATAAATATGAATTAAGTAGAAATATAAAGTAAAAGTTTGCATAGATTTCATTAATAATGTTTTTATACTAAAAATATATTTATATATTGGTTGATTTTAAATACTAGAATATGTATTTGTAGGAAAACCTCATTTTAAAATACACAAAAATATCGTATATTGTATTGAAGAGACTTTTATTTTGTATCCTATTATACTCTTTAGTGAGTTTCAATTAATTAAACTTTCCATAATTTAATGTTTATATCATTAGAAAAAAATAAACTGCATAAGTATATTATTACATATTTTTCGAAAATTATGATTCTTTTCTGTAAAAATGTATATTAATTATTTCTACATCTGCAACCAATTTTAAGCTAACCAGAACGATTATGTGCGAATTATTCGCTCGCCAAAACTCGCTTGATAAAATCGAACGAATTCTTACCTGTTTGAATTTGTTTTAGGCCTCAATGGAGCTCCAGTTTTGAGTTTTGCGTTAGGATACTGGGATAGATATGTCATCATGGATTGTTCATCAATGTTCGGGTTCACCATTTCTTCTGGTTTAATGAGTTGTCGCACGTTCAACCAATCATCGGCCAAGCCCATGGCTTCAGAGGCATTTTGAACGGAATCCTTATTGTCCCAATCTGGCCAATCCGGACACAAACCTGGTGCGACAGCGTCAACCAAAGCACCAACAGCTTTGCCAGTAGTCCAATCGTTTGTGAAATTGGTGATTGGCAAATCGGGAACTTTGCTTTGGATCCAGTGCATCAATCTTTGGATAACACACAAAATTAATACCAAATATCTCTTGGAAGAGGAAAAACACCAACTGTCGGAAGAACACCGACAAATTTTTTACAAGAATAGTTAAAAGTTTATTTTTATCTTTTTTAGCGGTACTATATTTCGAAAATGGGTGCAAATAATGAAATTAAAAATGATTTGATATTTAGTTTTATAGATACAGATGTATTTTTAAATATATAAAATATCGCTTTCTTAAATTGATTTTTTTTTTACAAAGTTAATCGTTAAATAATAAACCGGTTAAAATTTAATAGGTACAGTCATGTTTATGTTTAGATCTGTTTTACGATTTCAACTTTTTTGCGGTTTTCCTGTCGAAGGTTAAATAATAAACTGAGACTGAGAGGTAAAGGTTGAACAGAGAAAAAAATAGAGAATGCCAAATATAGATGTGCTCTTCAAAATGAAGTGCGCAATCATAAAATATACATGTCGTCTCTTTCTTCCTGCTGTATATTTAATGATTGTTTTTTTTCCGCGTATTTCACAGGCACAGTTAAATTTGTCCAGCTATATGTATATGATGATTTTAAATAACAATTCACACATAATTATTTACCTTTGTTTTGGCGTTGGACCTTGTCCACTGTTGACAGCTTCTTCCTCGCCATCCCACATAGGCATTGAAATTGAATAATGCAAAATGAGCGTCCATATTAGCCCCAATATTAGTTTTAATTTACAGTCGACTATATGAGTTGAATCTGAAACAAATTTTTAGCGTTTAGTCTAGTAACACAATAAACATGCTATCATTTTTAGAAAACTATGTCATTTTTGCATGGTAAATGAATAACGAAAAAAAAAAAATGTCACACAATAGAAATAAATAAAAAACATAATGGCTAAATAATTGTATACTTATTATTCATAAGTTTTAAATTTTCTTAATACATTTAAATGTTCTTTTATAAAAATATGCAAAGTCTTTATTTGGTAGATATCAAATTAATATGAAACCAAATTAGCATTTATTATTATATCAGTGGCGTAACTATATAGGTCATTGGGTATCATCACTTATAGGCTTCGCCACGGTCTGTACGCTACCGAAAAACATTGTTGGGAACGCTAAAAATTCAATATTTAATATACTTGAAACTAAAAGCCGGAAAAATGTCTGAATTTATAATTCAGTGCACACTACGGTTTTTTAAATATAATGTGTGTGTGTGAAAGAGAGAGAGAGAGAGAGAGAGAGAGAGAGAGAGAGAGAGAGAAAGAGTGTGTGTGTGTTTATACAATTTCCCTTCCACTCAACAAATTTTCAATTATGTTTATCTATTTATTCCGAGGATAATCCTTATTCCCATCGCCCATATAATTCCTGTTAGTCCAACTTACCATTACCTCATTCCATAAATAGAATGGCAGACTACCCTTTATAAACATTTATATTCGTACAATCGTTCTTCATTGAAATGTTATTAAACCATGTATACGCCTGTTCTTGTCTTGCCTTTCACTCAACAGATTTTGAATTATATTCCATCCATTTAGTCAGAAAATGACCCCTTCCCATTGCCAAAATTATATCGTTTAACTCGACCTATCATTCACACTAATGTTTAAATCCTCATACATTCACGTATTCCTCTTTTTATTTTGTTATACTACAAATACTTCTCAAATTTCGTATATGTAACGCTACTTTCTTATACGCATCGTTTTCCACACCCAACATTCACTCACACACTAATACGCTATACGCATCCTTAAATAAACTTCCCTAATGCAGGTAAACCTGTAATTCACGCTAAGCATTTCATTTATTTATCTAGTTTTAATCAATTTAAGAATCTTTTACAGAAAACGTATTAGAGAAAATTCTCTGACAATGACTTTGATATGAATCTGTCTATTTTTGAAAATAACTATCCAATAAACAAGTTTTATGTTGACCTGCAATTTTGTTTATCTCCTAGGTACTATAGCGGTCAAGTTCAAGTGGTTTTTTTTAAAAAGTTTGCACAACAGATTCTGTTCCAAATCAATTCGTACCTACCTATATATACATAAACTTTGTGATGGCGGCTACAAAATGTGTAACGTTCTTTTTTTAAACGAGATTTACTGAAATTAATTTCTTCCTGTTTATATATGGGTAATCTTATCAAAATTCATGCTAGCGGGAAAAAAATATGTTCCATCTAATATTTATTTATAAATTTGGAGAACCGTGTACTTTTTTATCTTGTTTTTTTTTTGTTGAGTATCATAATAAGTAAAGTCTAATATTTACCGTATAAGCTGGAACTATATTTAAGAAATCTCTATCTGAGATTTTTAAACGTTTAAAAATTTTTTTATCTTTTATATTATGCTAACGAATACCCGTTAAAAATGACGCAACAACTACATTTTGGTGAATGTTCGTATGTATTATTTCAGTAAAATATTTAAAATTTTGTTTCTGAATTTTTGCGTACACTTTGTCAATCTTTATGTTAATAAATAGCTAATAAAATGCTTCTTTTGTTATTTGGAGAAGAATTTAACAATAATTTTATTGTAATTGTTACTTTGTGACTAAAAATAAAATTTAATTTAATTACGTAAATATTTAATCTATGTTTATTTTCATTAATTTTTTATCCCCAAATTTATATAAAATTCAATTGATGTTTTAATAATTTTGTTAAGTTGATACCGAAGAGAAATTCCAATAGCGCATTCCATGCGTTCAGTCGTATTAAAACACCGGTTGGTGTTATGAACTTATATAAACGTAAATTTCATTAAATATAAGCTTAGAATATGGTATAGCACTAAACACAATTTGAATCGGAATGCCTCATACCATTGGCTGCAGAGTGATTAGTTGCTATTGCATTGTATTATTTATATCTAAATATAGACATTTACTAGCTTGTGAGCATGACGCAATCTAAATTTAGCTTTTTTTTATCCTAGTTTTGATTAATATTTTTACTACAATAGTCTTAATTCTCACACGATTATATAAGTATGATTTTATCAAGAAACTAAATAGTACAATAGGCGCTTATAACATTTGACTCAGAGCGATTAGAATCATTTGCAAGGATGATATATTTGCTATGTATATCCTTTTTACACAATAACTCAACTTAGCTCGATAAGAGCAAAAACACAAATATTTCTGTAAAAAGAATTAACGACTGTTTAATATTTATAAGAGGTATCCCAAGTTATTAAATCGATAGTTATTTATATTTTATATGTGTTATAACTCATAATTCACGTAGTAAATTATTTATTTATATGTACAACATGATGTTATGAATATTTACTTTCTTATACGAATGTATAAGTACAGCTTTTGACTTTCCTTGAGTCGAGTTTAATTATTTTCGGCATGACGTCTGTGTCTGCATGTCCGTATGCCTGTATGTCTGTATGAGTGCATGGCTGCATGTCTGTATGTGTGTATGCCTGTATGTTCTGTATGTCTGTATGTCTATATGTCTATGTATGTATGTATGCGTGTGTGTATGCATGTCTGTTTGTGTGTGTGTAGAATTATAAGAATCATTATTTCAACTTTCTGTATCGTATTGTATAGATTTTGTTTTAAAAAGTCTCTGTTTGAACGTTTTATAATGGCAAATTTGATATTCAGTAATGCATTTTAAATATAACGAAATCTTTGTAAGTGATTCAGAAGATATAAGTAGGTGTGTTTGTTGAATAATCGTACATATCTTTCAATATATTACTTATGAATTCAGTTTTTGGCCACTCCCTGTTACAAGTAATGCTTTTTCGAAACAATGCAGACCAAATATATGTTTATTTTTACCGAAATGAAGATATAGTATTAAAGTGATTGATAAAACAAATTATACTTAAAAGCCACGCCTTGCGTTATTAGTTATCAATATATATTATTTGCGGTTAAATATTTAGTCTTGTGGAACACAATTATTTGAACTATTAATATAGAAATTACAGTTACTTTGCAAACAATTTTTTCACACAACTTCACTGGCTATGATTATAATTTCAATTTGCAAATATATCTAATGGTTTAATTTCTATAATTCCGAAATTCGTAATCAGATTCTTATCAATAATTTTTGTATATACAAAACTATTTGGTTTACATATTTCTTATATGCTATTTATAATCTGCTTAATTTAATATAAGTGATTGGCGTGCGTGCCTGCAATATTACAAATCTAATTGTAGACTTGTTAACAAGGTGTTCACTTATTTGTGACAAAAAAATCCAAATTACTTTTAACGAGCAATGTTTTTTGGTTTTTCGTTTTAAAATAATTGTTTTATACTCGCATTTGGTTAGATGGTTACGATGTCGACGTAACTAGCTGAATGAATAGTTATTTTCGATTGTTGGATAATATTGCGTGAAACTATTTATTTAAAATCATTAACCTTCACACGCAAAAACGATATTTAGTGTAAATTTCGTAATTGAATCTATGCAACCGGTTGGGTACACATTATCAAAATTCTTAAATTTGGTAAAAATGTATGACATAATTTAAGCATAACTACTAACAAACTAATGCAACTTTAACACTTATTCAGCTGCGTTGGTGCAATTACGGAATACACTATTAATAGCGATTATTTAAATCGATAATATCATACTATTCATTTAGTCGTCTGTTGAAAAATAAATATATATTTAATTGTAGGTTTGAATTTGTAGCGAAAATATCTGGAATTATATGTCCTTTTAAAGATACATCTATTACAGAATTCCAATATTCATAATAGTGTAATCATGACATCTACAAATCTGTAGAAGCTATACTGATTTACGAATTTATAATCCAAGATAAGGATATATACAGAAACGACGCATAAGTATTCGGTAATATGTTAAATTCTCAGAATAGAATAATTTTTATAGAAATTCATTTCATATCTTCCTGATTAGGAAAATCTAATCAAGTACCTATGGGTACTTGAATTTATCTAGAATTTATAAGCGAGTTACAAATTTGCCCACTCATACGACATAATTTATCGTCTTTCCTCAAATGGCAACAAAGAAAAAATTCAGCAAAACTGCTGTTGTATATAATTATGAGTGCCCACAATATGTGCATCGTTATTTGGACGATATACTACCAACGTCATTTAATTAAAGACAAGAAATTAGCTGGTCCAACACGTATACTAAATTTTAATTATAGCTATATAATTTGAAATATACTTAATAAATATGCCATAAAACGAATAGCAATTATATTTTAAACGTATATAAAGCTCTAGCAGGCTAAACCAAAACGAGATAAAGAAAAATAATTTTATTATGTGCTGCAAGCATTGGAACTTGGATCTTGTTATATATATTTTAATTGTACATTTACTAGTTGGCGTTTAACATATTTTTAAAATTGTTAGCGCAAAATATAGAACAATCTTAATATCTGAATTTACAAAAATCAAAACGAACAATCATCGATAAAATAATCTGTGAATCACCCTCGCATACACACACACATGTATGCACACAGACACATACGTTCAACCAAGCACAGACAGGCAGACCAGCCAATCAGATACAGACAGACAGATACAGACAGACAGATACAGACAGATAGATACAGACAGATAGATACAGATAGATAGATACAGATAGACAAATACAGACAGACATATACAGACAGACAGATAGATACAGACAGATAGATACAGATAGACAGATTCAGACAGACAGATACAGACAGACAGATACAGACAGACAGATACAGACAGACAGATACAGACAAACAGATACAGGCAGACAGACAGATACAGACAGACAAATACAGACAGATACAGACAGATAGATACAGACAGACAGCTACAGACAGATAGATACAGACAGATAGATATAGACAGACAGACAGATACAGACAGACAGATACAGACAAACAGATACAGACAGACAGATACAGACAGATAGATACAGACAGATAGATACAGACAGACAGATACAGACAGACAAATACAGACAGACAGATACAGACAAACAGATACAGACAGATAGATACAGACAGAGAGAGACAGACATATTTCGAGATATTTACGTTTTACTATTTTATATTACGCCATCATATTTTTTATAAATATAGAGCAGTTTCATTGGCATTTAATAATAAAAAATAAAAACTAAAGAAAAACTAGCAAAATATTAATTTCAACAGAATGTGCTTTTAACCCAAAACTAGTTATCTTTTTAGGTGAAACTTCTTATCTAGGCAGGTAGTATAATTTAGAATATATTTTAAAAATATTCTTCGAGTCATGATTTGTACTACAGACTTGGCCACCATGGCCTATAATATATTGTATAACGGGTTGGTCAGTTTCACATTTGGTTTTATTGCATATTTGGGTTCGGATCTTTTGATTTTCCGTACACAAGAAATACGAAATAATAAATGAGGATTGAGGAACCTCACATTATTTTTTTTATGAAACAATAAAACAGAAATAAATAAAAAAAGAGACTAGTTTAACATATTCGTATAGCTACCCTGGAATTTAAGAGTTGTAATAAACTCTAAAGAACATAGGACGCATGCGCATTATTCTCAAGCGTGTTTGATTTAGAAATTCCAATGTTTTCTATACTGAGTTCAAGTTATTTTTTATACAACACCTGAAAATAACTGCCTAGTTATTTCAATACAACTTTTATAGAAGTTTATCTATATTTTAAGACACAAACATCAGTTCATTTTAACTCATTTTGGGCGTGAATTAATTGAGCGAATTGAACATTTATTTTAGTATAACTTTCCGTATAGCAGCACGAATACTTGCGCCTATTTCAAGCACCACTCAACAAATCGGCGGTCAACGAGCAGTAGGTAAAGTCTCATGTCGAAATACTGCACCAAATCATGCTCTAATACAATCTAATGTCGCCATTCTGTACCAATATAACGTGAATGCTCTATTATATAATAAATAAACAGTGAATGGGTTCAATGAGCTTAGCAAATGATAACTGAGAATTTAATGTTTTTGTTTTTTTATTATATATCAACGAATTATGTATTTTCTTGTGAAGCTCATTGAACTTATTGCGCCTTTAAAATCAGAACTTCTGATAACCAACCCCATACTAGTCTGTTTCAATTTTAAACATTCCACCTTAAGATAACACAGGTATTTGTTTGCCATAAATAATCGCACATTCCTTCTTAATCGCGTTTCTGCTTAAACCAAACGTTAGATTATCCGGTTTAACTTTGATACTTAACGTAACCCTTGTAGACATTTTACGATACAAAATTAGTAAATAAATCATTTCGTTTATTCCTAAATTTAAATACATTAAATTTACAAAAGACTGACGCTAATTAAGTTTATATTTTTCAATATTTTAATTACATTTATCGCTATAGAGCAAATAAATGAGAGATTATAAAATAATATATTATAGCAACAATAATTATGTTTGCATTCAAAACCGGTGTTTTTAGTGAAAATTTCCGAAATGGAATAGTATTTGCTCAATTAAATAAAATGAAAAAATTGTCCTAAAATAATAATAATTTCCATTCATAAATTTATTTAAAAAAATCACTTTTGATTTATATTTTGGTAGTCACGTAAATGTACACAAGTAACGCAATGTTTTAATTTAGTTGAGGTGTTTTGAGAAAACTATTACAAAAGTCTAGTCTTCTTCATTGTGGAATAACTATTTTTTTATGCGATTAAACAAAATAATAAAAAAACAACTCGAAAAGCAAGTCGCTCAAATTCCGAAAGACCATAATGGTGGTATTCTGTTTAACGCTATAAGCTCTATAGCCTTGAACAGAATATACAACTTAGTGTCTATAAGTCTATATTATTATAGAATCTCTAAATAAGAGAATCATAAAATTCTACTCCTATATAAAATCCTATTTTAGTAAGCTAATAAAAACATATAATGCATACAGTATTATAGTGGAATATATGAATGTACTTTTATTTATGAAAATACACGACTATGAAAGTAAGTAATATATTTTTTGTGCTCGAGTTTTTGAAGGTAACACCTTATTAGTGTACTATTGATAATTTCAATCAAAATAGTAATAACTTTAAGTAAAAAAGCCGGTATTTAATGGGTAAACTCGTCCGACAACATAACTTGAGAACGGTGCTGACCGCGATGACGTAACGCATGTAGATAGGTGGCTGTAGAGGTGACATCATTCGAGTAACTTTTGTTAATCATAGGAATTTATTAAAGTATGACCAAACTATACTGGTTGAGGCAGCACAATTATTACTAAAACTCAAAACACTGTCGTTTTATCTCAATCTGATAAAGCATATCAAATACATAATGACGTGCTTTACGTGCTTATAATATATATATGTAATATGATCTCATTGCGCTGTGCGAATATAAAAATTATCGCAAATATTCGAATAAATTTCAGAAATAAAATATAAATAATTCAGTGGAAATCGTATATCACAAAAACTCGTAACAAGTAATTCATAACTTGCTTCGTGGTGTAATAATATATTTTTCAAACAACTAAATTCTTTTAAGGCTGTGTAAGAAAGTTGCCATTTTATTTAGTATGCAATTATCACTATAGAGTAATAAAAAATATTGCTATATTAATGCATCTGTTATGGCCGAAATAATAATAATTATTGTTTGTAAAAATGACCGTTATAAGGATTTTTTTTTAATATCTCAGCCAAAATTAAATTTCTAAAATGGCATTATAGTTTTGATATTAAAATCGTTATTAAAATTGAAAATCAGAACAAGTCTTTGTTTATAAGATTGTATCTTTTAAACAAATAATATTATATTCATAGTTAGAGATATAAATTGCACTATTTGTTTATTCATTTTTTCGTTTAATTGAGTAGTTTTTTGTAAATTATGATGCAAGAAAACATATATTTTTTATAAGATTGTATCTTTTAAGCAAATAGTATAAAATTTATAATTTTGTATTTATAGCAATCTAGAGATATAAATTGCGTTTTTTGTTCATTTATTTTTCGTTTTAAGTAAATTATATCGTAGAAGGTTTATTTTCAGGCTTTATTTTTATTGCTCAATAACTACTTTATACGAAACTTTAACGCGAATCTTATAAATCAAATTTACATATATATACAATTCGAAATAATTTATTTTGTTTTAAAAATGCACTCGATTATGAAAGGTCATCGACAGACATAAAAAGTGTCTGATAATTGGTGATTATAGATAAGTAATAATTGTTGTAAAACGTATGAAAAACTGAGTTGTATTTCGATATTAAACGTTCAATTATTATTATATGATATTTAATTTTTCAATAAAAATTCTTTGAATGTGTTAAATGATTTTGAATGAATATTAGTATTGTAAACATAAGAGGAATATGGGCGTAACCCCTAACCGGTACTAGTTAGAATTTGATGATGTATATTGTCGATTCACTACTATTCAGAGAAATTGGTGCATGAAAGTATTACAAGGACGATGAAGTCAGATCGGAGTACTTAGAAATAAAAATTACTACCATATAAAGAGTATGCACTCGGTCGCATACAACCACGGCGCGGCGCGGCGTCGTGCAGGTCTTAAGAACCTGCTTGGTCAGACGGAGACGAGAGAAGAGAAGAGATACGCGACGTCAAGGGAGATGTGGAGACCGGTCAGTCGGCCAACACCATAGAATTTTACCTACTAACTCTAGCAGAGTCTAAATAACTTTCTTATACATACAAGAAACACAGCATCAAACACCGGTGATCTTCATAGCTTTGCGTCACCCGGCTTAGACTATAAACACTTCTACCCGCAGGTCATGCTAGTTAGATCTCGGCACAGGTTCACTTTTCGCGAGATAAATTATTTTATCAACTGGCTCTCTACTCGTTTTAAATACAAATATAACTAATAACCAAATCATCTTGAACGAATAACTAAATTATGAATATAAAATTCTGAAATAGTCTCATTGAGGAACAATCGAAATATTCGATTTTTTTTCCTCTAGAAAATACTGTTAACTATTCATGGAAAAAGAGACAATTCAATTGGTGACATTATTGTTGAAAAAACAAATGAAAAAAAATCTCTAGATTTCTGTATTTGTTAAAATATTGCTATATCATGAAACAGCGACATTTAATAAATATGTTACTAAAACGCTATTAGATGTTCCTAAATTATAGATTTAATACAGTGTGTGTGTTTGTGTGTTTTTTTAAACAAACTCTCGCGAAAATTATTGGTTACATTTCTTTTCAAATATTGTATTTTCAATACATAGCTAATCTAATGTAAACCTAACACTTATTATTTACCTAAAACTAAATATAAATTACGTGGATTTATGGTGACGCTTCAAAACCTAAAATGTTTTCAATAAAATAGAAAAATTTACCAATGAATAAAAAATGTATAGAATTGTTTTCACTGTAATTGGACAATTGATATAAAATTTAAAGAATTGATTCTATTGTTAAATTAACTTAAATTCATATCAGGTTTTATGTAAAATTGTATGCTTAAAATGAGTAAAACTACATGACATTATTTTGCATTGCTTTCTAACATTGTAATTTACGTATTTATTCTACTGTGTGAATACGAAAATGTGTTCTAATTTAACTCAGTATATATTGCAAATATGTGTATAGTAAATTTAAATTCCTTTGTCAACATTCAAACTAGCAGTCGTGTTATTAATTTTAATGAATATTCTAAATATTATAACGTGCTAATCTATGAAACATTCAATATCAGTGAAGGTATTAGTTTTATTCGCACACAGTTGCGTGTTTCCTTTACTGGGGCTTTAACCTTATCTATTTCGTCACAAATGCTATAATGATTTATCTGCACATTTAAGTACACATGTAGGAAATAGAGATTTCCGTTAAAGATAAGCGGTAAATTTGGTTGGCAAGGTTGGGGTAACGTAACCGCATTTTCACGTCGATATGAAATTAACAAATTCGCGCAACTACGGATCTAATTATATATTCATACTTATACATATATACATACATACATACATATACATTCATATATGATTTTTTTACAAAACAAACTGAGACCGTACGTGCACGTGAATTGAACAAGCATTAACAATTCATAGCCGACCTTGGGTCAGTTTCACATTCCCGCAGAATAATGCAGACGCGACTAAACGTCCGAAAACAACAGAGACTAGACGGAAGGGGGCGGTGGCTCTTGAACCGAATATATTTACCGCCTTTACCCAGCTTATAAACAATCGTCGCTGTATGACTCAAACCAACTAGAACAACCCTTAACAACTTATAGAGAGAGACTATAATATAGCACTTTCACTCACCGATGTTAACAATTCGTATTCCCTCATCCTCTTGCAGGAAATTTAACGCGACGGACACATTCTCCAGCTTCTGCGACCGGAACGAAGGCCTCTTGTTGTGTTTGGGCAGCCGGCGCCCGGAAAGCACCTCAATCAGCGTAATTAGACGAAGTCCGTCACTTAAATCCGTTTCCAAATTGCCAATGTGCTTCTCGACAGTTTTCAAATGTTCGTTGGCCCATCTCGTGAAGGTGTTCTGTTGGATTTTCTTCCACTGGGCGTCCTCTGCCAATTCCCTTTCTGTCGTGACCATTTCGTCCTCTTCTTCGTCACCAGCTCGCAGCTCGTATTCTGGGTTGCCGTAATACTCAAACGCTGCATTGCCACTCGCGGTCGGACTTGGTCCGCACGGAGAAGGAGAATCGCTGTATCTTTTCCCTACTCCACTCATCGTGCGACCAATAGAGTAACCTCACCGTGTGTTGTAGATTTGTTATGTTATGTTATGTTATGTGTATAGCACACCGCAGTTGATAACACTCGTATCAATAGCAATAATATAGTCCAAAAAACAACGACGAAATTCAGCCACCTGTAGTTTGTTTGGAACGCCTGGTACGTCGAGTTTTTGTGCCACACCAATGTAGTCTGAGACACCAATCTAATCTGAAATCATATAGAAATTGCTATGAGAAATCGTTGATTTTTTCCTTAACTAGGATTTAAAAACCAGTTAATTGTTAACATTTTCGCATACTTTCTTTGAATCAAATCAATTTAATCAAATTACATATTCATAAAAATCCTAACACATATGCACCGATTGCCATTGTCGAATTAAAGATACGGCGAGCAAACACCTTTATTTAAATTTAAGCTTATTTGAATCAAATCATATTTTTATGAAAATTCTACCACAGACTGTCATTGCCGGATTACACATTCGGTGAGCTATGTAGCCGCTTCCGGTGACCCTACTTTGAAGTAGCTCCGTAATTGCATTAGCTATATTGAATTGTTGCATCTTTAATGAATTCGCTATCAAGTTTATTTAAATTGACGCCTTTTTGAATCAAATAATATGTTGAAAACAAATTCTAACACAGACCATATATACCGGATTAATCATTTATCGAGCAAAGTACACGTTTCGGGTTCCCCAAATTTAAAGTTGCTCTAAAACATTACATTAGCGAGTAAATTGAATTACCGCATATTGTTTGTATTTTCAACAATTTCTTTTTAAACCTCAAAAATTCTAAGCACGGCCCTGGCAAATGTTGCTAACTTACACCAATATATAGAATAGTACATTAAAGAAGTAAAATAAAAAGTTGGAGACTTTTGCATTAAATAAATTGCAATGTATGGGTAATCTAGTCGTAACTGTGATTTGAGAAGATACTTAAATGTATTGTATGGTGAGACGTTTAACTCATAAAGTGTTTTATTTATTTATTTAGAGTTTATTCTGTTAATCTAATAAATGTAAGGGTTAAAAGTACTACATGTACTGAGTGTAAAGCAGATTTTATTTTAAATTGTTCAGATTTAAAATAACAATTTTAGAAACAAACTACAGTAAAAAGCTAAGAATATTCAGACTGCATTACTTTTAATTCAAAATGACTTGATTTATTTTAATTTAAGCAACGTTTTAGATTTTAGTGTAATGTTATTTTATATTAGAATGAAATAAAATTACAAGAAATTTACATGTATGTCTACAAATAAAAATCATGTAAATTTGATTTCACATTATCTCTAAAACGTACATACATCAACTTTCCATAATTCCTATTCTGACAATATCACCATAACTAGACTGGAGTCTAGGCCATTTTGCAATATGCTGTAGAAAATATAAAGAAAATAATAGCAAAATTGTAATTATTAAATCAACATCACAAATGCCTTCAGGGGTCAACATGTATTATACATTTAAATAAGTAAACTACCAAATACATTCATCATTAAATCTAGCATTGTATTTGCATATACTTTATAAAACTAAATATTATTATCAGTGGAACAAAATAAACTTTATTTCTGTCTTAGAAAAGAAAAATTATTATTAATTATTGTGAATTCTAAAGAAGGCTTTTGAAATTCTGAAATGTTAAGTAGATTTTATAAATGTTTGCGATTGCCATCACACTATTATT
Source organism: Nebria brevicollis (assembly GCA_944738965.1). Lineage (NCBI taxonomy): Eukaryota > Metazoa > Arthropoda > Insecta > Coleoptera > Carabidae > Nebria > Nebria brevicollis. The sequence continues at coordinate 13,313,601 of OX122899.1, read as the reverse complement.
TTCCTTATATTAAAATTACTGTCAATGAAATAGATATGTTGTACTTTTTGTATAAATATTGATATTACTGCACAAAATCGGTATTAGCGCCCCTTTCAAAACAAATATAAAAACAAGCCTATCAGTCTGTTGGACTTTCTTACTATTTCTGCTCAGTTTAACACTAAACTAAATAGAAAATGTTAAATTAAAGTATCTGAACTTAATGAATAACTCAATTTTTATATATGTAAAACCGTAATAAATAAGTGTAATATTAAAATTTGGAGGACTCAAAGCCATAGAATAGTACGAAATCACCCTAAGCACAATATTAAGTTATATTGTAAGTTATAGTGTAAGTACGTATATTATCTTATATTTCACTATGCACTTTACAGCTTTTAATACCGAACTCGAGCTATAAATCCGCTCTCTTAACGCAAACCACATAATTGAATTCTGATAGATTATTAATTGATGGATATAAGTATATATAAATGTAGTATGAATAAAATAATACTGGTAAAATGAAATATTATTTATTTCGATTTAAAGATTTTTTTTAAATGTTAAAGTAAACCGTTGTACAAATATTTTACGCGTTATAAATAATAAACATGCGATGTGTTTAATATCTTAACACAGTTAATAATTCTTGATTACATGACAGGAAAATAATATATTTTATAATAAATAAAAATTCGTCAGTGAGTAGAAATGCAGATACGGGATAACTGATGATATAAATTACTGAGAAATACGATTCAATCTTTTGTCAAATATAAAAATATCTGTTTGCAAGTGTATGTATGTATGTATGTACTAGATTGAGTCGCGGTTCTATAATTGCGCTCTAAGCATTTGTTTTGGAATGTGAGACTTAGGCAGTATGTCAATGTTGCGAAAAGTGATCGGTGGCACAATGCTAATGCTTATTCGTAAATAAACACAGGTACATTTGAAAGTTCAAAGCGTCACACGTTGCGCTACAACGTTTCAAACTTTGTGCGCTTCTTTTAAACACACGTGATAAATGGAAAATACTTTTTGGATGACATTCAAATTTTTAACACATTCATCAGCCACTGCTGTAAAATAACAAGAACATAAAAATAGAAACTTGAAACTCTCTCGTTGCACCGATATGAAAAATAATATATTACTTAAATATATATATACTAGCCTTCTTAATATAGAAATTGATCGTAGTTAATAATAATATAAATAATAAAAAAATAGTTGTAACTGTTGGTTTGTTGCATAAGACAAAAACACAAATGAAGTATAGCACTTCTGAAACACTGAAAAACGTAGAACTTTAAAGAGCTGACGAGTACCTTATGTCAAACTCGAAGCACACCCGTTTGAAATGTCGCGGTATCCGTCTTTCGACTTGTGTACACAACTGGTTACGTTTTCTCTCCTCGGTTCGTCTATTTGGTTTCTTTATCTGGTGTTAAGGTGTATGTTTGTGGTTACATATTTAATGATACCGCATACATCCGAATTTTTTTTTTTTATGAATCACAAAAAAATTCACTGTCGGTTGATCCGAACACTACACGGTCTTGTATGACATCGAGTAACTGTGGCGCGCGATCCGCTTGCGCCGAACGTTCGTTTAAAGCCTAATAATAGCATATGTCTGTCCGTGAGGGCCATGTACGCTAGTTGTTTATAGAATTGTTTCTCATTTGAAACCCCACTTCACTCACCTCCTTCCAACCGCACGTAAAAAAGGTGAAATCGCGAAAAAAACATCTGATAAACATCTAATTAACTTAAGGTCCCTATATGTACGTGGTGCACCAGTCTATTGCATTCTTAAGTAGAGGCATCTCTCATTTGTCAATTTTTGAAACTGCATGCCACAAATTATAAGACCCGCTATAGTTTTTTGTTTCCACTACAGAATAATTACGAAATAAGTGCAACAACTGTTTACATATTTCTGAATATGTGCATTACATTTTGCGGAATTCATTTTCCAATTGTAATACTACCTGAACGTGTATTATTTTATGTTTTCGCAATATATCCCTAATATAACGAAAATTGTTGGAATAAACAACTTGATGCTTATTTAATTATGCTCGACGTTTCGATATCACATATGCCTTCTTCAGGAGAATAATTAGGCGCACATATGTGATGCCGAAACGTCGAGTAAAATTAAATAAGTGAATGACTGCAATTCCGATTATTATTTACCTATATTATTATATAACCCCTAAGCATATGCATCTGGCGGTGTCACGACCTACAAAATCACTGCTCTATATATATGTTTTAATAGACTGTTGCCTTTCCTATCAAATCATTGCAGCAACTGCTAAATAACTACTTTTTACTTTCTTATACGAATGTATATAAGGAAGTATTGTAATCGTGAACATTTTCAATTTCAGAGATTTTAACATAAATACACCTTTTGGCCTTCCCTGAATCGAACCTGTCTGTCTGTATGGGTGTAAGTGTGTGTGTGTGTACATGTGTATGTGTGTGTGTATTTACGTGTATGTGTGTGTGTCTGTCTGTGAGTGCTTTGCAACCAAAACTGTTGGAAGTAAAATTATGAAACTTTAAATTTCAGACTTGTATATAATCTAGATGTGCACGTCTTATTATAGAAAATAATATTCAAGCAGGAAGTGCATGTTTATTCTAGTAATTTTTTTGCGGTTTCAGTAATAACTAAAAAACGAAGTCGCTAAACTTTTGTTTGAAAAATGTTTTCAAAAAGTGTACCGGTGACAAGAAAATCGCTATTGAAACTGTATTTTTATTGCCATAATTACGTAGGTATAGGTCATTTTATTGCATAAATCGTATCAACCTCGCCTGTCAATTGTTGAACAGAAAACTCTAATTATTTGGTATTTTATTTTTAATATCTATTATAAGATATTTATTTAGTGAAAAATGGTTTCAAAGGTTAGTAAAGTATTAAAAATATCATATACACAGAAGATTAAAGCGCATATTTACATAAAAATATCGGCTGTGTCTTTCTTATACGCATTTTATTTAGATAGGAGGGACATTGAAATATGAATTATATTTATAATAAAAATATTTAAAAATATAACAATGAATTTGAAGATTTTCTTGAATTATTCAAAATTCATATTTCAATGTCCCTCCTATCTAAATAAAATGCGTATAAGAAAGACACAGCCGATATTTTTTTGTAAATATGCGCTTTAATCTTATAGAAGTTTTCCCTTCTTTGATATAATACAAACGTCGAGTTTTTGGTAATTTCCTCTATATTATAAATAAATAACACCTATAGTACATGTTAACTGGCTTGGTTATTATATTTACAGAATTTTTATGGCTTATTTATTAATTAAATCAGTCAGGCAATCAATTACAACAATTATATCACTAGGTTATTTATTGCCCGGTTCACAAGCCTTCGGCATCTATAAATCTTTCTCCAATATTAAATGCATTTAAACTGTACAAAGCCGCGTTTACTATTTAGGTATCAAAATTGATGTGTGTTCAATTTAAAAAAAATGCACCACTCAGATATTGCACGCGGTATGAAATTTTAAATAGTTCTAAAATATGTGTTACACATCGCTTTACAACAGAATTGTCAAATTTGTTTGATATTGTTCGGGATGAAAAATAAATAATTGCCACATATTTTCAATCTATAATTTCCACATTATTTTACTTTGTTGATTTTATTCTATATGAGTACATCGCATTAGTCGGATAATTGAACCAAACACACAATAATTGCGAAGAATATACGAATTAATTTCACCGCAATCAATCAAAGTTGGTGTGGCGCCATAAGGTGGGTCCAGAATTATAGAAGTTTGGTCGACATATGTCTATCACATTTTCCGTCAGACAATTTGTTATTCACTATTTTAAAATACCTCATACCAGAAGGTAGAAATGGTATACAATGATAAAAATAAATAAAATAATACAACGCGCGCACACTTGTGCAATTCGTATCTATTATTTCGTTCCAGACGAATAAAACTTATTGATGTTGTTACACTTAATTACTAATAAGTTGTTCTATAGTATTGACAGTAATTATTATTAATTTTGAATTAATTTTTATTATTAAATTCAATAAAATACTAAAAAAAACTATAATTTCGCGTAAAACATACATACATAACTTCATGCTTAATGCCATGAAATGGGGTGGCAAAAACCCCTTTACATTCTTTCACATCTTGAGAATCTTTCGCCTATCAATTCTATCAATAAACGGAAAAAAATGTAGCACAAATTAATAGCATATACTATTTATAAAATTGGCTCAATTTAGTCAACTTTTATTTAATTTGTAGATAAAATCTATACATTTTGTTCTACTTTTTGTAGTTTGTACCTTTCTTAATTTGAAGGTAAACCGAAAAATGTTTACAATATTTTATAATAGCTTATATAGTTTTAGTAATTAAAAGATTCGAAGTACATATTAGATACACAAATTAAAAACAAAACATTTTGCAATTACATAAATCAACCGGTTAAATATTGAAATAAATAAAGAACCTTTAGTAATTTTTTAAAAATGTATCTATGATTTATTTAATATTAATATAAAAACATTCAATTAATATATACTAAACAAACTCTATAAATCGTTGAGGAAATTCACTGAGACGTTATTAATTTCGGCAAATTAAAAAGGAAGCGTCTTATCTTTAATATTTTCTCTGTGAAGAATAAGACGTTTCGTTTTTAGTTTTCCCAGACTATACTAAAAAATGTTTAAAGAATTTTTATATATTTTAAAATAAGAAAATATGTGTAGAATTTTACAAAGTTTTTGTTCTAGTTTCAATATTACAAAATGTATTAAATAAAATAAAAAATATTTAAAGCATAATAAACTGATTCTAAATCAAAAAAAAAAATCAGAAAAGTCAATAGTTTTAAACGCTAAAGATATTAAATTTGAAAGTAATTTATAAATACGATGACTTGCTAAGTATACATTTTAAATAATTTGGTATTGATTGTTCTGATTTGAAATCGAAATAAGAGCACGCCTTTTTCCTGCTATGCAGCACACTGATTTTAAGCCGGTTATAGGCGAATTCATTGTGCGTGATGAATTAAGGGTAAACAGCTGGTAATGTCGAATAAATTTCCAACAAACGTGCACGTTCCTACCACTTGATATTTTTGCTTGGTCTGCAGTCTGCAGTATGGAAAAAATAGAACGTCGGTGCTTTCGCTGAGAGTGACGCATGTCACCGGTTAAAATCTTAACCATATATGGGCAGTCTTTCAAAATACGATGGTATGAACGAACTTGTATTGCGCAAATAAACATTCATAATTTTAGGTCGGCATATACAATATGCAACTGATATTTAACAAATGAATTTCACGTTTATTTTGACCATTTTTGACGAAAATAAACAACTATCCTGTTAGCGTTTGGCAAAAATTCAAATGTGCATACACATTACGCCTATATTTAGCCTGCTAATGGGTATTTAGGGTAAAACAGGTTTAATGTTATAATAAAGTACATTTCTTTTTCTTTGATTTAAACTTTTTTACTTTTTTTTGCTTACACTTCAGTATCTTTATATTAATAAATCAATTCTTCGTTTAAATAAATGTAAACATATTTATTTATAATCCAAATAAACTAATTTCTATGTCGAAAGCGTCAATAAATCCACTCTTTAACAATTATAATTAAAAACGCCCTAAATTAATTTTTATAAATGGAAACATATTAAATTGAAATTATTAAAGCTTATATCTTTTTAAATCGTTTTTATTTTTTTAATATTAATTATGAGGTGGCAGTATGACGTCTTGCCTTACAGTGACCTAGGGGTGTAATTAATCTTACTGGATGAGCCATGCAATATGATATGTTAACAAGAACGGAAAGATTAGTAATGAGTAAGCAAACCTTAAGATTACTAACAGGAATCATATCTAACAATAAGCAAACCTCTTTCTTCAAAATATGTGTGTAAATACACACAATAACCTTTAAGTTCGGCCCCAAAATTTGAAAGAGCTGAACAAGTCTTGTAGTTCGTTATGATCATTCGAAATGTATGCAAAGGTGAGCTGTTTCCTTTTAAGCCAGTGGAATATCTGATTTGAACTTCTTCTCTGGATGTCATCAACCTTAATACAATAATAATCAAATTCCCTCAAAGTCTACATTTTTCAGAAATGTTTGAAACTATTATTGTTATGGAGAAAATCAAAATGACATTATTGGTGATCATTATTACCGCCAGATGTCTATAACTGTGATAGTTATATTAATCACGATCTCTTACAAGTTTTAGATAATGCGGAAATATATAATTTATTTATATCCCGGTATCTTAATAAATGCTCTTGCATTTAGGTGTAAATTTAAATATTACTTTTAGTTGCTACCGTACGCACTCATGTTGTGTATAATAAAAGAAAAATCTATTGTCAAATTTGATTTATTTAAACAGTTGATGTTCATTTTATAATGTAATAACAAAACAAATATAATACATGAACAATTTTCAATTCATAACAATGTAATGCACAAAATATACATTTTTATTAATAAAATAGTTTTCTATGAGTGTAAAAATCGATATAAAATGGCTTGATTGCGTACTATTGTCAATTTATTTGATGCTCTTTACAGCTTGTTTAGCTGCGTCGTCCAGATCAGTCGCGCCCAGGATTGTAAGGCCGGAATCCTTGATTATCTGTTTGGCTTCTGTCACGTTTGTACCCTCCAGTCGAACAATTAATGGAATATTTAGGTTCATTTGTTTCGAAGCGCCGACAATACCCTTAGCTATCGTTGCACAGTTAACAATGCCGCCGAAGACATTCACGAGAATCGAACGTACATTTTTATCGGATTGTAAGATTTTGAACGCTGCCAATACTTGGTCTTCTTTAACACTGCCGCCAACATCCAGGAAATTCGCTGGATCGCCACCGTGAAGTTTGATTATGTCCATTGTTGCCATTGCTAAACCTGCTCCATTTACCAAACAACTGTGAAACAAATATAAATTAGTTTAACGAATTAAAATTTTCTTTATGTTCGCAATTTTAAAATATACTAAGTGCTGGATTATGAAAAACTGAATGAATTTGGCAAATATTCGAGTTTAACTATTGAAAAATTAGTCAAATATAAAATATTGGCAACAAACAAAGTCAAATATGTTTTTGTTTTGTTGCGAAAATAATAAAAACTTACCCAATATTTCCCGTCATTCCAATGTAGTTCAAATTATGTTTGGCCGCCTCAACTTCCCGTGGATCACTCTCGGAACTATCATCCATGGCAAACACGTCTTTTTGTCGAAAGCTAGCGTTATCGTCAAAGTTCAATTTAGCGTCTACGGAGATTACTTTTCCATCGTCAGTCTCCACCAGCGGATTGATTTCCAGTTGGGTGGCATCGACGTTCTTAAACAGACCCCATAAATGTTTGATTTCGGCGGCTGCTTTAGATTTTAATGGCCCTTTGAACTCGAGAAAGTCAGCGACATCATTTGCTATCTTATCAGTTACCCCTGTGAACAAAGATATTTATTTAAGTCGTGGCGAAAACCCAATACAATCAATTATCATAGACAAGTTATAGTACGATTCAAGTCTAAATAACAAAAAGATAATTAGAAACAAACATACTCTTACTATTAATATATATTATTGAATTATAGCATTATTAACGGATTGAAAATACTACTTTAGTTTAACGTATTAAATTACAATTTTTTTTAATACAATTTTTAGTGGTTTCGGTATAATAAACGTAATTAAATTTAGCAGTGTTCACTACGTAGTAATTATATTATGATTTATTAAGAGTATGATTTATTAAACGCGTGTAAAAAAGTATCTACTTTAATAATTTAGGCAGCGGGCAGACTAGTCGATCAATCAAGCGTTTGTTGTCGAGCAAATTTCAAAAACATGTACTGTATAGGCGAGTGGCACACTGAACCATCATTTACTGTCGAGTACTATCGTGTGTTTTGATTTTCAGTTAGGTTTGAATTTTGCTCGACGCTCGGTGCTATCGCACATGCGCATTTGCCCATAAACACAACATTTGTTTTTTCGTTCGAAAATAATGTATTTGGGTGAAAATCTATCAATCTTTGTTACTTCAAATTTGCTACATATTTATTTACTAAATGTATTTTGTGTATAATTATATTCTAATTATGGTAAAAACATCTTTACAATTAGATAAAATTTGATTTGGTAAGCATAATATGTTTTAGGACTGATTATTTTCTATTTCTTAATGTTATATAAAATTCAACACGCGACTGATCCCGGGTTTAAGTGAAATTGTTTTAACAATTCATTACGTAAGAGCGTATAGACAGATTTATAAAAATTATTTAAGGTTTGATATATCAGCGAGAAATTTACTCGACAGTAAACGATCGACCAATGTGACCGATGTCAAAATTTTTCAAACGACACGACTCGATCAGTCTGCCCGCTGCCTTACACTAACTTCTCATGGCTACTTAAACATTATTATATTATACATATATAAATTCAAGTCTATTGAAATTAAATGTGGTGGCGAAAAACCCTTTATACTCTTTCGCCATTTACTCTATCTTTACGAACTGTTTTACTTCATTCGGTTCATCAAGCGATTCATACACGATTCCTAACCACATATTTGTTTCTATAAAAGTCATAAATACTGTCGCAGAATAGAAGACGTATCAAATATTTATAAATGTTACAATCAGATTTAAAATAGATTAGTTTTAGCAATTCACGAAATGTAACAGTAAATATACTTGTAAGTATATAGCATAAATTGTTGTATTGGCCCGCATAATGTTTGGAATTTGATATAAATGTTTCTATAAAAGATAGACATATGTTGTCGGGGAATAAAATATGCAGAATTTATTGAGGAATAACATAAAAAATACGGAGTGCAATTATCTTATATGGTCCTCTAGATTTAAAGAGTATAAATATATATGAGCTGTGTGTCATATAGCGCAATGCATTTCGCTTGAATGTTTAGTAAATTAATAGCGGCGACCAATCACAGGCAGGGAATTTGTAGTTCACACTTTGATAATAGAAGATTCAGATCTTATTTAGTAAGATTAGGAACTATAAAGTTAAAAGAATCTACTGGCGGATCATAGATGGCATTGTACTAAATACGTTATGCAAGGTGTTATTAAATAAGGAATGTGAAATATGAGATACTAGTACTGTTAAATAATTGTAGGAGTAATATGAGATACAATGCTTGCATTTTTTGAAATATGCAAATAACGACTTACCGGTGAAAATATCTATGGGGACAGTTTTAAGTAGATGAGGTGTTTTTTCTGCAACAGCTTCTATATCCACTCCACCAGCAGGCGATGCGACTAACACCGGTCCATTATGTTCCCGATCCATTAAAATACAAAGATACGTTTCTCGTTTTATGTTAACACTTTCAGCTACCATTACTTTCTGTACTAAAATACCACCTGTAGGCGTTTGTTTCGTTATTAATTTGTGGCCTAACATACTATTTGATAAAGTAAGAACTTCATCACGGCTATAAAAAAATATATATAAAACAAATGTTTGGTTATGCTTTAAAATATTACTTTTTTGTAATGTGGACTCCGCCTTTGAAACCATTGTCGAAATGACCTTTTCCTCGACCACCGGCTAATATTTGAGCTTTTACAACATATTCTTCCACCCCTTCGAAAGTAACATATTGTAAATAAAATCGTCAGTTGACCACAAATGTAATACTTACTGAATTTGTCGAATTCGTTTTTACTTATTGCGTCCACCATGCAAAAATCTTGCACTGCTACGCTATTTTGCTTTAGTAGATGTTTGCTTTGATATTCTAATAAATTTAAAAATCTTAATGATCCAATATTCTGTAAAATAAATTCAAATAAATATTTTTAATTTAATAAATAATGATTGAAATTACTTTGTTAAAATACTGGGTTGCAGCAGGAATTTTCCTGAGGGTATTGCACAGTGCGGACATGGTTTCTGGAAAGGATCGAGTCTTGTAATCACAGATTTATGTTATATTAAAAGTTCAAAGTACAACCCGATTTTACAGGATAACCTAAGATAAAAATGTACTTTTGACATAAAGATATCAGACAGATTATCAAATTTGTAGACTTAAATAAGTCACAAGTAACTAAAATTATCACTAGATTTAAATAAAAAATTGTTTGATTTTTTAACTGATACATTTTATTTACATTTCATAGTCGTACTGTTTACTTAATTTAATTGTTATTTTATTATAAGGTTTATTCGACCCAAATATAATGAAAATAATTGTTAGTTGTGCTATTTTGCACCTAACTTCATTATGTAGAGAGTTAGCACATGCTTTATGATACTTGAAGTAGTCAAATCGCCTCCTAGATGGCTGCACTTATATATATTTTAAAGTAAACATGGTTAAATATGAAAAATGTATTTGATGATAACTATTAAATAACTATGAAATATTATAATTTTAATACAAATTTATCATTATTTTAAAATTGCATACATACATACACACACATATATACGAACAGACAAAAGATTATGTAAATTCCCCACAAATGTGGTGGCTTTACATTCATCTCTTCTTAACATTCTTTTACCCTACAAACTCCTTTTGATTCCGCTCACAATTTTTTTTTCGCGCTATCCATCCTCAATCATATTAATCCTCTTATTCCAAGGAAAACTCCGCATTCTCACCATTCATTCGCTCACATAGAACAATCTTTCATTCGATAGTCTTGCAACATGATAATACCATATGATTAAAAAACACTTATCGCTGCTTTCTTACATAATTTGTTTTCCTATATTTTCTGATTTTTATCCCGTGATTAGCAAAGTAATTATTAATGCTTTCCTTGAATGAACCGATGAAAATAATTGATGTTATCTATGATTTATATTCAAGTGTAAAAATAATAATTGCATTTCACAATATGGACTATATTGATTCTTGACGTCATATTGCATTATTTTGGTCATTAAAATTTCATACTATTACATGGTATACGCATTTGCTCATTGTGACAAAATTGACCGGATACAAAACAATAGATATAGCGGAAAGCGCGAATGTATTATTTTCGTATTTCCTGTGACCGAGAAAATAATTTTCATGCTAGTTGGTCCAGTAAAAATCGGATGATATGAGATGATGACAATAGTTTTATGCCAGGACTAAATAAACAATCATTTGTGTTATGTGTTGTTAAACCATGCATTTTCTCAATCTATTCTCACCAGATGCATTGTTATCTATATTTTTAATATTAACGCAAAATAGTAAAGCGCAAACGTATGACTCTCGGCCAACAGTGAATTTAAATCAAGGTACAATTATCGGTGTAAGTTTTTAAAGGAAATGCTACTAAGAAGTGTTATTGTGAGTGTTTCATTGGGTTCTCATGACCAGGTTAAAGTTTATCCCGATGTATCGCGAGTTACTATAAACGCATTCCTTGGCATACCCTATGCCGAACCACCTGAAGGTCGTTTGCGTTTTGCTATACCTGAACGCCACCGAGGGTGGAATGGAACAATATACGCAGCAAAATATAAACCTGTTTGTCCGTTTCGGACTACGTCATACGACACCAGCGAAAAAGAAGATTGTTTATACTTGAATATTTGGACACCAGAGGTAAGATCAAAATAATAATAGTACAAGTTATTGTGAGGGCCAACTTAAGAGTAAATCTAATTTCATTGCAAAATTATGCTTGCTCCAAATTTTTTTTAGACAATTAATTAAACTATCATTTTTCAAGATAATATTCTATTATTAAAGTTAAGGAAATATTTAGTTCTCTTCGGCAATTATGTTTTTTTTAAATCTCAGTATTAAAAACTGAAGGTTCTGGGTGCGATTCCCAGCGGCATTCGATACATTTTTCAAATAAAACACCATAATTGAAAAACAATATTTATATATTTCGTTTTTTAAATAAGTTAAAAACAATCTATGCCAAAAAAAATGTAGAACCCTTTAGATAATGAGGCTGTTTTGTAAACATTCCAAAACTCAATTCATGGGTTTGGTTTAAAAATAGAACATCCATTTTCTTTTTAGCAACAATTGGAGGTGATCTGTTAAATCTTTATAATAACTTTAGGTAATTTCTCATGAAAATACATTGTCTAAAATTGGCGCGCACATTTTAGAATGTTAACAAATACTCAAGTCATTTCGGAGTTAATTAACCCAAATAAAATGTATAAACTAAATTATCTTGAAATGATTTATATAATTCGAAATTAAGTAATCTAGATTAATAATTTCAAGCACGCAAATCATTTTTATGATTATTTAATAAATATTTTTTTTCTCTACAACCATAAAAAAAATGTATAATTTAAAACTAACTGAAGCAAAATCAGAATAACTTCAATTAAACATAATAATAAACAATTATATTAGTATAAAGAACGCGCGTTTTCTGAGTTAGATTATTTTGAAAATATTGTAAACGAATTTGATTTTTAGGGTGCTTACGGTCACAAATTACCGGTGTTGGTTTTCCTTGAATCCGAACAACTCTTCAGTAGCAAACAATCGAATTTAATTCGAATACCTGGACACGATTTAGCATCAGAGAGTGCTGTGATTGTATCAGTTAGCTATCGACAAAATATATTTGGGTTCTTCTGCTTGGGCACGAATGAAGCACGTGGAAATCTAGGATTGTTGGATCAATATGTAGCGCTGTTATGGATCAAAGAAAACATATCCCAATTTGGCGGGAATCCGAGTTTGGTTACGTTATTAGGGTATGGTTCATCCGCCGTTGCAATTATGTATCATTTAATCTCACCAAGAACTGCAGGTAAATAATAAAAAGTCATTTTTCATTTAATTTCAATATCCTAATTAACATTGTGTAAAAATATAATTATGTATGTAACGCTTATGTTTTCACTTTTAATAAATAAAGAAAAAAATTGTAGCTTGATTTGGCGTTAATTGCATATAAGCGATTTTTTTTCATTTCTATAATATATAATTATTTAATTAAAAAATGTGTTTGAACACAAATGTACGCAGGTTTATTTTCGCGAGTAATTATTATGTCTGGAAGCGCAACAGTTCCATGGTTCCCGAAAGATCCGATAGCCATATCGCAGAAATTAACAGAAGATTTAGGTTGCGCAATGCCGTCGCCAAAACAAACGATGGAATGTTTACGTTCGAAATCTATTCAAGAAATCCTCCGTAATTTTGACCATCAAATCGAGGTCAGTTGCATAATATAATTACATTTACACACCAATTATAAATTATCTAATATAGCTAACAAAAAAAAAACAATTAACATTTAAGGATGATATTTGGTACAAATCAATTATACCTATAACCGAATCTTTTTTGGATGATAAAGAAAGATATCTACCGTATTCTGTCAATACTGCACTTCAAAACGGATACTTTAAATCGATACCGATTTTGACTGGAATCACCGATTTTCTTTCAAATTCCGAACAATGTAAATTCAACGTTTTGTCTTTATAGAAATATATATTTAAACCAATGCAATTTATTAGGGCGTTGGAGTGATTTGAATCAAGATTTTTCACAACTTACTCAATACGCTGAAGAATCAGTGATACCTACAATGATACAGCAGTATGGTTTCGACGGCGACAATCGGGAATCGGTAAAAGATATCATTCGATGGAAGTATTTTTGGTCGGTTGCTGATGACGTTCGGGCTTTGACCGAGCGTATCCATCGATTACAGTGGGATGCCCTTCACGCAGCTCCGCACGATAAACAACTGCAACTTCTTGCGAATTCATCGAAATCATCTGTCTATGCATATTGCTTGCACGCATCAGATAACCTTGCCAATGCTTCGTGTATGTTTGATTTAAAAAAACCAGTTTAACCCAAAAATAGAACATTCATTTTCTTTTTAGCAACAATTGGAGGTGATCTGTTATTGTTATTTGGTCCAGTACTCTTACAACAAATCGCAAGAAGACGTTTTAATGTTGTTGAAGATCGATTAAGTAAACAATTAAAAACATTGTGGATCAATTTTGCAAAAAATGGGTATATATAACACAACCTGACAAGACGCGAGAGAGAATGACGTCATATTTAATACTAGGAATAAATTATAAGCAGCTAACGATATTTTTTTAAGATAAACTACAACTTAAGAAACAGTACAATGATCGTATAGAAAATATTAGTTCTCTTAGTTGATATATTATAATAATCGATTAAATTGGTATTCGAATGTACGAATATCAACTATTCGAGTTGGAATAATTCAATAGCTCGAAATAGAGCATAACATCAATCAAATAGAGCATAAAAGATATCTATTCTACTTAGAATATAAAAAAGAGAAAAAAATCAGTATATTTCTCGTTAGAAAGATTCTAGTATCTGCTCATATTATATCAGCATACTGAAATAAACGCATATTTAGGTTCTAATAATATTTGCATTTAGAATAAGTATGGACTGAAAACACTTAAATAAAAAAAAATCTTTCGGAAATTTCACAATAAGCAGATTTATTTTTTGAAAATTATTTAAACACAATAAGTTATCTCGTATATGAAATACGAATTTTATTGCTATTTAGACTCTTTCGATTGCCAAGTCACGATTAATTGCCTATGGTTCGGCGACAAGTGTGCTAGATATATCTTGTATATAAATGAGTTAATTTTTACTTGAAATAGCTATTAAAAAGCAGTACGTTTAGTATAAATGCTAAAATTGTAAATTAACATAGACCCAGCTCTGATTTAATATCTTTTTCTCAAGTGGTTACTCTGGCAAAGAGGCTTTATGACTTTCGGGTCACAGGAATCTTTTAAACAGTAATAATAATATGTGCAGTTTGTCAGAACATTTTGTAATGCTTATCCAAACGACGTTTAATTGTTCTATAATCTAACAGGATGCATTCGTGAACCGAAGGTCATAAGATCTGACTAGTAACAAAATAATTAATATCAAATCACCGCTAATAAAATGTACTGCTTATTATCTACGACTGCCACTCATATTTTATATCAGAAGTTTAAATAAAATTTGTTTTGTATTTAAAGTATTAGAAATGCTGTAGTGACAATTGAAATGTTTAATTAGATTTCCAAGTACTGGTGGTTATCAAGATGTGTGGCAACCATATAATAACTCAAGTAGATACGTGAAATATCTAGGTAATGGACATTGGAATTCTGTAGATTATGAAAGCGGTAATAACTTATGGAATAAATTGCTACCAAGGTTTGCAAAGAGCAGTGGAATGGTAAACAGCATTCCAAAGGAGTTGCAATTCAGTCCAGGTAAACCGACGGTTAAAATATATCCCGCATGTAATATATGCAAAATTAAATTTTTTTTGCATGGTTTCAACAATAAAAAAAAATATATATATTATTGTCGATTCGTTTAGAAATAATAGTATATGTTTGGATTTGTTATAGATCCAGCAGCAGGTTTCAGACATGCAATGTATACACTGGTAGGACTTGTAATCGCACTACTTGCGTTGCTGCTGGTCTGTGTGGTATTACTAAAGAGACGTGCGAAAGAAAGAACGAGACACATGGGTTTCTAATATTATATCAATGTTTCGTATTAAAACTTGTTTGTGTTACATTTGCTGAATAAAATATATTTATCAAATTCAAATAATTTACAAATTCTTCGGTAGCCAAGTAAACCATAAGTTATAATATTATTTTACTATTTTTTTTCATTATTATTATTTATTTATTTAGAAAATGACAAAAGACCTACGGTAGACCCAGTCCCCGTAGGCCAACAAAAGAAAAATCAATTAGAAAAAAGTTACTCCTTTTTAATCTGAGTTGCTGCTGCTTGCTTAGCTTGATGGGCTTGCAGCACAGCAACAGCTTCCTCAACCTTGGCCTTGAGCGATTCATTATGCACCAACATGTGCAACAGCTCTGAATTATCAATCTCAAGAAGCATGCCAGTGATCTTACCAGCCAGGTCAGCGTACATACGTTGGATAAGCGGGAACAAACGTTCGCCGAGCATTTGCTTCTGCTCTTGGGGTGGTGCCGCTGCCAACATGGTAGCAGTCAGCGGCTCCTGGCCCTGAATGTGCACGGCCTGCTGTACGGGCGGCTGCTGATTGATAGGCATAGCCTGCGGTGGATTACGCATGTTGGCGGTGTACTTGTAGTTAGCCGTACGTCCGCTCTGGTTGACTACGCCACCAGGCCCTGCCATCGGACGCTGAATGTTCTGCTGTTGCCCGGTGATGGGACGGGCGATTGATGATACGTTGCGCATGGCACTCGCTTGGCCTGGGGCACGGGCTGCTGCACGGAACGCGTTCTGCATGCCCGGGTAAGCGGAGGTGCCACCCTGGGCGTTTGGACGTGGTTGCGGCTGTGCGGGCCAGCGTGGTGTTGCTCGTATCGGGGCGACCTGAGCGTGTCCGTAGAAACGCTGCGGTTGCGGCAAAGTTGGGACGAAGTAGCCGCTGGCGCTGCTTGGTTGGAACATTTGTCCCATTTGATGCATACGCATATTTGCCATGCGTTGCATGTACTGCGACGCCAAATGGGCTTTACGATCTTCTTTACGTTGAGCAAGCGCAACGTACAATGGTTTTGTACCCACAATGCGGCCGTTCATCTCAGTGACAGCTTTGGTTGCTTCTTCTGGTGATGAGAAGCAAACGAAACCGAATCCCTTGCTGCGACATTCTTCCAGCATCACCTTCAATTCAAGAGCGTCATCATTAGTTATACAAATGTTGCAAACAATGATCTTTAACAATTCAAAACATAAAGTTTTGAATTGTTAAATTAGGAACACATATAACATGCATGAAATATAATTAAAAACTTTAGCACCAGTTCGTATAGAGGCTCGAGTAATTGAAAACATATATCGGAACCATATTTGAAATAAGTAAAAAATATCAATTTTTGATTAGTATTTGTAGAGTTTGAAATTACCTTAGCTGAAGTAATAGTACCGAAGGGCATAAATTCTTTACGTAAGCGTTCATCATCGATGGTATCATCAAGATTCTTTACGTAAAGATTTACGCCTTGGTAGCGATTAAGACGCTCGATCTTCAGCTGCTCGAACTTGCGCTTGAGCTCTTGTTGACGTTCCGCTTTCTTCTGGGCACGGCCGACGTACATCGGTTTGCCTTCAACAAGCTCCTTCCCGTTCAGTTCGATAACAGCTTGTTCGGCAGCATCTGGATCCTCGAACGCCACAAAACCGAATCCTCGCGATTTGCCATCATCCTTGCTCATGATCTTGTGGCTAGTGATACGTCCGTACTTCTCGAACATATCCTTCAACATGTCATCGGTCAGATCTTCGCCAAAGTTCTTAACGTACACGTTGGTGAATAATTTCGCTTTTTCTCCAAGTTCCTTCTCGCGTTCTTTGCGTGGAATGAAACGGCCAACGTATACTTTCTTGCCGTTCAACAACATGCCGTTCACCTTCTCGATCGACTTGTTTGCGGCTTCCTCAGTTTCGAAGTGTACGAAACCATAGCCTTTGGATGCTCCATTCTCGTCCTGAGCAACCTTGCAACTGAGGATATTACCGAAAGCAGAGAATGTATCGTACATTGCCTTGTTGTCGATACTTTTGTCTAGGTTTTTGATGAACACGTTTCCGACGCCCGATTTCCGTAGCGATGGATCACGTTGGGACCACATAATACGGATTGGGCGTCCTTTAATCAGGTCGAAGTTCATCGTATCTAATGCACGTTCAGCTGAAATTTTATAAAATACGCATTTTGAATATCTAGGTCTCGTACCATTTGGTGATTGCACCACGACATGTGGTGATGGTGATGATGACTAGACTACTATGACATATTGTGTGCATGCATGTCGCAGCAATGGCGTTCTAGAGAACACGTGCACATGTTTTAGAAATTCGGATAACTTACCATCAGCAGGCTGTTGGAAATTGACGTACGCATAGCCTAATGAACGACGTGTAATCATGTCACGACAGACACGAATCGAGAGAACAGGCCCCGCAGATGAAAATTTCTCGAAGAGCATGGCTTCGGTTATATCGGAATGTAGATCGCCTACATACAGCGATGCCATGGGGTAGTTCGGTGCTCCTGGATTCATGGTTACTCACAATATTTTTACGCTCTATATAGAACAGTTTACTTTTTTTTTTTTTTTTCAATTTTTATTGATGCCTCAAGAAACCATATGAAACGCACATAAACGAATTTAACATTTGATTCCGTTCCGTTTTCACTGTTTTTCTATTTTTTTGGTTATTTTTAAGTTTTTTAATTTTTTTTTATGTTTTAATATAATTATTTCACGAAAATTTAGGTGGGTTGTGTGACCTAATAAGTAGGAGACACAACCTCACGTTAACAAAACTACTCAGTTATGGGGATGAGGCAGAGAACGGAAGTTTCACAATATTTATATATACCTAGCGGAAGTGGCTCCGCCGCTTTTACTGCGCCGCAAATTGAAATTTAAATTACGTAATGTGAATTCTAAATAAATATACGCACATGTCTCCACTAAACTTTGCATCAAATCTTGATCAAAAATAGCATGATTTGTTAAGCTCATAAATACACATTATAACTACTATTTCAATCGAAGCTGGCTATGGAACAATCGAGAATGACATAAGGAGAAGAAGAAAACTCAATACTGCATTGCATTATGGGTCGCAAGAGTTTCGCACACGCGAACTGGCGGGCTCTTTCCATGTACGACACGTTTTTTTTAAGGCTAGTTGTCCCCATTTTATAATCATTACATTGGAAAAACATTCATTTTACATTCTACAAAAAAAAAATTCATTAAACAATTTAAATATTCTCCCTTCAAATATTCATTGCTTGCAAAATATTACATATATACAAATAGGATAAATAAAAGCGTTTGTAGGATTCTGTTTTGATTCTTGGTCTACGTGATACGTGCTGAATTCTAGCGGCATATTGGAGAACTATTTTCTGTATTCCGTTCAAAACTGTAACTGTTGTTATTCAATTTTATATCGAACAATTTTAACACAATAATATAATACGTTTTATTTTTATTCAAATATTTTCTAAGTATAAAACAAAAAACACCCACGACAGCAAATACTTCAACATTATTTATTAAGTAAAGCCGCACTGATTGTTGTACTAGATGTTACTTTGATAAATAATTAAACTGGAATGTGTCAAAAGAAATTATTTATCAGTTCTCATATGAATATTCAATTTGCTTATAGAAAAAGTAGTATATATATATACTTGCGTTACTTTAGTTTAATTTATTCGTCTTGTTACAAAAGAGCGAATTATATGAAATTATATGCAAATTTTAAATTTAATTCAAAATTGATAAAGCCAAAACACTACAGGAATTCAAAAAAATTTATATTATAATTTTTCCAAAAATTCATTGTATTTCATTACATTACATTGCATTGCACTGCATTACACTGCATTGCACTGCATTACATTGCATTACATTGCATTACACTGTATTACACTGCATTACACTGCATTACAGGCATTACACTGCATTACACAGTATTACACAGCATTACATTGCATTACAATGCATTATACTGTCTTACACTGTATTACACATGCTGTGTAAGACAGTGTAATGCATTATACCGAATTGCATTGCATTACACAGCATTACACAGTGTTATATTGAATTACATTGCATTACACTGCATTACACTGTATTACACTGTATTACACTGCATTACACTGCATTATACAGCATTACATTGTTTTACACAGCATTACAAAGTGTTACATTGAATTACATTGCATTACACTGCATTACACTGTATTACACTGCCTTACACTGTATTACACTGTATTACACTGCATTACTCTACATTATACAGCATTACAATGTTTTACACATCATTATACAGTGTTACATTGAATTACATTGCATTACACTGCATTATACGGCATTACATTGTTTTACACAGCATTACACAGTGTTACATTGTATTACACTGCAATACATAATATCGTACCAAATTCCATCAAATAGGGTGGGAGAAAACTTTTACATTCATTCTCATCTTGATAATTTTTCGCCATTCAACTCTATCTTTACAAACTTCTTTTACTTTATTAAAATTCACCATCGCATATATACTTAATTAAATAATTTTTTGAATTGACATTTTTATTACATAAAAAAAAATTTAAACTTTGCGAGCTTTATCTTCCTCTTAAATATGTATACATATGTAATCCATATAAATAATAATGTTTCCAAGACTAATATATCATAAATTAATTGCTAGGATGTACTAAATATCATTCATATCGATTAACTTGTATAAACGATGTTTGAGTAATATTTAGACTCATGATGCATTACTTTACCTGAGGTAATAAAATCATTTGCCAATTCAATAATAAAATTCTTTGACTTGAGTCAAAAAGAAAATATATTCAAATCATTTTAAGTTTAAATATAGCGAACAACTGTATTATTATGATAAAAATTAAATATCTCAACCCAATATATTTCTTTTTAAACAATATATAAATAAAATAATTATTTTAAAAATTGTTGATCAATTATTACATAATTTATTTTTCTTTTGAATATAAATTATATTCGAAAATTAACAGATTGAAATTATAGATAAATTTTTTTATTGGCACACCTACAATAGTTTTTCATATAGGTACACAAATCGATAGACTTGATACTTTTGTCAAAATGCAAATGAAATCAATCTAATTTACTTAAAATGGTTCATAAATATTCATGATTTATTTTGTGTTGATTTCATTAAATGTTATTATTAACACAACAGTTTTTTCTCACATTTATCATCATTTATAAACGCGTAAACGAACTCAAATATAATCAACAAATACATCAATTTCATACCAAATCCTGAAAAGTATAGTTTTCAATATAGCCCTCAATTAAAAGCCATACAACTTCGATTGATTTTCAGCGCGATTCGAATTAAGATGCAGAAATCACAATTGAAGGAATATTTTCGTAACTAGATTATAATACATTTGCGTCACAATGATATTTTGATTGTTATACATAGTACATTTAGACGTCATCACACATTTACTATAGTACCAATGACCCAGGCATTTTACGATTGATTTACATTGAATCAAATCGAATTTCAAATTAGAATTAAACTAGTTGGAATAGATATTGCATTTGGAAATGTTTATTATGTGAACTTGCATCGATTTTCGCACCTTGCATTTCCAGTTGTAATTCCTGAACTTATAACTATATAAATCAACATGTTTCTTAATGTATGACCCTAAAAATAGTTTAGATATTTAATCGTAACAGAAAAGAAATTTATATATATTTTTCTGAATTAGAGTTGATTAAAAAATGGACATATTATAATTTAATTCCTATTTATCGCATTTTTACCCTTTTAAACAGTATTATTTACAAAATATTTGTAATTTAAATTTAAATGAAAGCGCGTTGTTACGAATATGATAATCGAGCTCAGTTTCTGGTTAATGCGACCAATAACCGTGTTGATATCTTGAGCCAATCACTTGATAACACAACTGTATGCTGTAAAAGACACTAGTTATCATATCTTTGTTTCGTCATTAGAGTGAGTCGAAACACGCGAATTAAATATATTTTATTGCACACAATAATATTAAGATCAATAGTGTAATATAATAGGAACCTTCCATAATAAATTAAACTTAAGATCACCGTTTTATAATACGAATGGAAATTAATTCTATTCGTAATTTGTAGGGCATATGATTTATGACCCGAGTTTGGTCTTGTTACTTGAGTTGCCTATGTAACGGGTGCCGGCTGGGACGATCTACAAAATGATATCTCGGAATTAATTTCCGTGATTATATGTAACCAGTAATTATCTTAAACGAAATTTAATTTATATTAAATAAAATAAAATTAATTATGTCATTTATAGTTAATTTTGTTATTTTTTTTAAACTAGCTACATATTCCTAAATTATCTGCGGTGTATTTAATTTAAGGGCAGTTTAATATTTTCTAAATAATTTATACAAATATCCCGAATGACGAATAAAGAAAACAGATAGTTTGTATCTTTAAATCGCTGAAAAAATGTGTGGGTGATTTATAACTTCCTCACTGGTTATTTAAAATGTCAACAATTGTATCTTTTCAGGGTTGACTCATAATTATTTTTTTTTAAATTTGCATATATTAATTGAGAAGAAAAGCTAACATACATATGGAGATATTTTAATTAATTGATATAATAGTTATTAGTAGGTTAAATATACATATAATAGTTTAATTAATTTTTGTTGTATGTGCAAAATATAGAAATAATCCACTTAATAAAAATAAATAAATGTGTGGGTATTCGATATAAATAAACTTATAAATATAGTTGCGTTGTGATGTATATGAGATAAATATCAATGCTTAACATCGATTGGTGTCTACATATTGTATCAAAATAAATAAATGCGTGATTTTACGCAAATAAAACGTTGTTGCTGGCCAGTAGCTAGTTGTTGGTCAACAATACAAGAATAAAAATGTTATTCATGTGACCTGCTTCACTCGGATGGTGTGATCAGTGCTTCCGCGAATTGAAATGCGAATAGTCTCATTGTGGCATCGCTATGGACCGCCTCTGGGACATCGCATGATCACTAAAGATTGACCAACACAAATAGGGGGAAAGTGAAAGGGCGGGGGGTGGGAAGAATGCTTTTTTTGGGTTATAAAACATCCGACACTTTTCTCTCTTATTGATTCTCATAGGCGGCGATCATTATGTTTTAGGTGCACGAGAATATTTGCAAAATAAAATTTATTCGAATTTCGATTAAACTTTAGATTTTTATTATATTGCGAAAATTTTATTTTATATACGAAAACACATTTAATCGTAAGATATTTAGCGAAATATATTTAAAAATAAAAAAATCGGTTTATCGTCCTTTTAAAATGTATGTTCGATTTTTAAGAGAATTTACATTAAAACTGAATAATAACTATCCTGTATCAATCATAATTTTAATGAAAGCGTGTTTGCCACTTAATGAAACATTTTCAATTAGTTTTCAATATTGGCTATCAATTATTATAATAGAAATGAACTCAAGGTATTTCATATCAAATTACAATTAATATAAGCAGCATAAATGTGCAAATATAATTTTGGTGACGCTTTTATAGAATTATGAATTAAAACAACAATTATTTATAATCTGGCACACTTTTTATGCACTCAAAATTGCTAAAATAGTGCCGGAACTTCTGAGTATTTATCATTTATTGCACAACTTTAGTTTCAAGGTAGAAATTGTTTCTAAATATTTCTTAGAAATATTTAGAAATTTGGATCCCCGGTTCGAATTCCGGCCATAGGGCATAAACGTCATTTTGTACATTGGCACGTGTTAACATTCTATGCGGATCAATTCATAAATTCAACGAGTAACAAATTAGTTTTACAATTAGTTTAAAAATGATGGGTATTTGAAAGTAGTTATAAAATCATATTTCTGTTTAAATTATATATTTATAAATTACGTTAAACATTAATATGACATTTATAAAAATGTAGGTAATCAAATTATCGTAATTTGCAATATAGAGCTGTGGTAATCACGTGATCATTCATTGGTGTATCAGAGAGCAGGTCAATGTTATGGTCATGTTCGATAGAGAGAGAGAGAGAAATATTTACCAAAACATGTGTTCGAACTTTATAGTGTACGAAATTGCTGCGAATTTAATATAATTAATCAGAAATATAAAATTAGTTGTAATCCTTTAATTATAGCTGTATAATAAAACAACGAACATAATAAATAAATGTAATTTCAAACACATGTCTGTAAAGTATCATGTTTTTCTATTTTTTTTTTAAAGTACTAACTGAGATAAAATATTTTCTGGAATTTTTGGAAGATAACAAGTTTTTTTTATATGATACATAATATATTTTAAATTTTGGAACCCAAACTCTTATTAGCTTTGCTGAATTTATTATGTATTTCAAAAACAAAACCGCTTTATAATATATTCTATAACGAGACACAACACATAAAAACTATTCCAATTAAAATGTTTAGTTGAAAAAAAATTAAACTTGGTAAAGACTATTAGGATTTAAAAAAAAGCTTAATTACAAATAATTCCAAAAAACTTTTATTTGCAAAGTTAGCTAAAAAAAATTGAATTCCATTGCTGAGCATGAATGTTTGCATATATTTATATAAAAATTAATTTCCAAATTCGTTGCCATAGTTGCCAATTGTAATTTGTATAGACCAAAAACAAAACAATTTCATTAATTATTTATGATGAATGACAGCTTAGAATTGTAAAATATATAATTATATTTCCTATTTTTACATTTGTAGATTAGTATCCTTCCTATTTAAACAGATATACTGCGTATAAGAAAGACGTTATAGAACAAAATAACCGGTTTTTTTTCGATTGTTTATTATATTAGGATAAATAATAAAAAAACTTAATTAATAATGATTAAAAAATTGTAGAATAAAATATATGACGAATATAATGTCTTATTGTTTCATTTACAGTGTTTCAAGGTAAGATGTGTGAAATAAATTAATATTTCGCATTTCACACACAATATATTGTAAACAAAATTCTAGTAGGTGCACTATTTAAGAATTCACACAAATTCTCATAATTAAAAACGATATACGTGTTGCATAAATTCCTTGAAATTGACCTAATCATTACTAAATTTAAGCAATCAATAAAATATATATTTTGAGACACTATTGCACTAAAAGTATTGACAAATCACAACAGATACGTTTCAACACGTAAGGCTATTCATAATTCAAGCTAAAGTTCCGGCAATAAAATTAAGAACTAACGCATAGCCTTTTCATTTATCGTTTATTTTTATAGTATTATCTCAGAAGTGTATTACATGTGATATTCTATTTTTTTGTGCTAATATTGAATACCAATATTGGAATTTTGTGCAAATAAATCAACGCCTTGACGCACCTTTAGTTGATTTATCAATAAAACTTTAATATTTAAAAAATTCACATTTTTTATGTACTGCAGTTTGTAATTTTGTTAAATTAGTATCTAAATATATACTAATAAATAAGCTTTAATATTTCAAATTTTTACGTTTTTTATGTACTACTGCTTGTAATTTTAATTAATTAATATCTAAATATATGCTAAACAAGCGAATAAATTGTCAGCTATACGCGAAGGTCAGATCTGGAAGTCCTTCTCTTGGTCGTACTAAAAAAAACTCATTAAAAATAGTCTATTTTGGCATTATTTTGCACTGTGTATTCTTATGCACAGGTGGTAGAATAGTTTAATGGTGCAAATCTACAATTCCGTGAGGAAAATTTATAAAATTAAAAACAAAAGTATTTCTTTAACGAATACGTATTTTGCTAAAATCAAAATTGGTGTTTGGTATATTCAATAGATTCCACAAATATTTGATTTGTAATTCAATTAAAATATTTTAAGCCTTTGTAAAATTGTACAGATTCTTGTTAGAGATCTATAAACTCGCTCAGAATCACACCATATAGTTCTATATGTATGTACATATGTATGTGTTATAATTGACAACGATGTGAAGTATGTACTTACATCTGATAAGAATAACGCTGTCTATCTTCGCCACATTGCATATCTATCGTCATTTCTGTATAAATTCATTATAATTTAAAAATATAAAAGAAGTAAAAGTAAGTAACATTGATTTAGCATCACGTATATGTCAAAATAAACAATTGTAAATATCTAATGTAACATGAGGTAATGTAAAGTACATATTTGAAAAATCAAGAGTAACAATATTTTACATAAATATGAAGAGAAAAAGTCACAAAGTAAATATTGAATCATGTCTGGTACTTTATCATCATGAAAAGATTTTTTACTAAATCCATAAAATCTAGAGATAATAGTTAATGTTTTGTTAAAACAAACAGTTGTTGAACATTCGCTGTATCCGTGGTTTATGTATACATTTTTAATAATTAAAAATATATTTTATATATCTGACGCTATTTTATTAAGGAAATGTATTTAAAAAAAAATCAATAAGGAAATGTTTTTGAAATCAAAGTCGAATTATTTATGAAATATAGCGAATCGTAGCACTGGAGAACACTGTTTCCGTGATCAGATTAAGGTAAAAATAAACTGATCACAACATTTGGCGCATTTAGTAAATGTCACGCGTGGGCGCAATTTATTTGCATGTTCAGTTCCATGTATCACTATCTCTCACATGCTTATAGTTAAT
This sequence comes from Nebria brevicollis, assembly GCA_944738965.1. Classification (NCBI taxonomy): domain Eukaryota; kingdom Metazoa; phylum Arthropoda; class Insecta; order Coleoptera; family Carabidae; genus Nebria; species Nebria brevicollis. The sequence goes on along the minus strand of OX122899.1, from coordinate 13,287,278 downwards.
CTTATGAAATTGTCGCGCAAAAATATATTTATAATTACTATATTAATTGTTATCATATTTTTTATGTTCATTTTAAAGTATTAAGTTGCACGTGCACTTCCAATAGTATAACACACTCTGTTAAGCTGTAAGAGACTAGGGTTTAAATTAAAAAAACATAATTTTAAGGGACACCTGTCGAATGAACTTTTAATAAGAATGAGTTTAAACTGCGCACATATGTAAGTCTTATTTTATAATAAAACTACTATAATGATATATTCAAAGGGCACTGCGGAACTTACCTTACCATTTTTCTCACCTATTGTTAAATTGCAATGATATTTCCCTCCGAAAGCCCCGTGTTCTGTCATTTTGGTTTAAAACCACTTTACATATGTAATATATTTAAATGTTGTGAAAATAGACATTTATTAAATAAAAAACAATATATTCGATAGCAAATACCCTCCAAAGCCTTCTACAGGCAATCAATACTTTATGTTTATGTGAAATTTGTAAATTGTAGTTTTGAAAATGATACAGTACAAACAAATAATTATATGCACTTAGTTATTTACTTTTTTTGCATTTAACCTTACGTTTATTTATCTAAAACATTTATAACCTTTCAAAGAATCCTAAAACAATTATAATTAAAACGTAACAATAAAAGCAAATAATTTATTTACAAAATACAACTAGTATAAAAACGAATCAAGGTTGCAAGAAACTAAAGACGTATTTAATCACCACGTATAAATTAACTTTTCTCGAAATACACACGTAAATATAAATATTATGCGAATCAATATTTTTTCTTGTATGACTAAGCCAATTTTCGAGTTATATACTGATGCAATAGAACAACACAATTGGCTATGCGATACACTAGATAGATAATATTATTTATATAGAATAGAATGTATTTCACGTGATTTTAAGCGTGTATAAATCGTGTCTTATAGTAATCGAAAAATGTGAGATGAATGGTGTCGCTTAATTTAATGAATGTCGTAGATAGTGGAATGAGTTGATAGAGGCACGCTCGGGCACCAGATTGTCTGTCTCGTCTGGTACATTTGTCTGGTATTCACTCACTGATAATATACATACATATATTCTATTTTATCGTCAGATCATTTCTAAAATAGACTGTTAGCATGTGTGGTGCACGGTGCCCGGCACACATAAAAACAAACTACTGATTATCAATTAAAATTCGTTTTTTAAATTGAAATTTAAACAATTTTGATCCTAAAACTTGATTATCAACCTTTCAAGTCGACAATAATCCTTACTTAATTGAAACACATACCAAATAGATTCCGATCATTTGAAAATTAGACATATGAAAAGCGTTAAACAAATTCAAAATATTTTATTTTTATTTTTCAATTATTAGATTCATATATGTATATATGTTGAGAAAATATCGAATGGTGTGAGAATGCGGGATCATCTTCGGAATAAGATAAAATATGATTGAGAATGTAACTCCGCGAAAGAAAAGTTGTAAGTATATAAAATAAAAGAGTATATATGTGGATGAAAAGGAATGTGAATGTGGCTGTAAAACCTCTGAATATCACAGAAAATCACAGAATTAAATTAATTGATTGAAGAGAGTAACATATTAAGATTTGTATGTTTTGTAATTAAAATTCAAAGACAACGCCGTAAAAAAAAATATATCAATTTTCACTAAGATCTCTTGTCTTGTTGCCTCTCTCAGATTTCAGGGTCTCTAAAAATGATCACCACCTAATTTCCTCACATATTTCACCATATTTAAATATTTAAAACTCAAGGTGTTCGTGAGATGAGTCTGCTAGTGTGTTTAGTGACCTATATAATTATGTTGCTTTTTAAATTATATAACTGATATAAAATAAAATAAATAACATTTCACTATCTGTACTATGTAACGTGTCTACATTTTGATGACAATCTTCTATAACCTATTTACAAAAAATGGTGTGTTTGTTACAATATACACGTTTTCGAGGAAAAGTGAATATTTACGAGTAATAAAGTTAATTAGCTAACGCACTATTAATATAATAATTAACTTCACTCATTTATATCTGAGAGTAAACTATTGTCAACCAGAGACCTATCACTTGAATTCAAATGTATAATTAATAGTTGAATATCCTCAGCTGAGAACATTTTCGATGTTTTTCCTATTTAATTGCGGTACAAATTGATACGCTTTGAATGCGGTATAAATATTGGTTTTCCACGTCTATGCAATTCTCTCACAAAGTTCAATTAATATTGTCGAATTTATACCTATATATTTAGAAATAACTGCACAACACTAGAATTTTTTTTCCGTACGTTGTTTTTCAATTGACTCCTTACTAATTCAATCTGGTTAAATACGCAATAATGGAGGCAGTCGTAATACAGTATGACCAGTTTCCGGTGCAAGAGTGTCAACAACATATGATTTTTGAAAATTCAAACTATGTACGATATTTAATAATAGAGCGTTAGTAGATTTTTCCGGAATATGCATGTTATTTTTCATTAAAAATTCTATGATATCGCTTTTTTTCTTTTTGCTGCAGAAGATGGAATTTGTTCCTTTTACTTTGAATGATAACTAGCATTATCCATAATAATAGCCGAATGTTCAGGTATATTTGGTAATAATCATATCTTCATGATAATCTGTGCAGGATACATTTTTATTCTTTGCTGATAATAATAAAGCTTTAAATATACAACATACAAAATTATTATACGTTATCTTCTCGATGAGGGTGCATTTAATTTACATTTATCATGATCATTTACCCAGCCTTTCTTAACCACATCATGGCTGTCATATCATGTTTCATCTAAATAGACGATGAATCTATTCTTCTGTCTACCGTTTAATTTTTTTCAAATATTCATGCTTTAAGTTCACAATCCTTGCTGATGCTATTATAATACGTCTATTATCTAATACTGTGTATGTAAATCCCATAGATTTTAAGCATTTCGCTATTAGAAAAGTCAATTTTTTGTTCTTCAACAGGTTTTCTGCTCACCTTTGTCAATTGCACAGTTCTAGTTATAGAATGTAATATCTCAGATAACATTTTGTTATATACTTTTCAAAAATTTTTATTAATTCATTTTATTTACATCTGGACAATGCTTATATACATTTACAATGATTTGCTTACCGTGTTCGTGAAGAAACGGTTTGAAATTACTAATCAACTGATCTTCGACGTCAGTATCACTATCACACGGTCTGAACATATTAACTAAATAAAATTATACACTATTTATTTTGGCGTTAGAAATATAACTGACATTAAAATCAAGACGGTAACACTATTTATACATATTGCACCTATAATTAAAGGATATAACTCGCTCGCTCGCTATGTCGTACAACATTTTGTCATCGCTTCGCCTCAGAAGATACCGAACAGATTTCAACCAAATTTGATACTCGTATTATGTAGGTGCCTGATTGAATCCGTTTGAATTTTAAATCTAATATGTACTTCAGCATTTATTATACCCAAAAACAGGGCAGAGCCTAATATGCAATAATTGAAAAATTCTTATTATACAACTAATAATCGTCGTATGATTACAACTTTTTTGATGTATCTTAAGTTTTTGCAAGTTTAATCGAAAGCTTGTGCGATATTATGAGTAGTATACATTACATTTGGTATCGAATTTTTATAATATACAAGATTTAAATTTATTAGTTTTAGGTTTTGGCTAAATGCTAAACAGCACGCCGGGGACGACCTAAGAGCATACTTGTTATTAATATTTTGACTTATTTTCAAGCTCTAACGATACATGCCTGAAGGCTATAAACACCTTTCAAAATACGAATCATTAAAAACCATCTGGCAGTACTTTCTTGGGTAAATCCTATATTACAAGTACAAGTTATTACATCCGAATATAAATTTAATTACGCGATTGTTTGTTGTTTTAATTTAATTATTACACTAATTTTTAGTGTACTTATATTATAATTATCATCATCTATTTAATGATGTTATTTAAATTTTTTCAGTGGATGTAATTAACTAGGAATAAAATAAAAAATTTAACATTACCTACTAATAGACTTACTTTTTAACTCACCGTACGTACTGAATCTAAAATATGCTTAATAAAATATATTTCACATCTGCCTGACGAAGAGTATTACTTATATATAGATAGATCTCTCATGGTGCACAACCGATTTTACATCAAATATACATTAATGTCAACATTCGTATAGTTTTACTTTTCCCCCTAATTTTAATATTAGAACGCCTAAGCATATGCAATGATAGCTTTTGCGGTAATTGCTAACGGTTATGTCATTTTCTCATTTTACGGAATTCCGTCCGATAAGTAATTACAGCGGAAATTATATTAATTGAGTACTTATAATTAAGTCACATAAAATATTTTTATACATAAAAATTTAATGTCTTTGTTTGTTTTTTTAATTTGATATTATAAAAAGTAAATTGAGCTACTAATAGTAGTAAACATGTAGCGATATCAAATTTTTTTTAAAAATAAACATACATCAGGTTACTAGAGTCACGTGATCGTAACCATGATATACTTGTTTATTTCAGGTAATGTTTATTTTTTAATGACATTCTTTTCTTTTCATTTATGTTGTGATGATCTTGGTCGAGTCCGGTGGTTTAAATAGTGTCGAGCGTAACAACTATATTTATATTAACAGCTGTTCCACTATTAAGACGAACATACGGACTTGCCAATTCTCAGATCGGATGACTAGTCAGTAGCCTCAATAAGATCATATTAAAAATCTGTGGAGCATGCGCTAATTTATAGACAAGAAACCACATTGGTGTTATATTCAGCAAGTTAATTGCTTTTTTTTTCTAAATAAATGTGGTCGATATACACGGAAATTCTATGTTATTGTGCGTTTTACCCATGGAGGAAGTTTTTCCCGCTGTAAATGTATTACGTTTTCATGGTTTGCTTCTCGTATTAATAATGTAACACCAACGCGTATGCAAATTATTCGACATGTAAATGCTTTAGATACAAATAATTACAACAGAAATGATATTATTTCATTTTTATTTCTCGTGGGCCTAAGGTGATCTTAAAAATCGTTAAACCACAATTATTACGGACACATTATTTCCTATTGTCATTATTCTATATTGTTAACACGATGAAAATATATAAACTATTACCCAACCTTGAAAATCTCTAAAACGTGATATATTTACAAGTAATTGATATTTATGTATTTATTAAAAAAACAAGGAACGTAATAAATTATGGAAAAATTAAAATGTGTACATGTATTATCGAATAAGTATAATTGAAAGTTCAATACGGAAAATATGGTCACCAGAGAAAAGAAAGATTGGAACAACTGCCAATGCCGAATATTACGCGTTCTATTTGAATGAAAGTATTTTAAGTTAATGTTTACTTGCAGTAACGTAGAATTCACGTATCAAGTGTTTTGATTTGACCGGATAACACAATTGCATTCTTAATTTAATTTCTAAACACACACATATACATATGAATGTATGTACATACATTCTAAATTTATCTACAAGGAAACAATGAAAGATATTTTTAAAAATTTCTAGTAAATAACGTCTGGATTTTCACGGAACTGAGCGAGATAGAAAGTAATTATTTATATTTATTTCGTATACAAAATACCCAGCGATAATTAAAGATGTAGTAAGTAGATTAGGCTATTTTTATTTTTCGTGTCATTGAAATTGAGTATTTATTTGTGTTAAAAGTAAAAATACATTTTAGCTAATCATCCATACGTGGAATTATATAGTTGTATTTACTTTTTCATTTATAAGTCTGAAGATCAAGTAGGTGTGAAAAGCGATTGACAATAAAAAATATTAGTATTTCAATTATGTTTCGTTATTTTTGATGAAAGGCATTTTTCTGTTATTTCTTTTTTTTAATTATTATTATAACTTTTTTAAATATATAAACTACTGTTATGCATATAATTACCAAAAATCGAAATAGATATTTTTATATTTTTTTAGCACTTAACAAAAATAAAATTATGAGCAAACTGTTTAATTTACAAAAATCGAAAATCGCATTTTTTCTATATCTGTTTGTTCTGCAAAAATATATTTTTTTGTACATTATGTGTAATATTTTGTTTTGCAAAAATATATATTTTTGTATATTATGTGTAATAAATGGTATCTAGTTTGCGTTAAAAAAATAAATTTGTGTTATAATTTTGATAAAAAATATGTTTATTGCTCAATTAATATTATAAACATATTTACTGCAAAATAAAAAATGATCCCAACAATAGTAAACAGTTTTTAATTGCAAATAACGAAATAAGTCTAAAATTAATTAAAAATCCACCTTAAATTTCGTATAATGTGAGTTTCAATTTTCATCTCACGATACTGATTCTTAACAGATCAGCACGCTTTTGCAAATTCTCTAGGACATAATTACTGCAAAATAATCACCTTCTAAAAATGCTCTAGAAGATGCTTACCGAAAAACAATATATAATCAGGAGTAAAAATAAAAAAATATGATCGTCTAAATATATTTAAAAAATTTGGTTGAAACACCTTAAATATCGAAAAATATTTTTCCAAAGGTACGTTTCAATGCCCAAGCTAGCGATTGTCAACAGTCCAGAGCAAGTTTCTAAATATCTTGTAAGACATGTATGGTTTTTTTTTGAGTATTTTTTTAACGAGCCTTTGAACTGAATTATTGTCGTAAACTCATAATAGCATAATAATAAGATAATGATCAATAAAATGTATTCATTATTTGAATCTCAAAAAAAAAATGTTATGATGATAACAACAAATTAAAAATAATAATTATTGCATAATGACTTCCAAACTAAAGTCAAACAAAAATGTTAGCTTGCCTAAGTATCAGTTTAATATGAACAATCTCAGCATAATAATTCAGTGACCTCCTATTATATACTTGGTATTGTATATTTAACTATTATGTAACTATCAAATTTTTGCTATAACTAAAAAAACAGAACGATATTGTGTATACATCAGCTGTTCCAGTTAACATTTGAACCCTGTCATACCCTACAAATATTTTCATATTTTCTGTACAAATCGAATAACTTTCCAAACTGATTGATTTCTAATCGTTGTACAGTATTATCACTACTGATAGGGAAAAAAGGTCGTATGTCATAAAAATGATCTAAGTTTACTTATCAGTTTCTTCAAATTACTACAGAACTTGTGACTCATATTGAAAAATGTCCCTATGAAATAAATTGTTTTGTAAAATAATAGTTAAACGCATATTTATTTACCCTTTATCGACTATTTATATTTGAATTACTGGCTTACCAAATATAATTTTAACTCCATTAATAATTATTATTTCCACCAATATTTATATATGTATGTATGTATGATATATTGCTTTGAATGTGAAGATGTTTGGCTTACAAGAATTGTTGTCTAATTATATGATTTGCAACATTTCGAAATAAAAACGCGTGATTTTTGATCAAAAATATTTTGATCAAAAATAATTTGATCAAAAATATTTTGATCAAAAATATTCTAATCTCGATTTCAAAACAATTTCCAATCTATAGAGATTTAATTTTTTTATATAAAATAATATATGATGATGTTAAATTTATATACAAATATTGTGAAAACAAAAGAAATGAGTGCGCCAATTCTTGCGACACAACGCATGTGTAATATAAACAATCTTAGCTCATAGCAAACACTAGAATATATACATATTAATGCTATAACGAACATATGTTTAGAACCACTGATTTCCGAAATATTTAAGTTATTTAATAACTGTTCAGTATATCGTATTATAGATATTATGATACATGGGGAAAAACAAAATTTATATTTTATTGATTATTTATAAATTATTATTATTCTTTTGGGTTTTTTTCTTTAATACATAAAAATTCTATATTTATTAAAATCAATATTAGACAAAGCTCCATTTACAATCTGATAACTCCGGAAGTATAGGGCCTATCACATTTTAATTCTATACCGAACTTTTCGTGCATATATTAAAAATTTATTTATAATAGTGAAATTTATAAGATCCCACAATCAGAAGTGGCAAAAATATCGAATAAAGTAGTACACGCTTGTATCTTCTTAGTAGAGTGATATTGAAACTACAAATATCGTTACCTGTTTGTTGCTAAACTACAAAGACGTTGCCAACCGAGGACCCTGCGGAACTTGCATATCATATGTTACCGCTAGATAATTATTGTTAAACTACTATGATCTCACCTGATTCTTACCTATCAAAATTATTCTTACTTACCTGTTGTTATACTAAAATGAATTTGTCGTCTGAAAATCCTACGCAATTACCACATTCAACTTTGTTCATGGTTTCTTCTGCAGCTGTAACCCCTATAGTAAAATTGAACCCATAACTATACTAAACTACTTATTTCTTAATCAGGAAATAATTTAATAGCGTCAAATAATGACTTTAATTCAAATTACTTCAGTTGGAGTAGAGGAACTAAACTGATACATACAGAATTGATTGTAGAAAACTGATCTGAAATTAGTTGATCTATCGCGATCGTAAACAAACATAATTTAGCCTAATCTAAACAAAATTTTACTTTAAATTTGATGAAAATTTAGGAAAGAAAATTGTCCAAACTGGACGAACTTAATGTTACCAAAATATATCCATTTTAGTTTCAGAATAAACTTCGGTAGCCCTAAGTACAAACTATTTTAAACAGGTTATTGCATTTGCTACTAAACATTTGTAAAATTAGAAATTTAAAAGTCCTATCAAGTGAAATTGAAACTGAAATATTCAAATACGCAGATTGTCGTTAGTTGGTGGTTTATAAACACATTTTTGTGGCTTGTGGTTTAAAATATGTTTGCAATATATAAATTTGTAGAAATAGGTAACGCTAGTATTTATATAGATGACGTATCGATATAAATTGGTGATAATAATAAATATATATGTGATGATATTTCTGCAAAATGAATATAAAATATAGATAAGAACCAACTATTTGCAGCTTTAGATATTTCTATTTGCTAATGTCAGCTCATATCATTTATTTGGTTGTCAAGGTTTTCACGAGGATAATAGCAAAATAGGATTTCAAAAGATAAGTAAATATATTATTTAATTAATATGAAACTTCTACTGAATAAAACACAAAAATAGATTTGAAAATATTAAATTAATTTATACCTTCATAAAATTGAAACAAGATACAAGATTTAGATTTTCGAATAACCAGGGGAGTGCAGATGTTTAAAAATATATATTTGAGTTCAGTTGAATACCAAAAATACATGCACTATTTTATATTTAGACTGCAAGTACACAAATATTATTTCAGTTTATAGATAATATAAGGATATATTGAAATTCGTGTATACTACAAAGTAAATATGTATCTATTCATAAATTTCATTATCAATTTTATTATTTAGAAAAACTATGATTTGGAAAAATAATCTCTTTAGGTAATTGTTTAACACATATTAACGATTAAATGTACAATAAATATCATGGTAAAAATCAAAATCGAATGGAACTAATTGCGCACTTACAAATTAAATGATTAAATACAATTAATTTTATCAATTTGTATTAAAAATAACGTTATATTTATTAACTTTTCTAATTCAATATACTTGAACACAAAATATGAAACGTAATTTTATGAATATAAATATATCCTATACACACTATACAAAAAAGAAATTATATATAATGAACTTTCTTTTTCAATAAATTCTTAATTTGATACTAATTAATGAATACTCTCTCGCGTACACTTTTTCTCTGACTGTTTGAAATATATAGTGCTAATATACTTATTATTTATAATATTGAAATATTGTCCTTGTTAAAACTCTAAATAGAAATTGTGGAATGTTAGATTGATAACCATTTTCTCATATCTATTATTAGCATACTGTTTTAATGCGAGTTTCCCAAACTAAGTGCATTACGCACACAAATTTACAAATAAATATAGTCTTATGACCGTGAAGTGAATTTAATACTTAAGTCTGGTTTATAATAGTGACATTTTATGAGGACATTTTATGAGGACAGTAATTTGAGAATTTCAATTTAGGCGTAATATAGCCTTTGTTGAGGCCATTTATATTAAAATATTTTCAGCTAATGAAAAAATTTCTACAGCAGTATATTTACTTGAAGAACTGGCCGCCTGAAATATTAGCTATTATACAATAATAAAAGGTAATTCCAGAAAATAAAATTATTTTCATCATAAATTTAACAGAATTAAATCAATCAAATTTAGAAAATATTAAGTTATATCTTCTTTATATCGCTATGAATACAAATACATATTAATCCAATATTATTTATTTAGTTTTTAAAATCATAGAAACAAATACATGATTTGAGTTTTTAATAATAAATTTTCAATTTTAATTACTCGCATTTATAATTACGTTAATCAAAATAATTTTTATTTTAAAGATATTATCGACCACTTTAATTTTTGTATAGTACCATTTTTGAAAACAATAACTATTATTGTTGGCCAACAGTTTCGTTTGAAAAATTAAATATATCGACTATTCTCATAGCTTTGAAATAAGTATGATTGTGAAATCAAACAAAGAAATGATGCATCTGTGCATGCAATAATACTGCGTGCAGCATTTAATCATTTGCTTGGTTGTGAAATTAGCAATTTTAAACATTGAAAAATATGAAACAAAATGGCGACATGCTTACTCAATATTTCGAATTATGGTAGCTCAAAATCGCAAGGTTAGGCTAAATGATAGACTTACTATTAAAATATAGTATTTAGTTCTAAATCAATAACTGGCAATTAGTGAATAGTACTTAAACATTTTGTTCTGCATACCACTTTTAATCACTACAAATTTTCGTAGACCAATTAACTTATTTTGATTATAAAAGGCAATATAATTATTCATTTTACAATTTTAAATCATGAAAATATTATCAAATTATAAATAATTTCGATAAATGTAAAAAACTCAAAGGCTCACTGATCATTCAAATTATGAATCATCATAAATAATTCATTTTTGCTTCATATAAGTAAATACATATGGTAACGAATATGGAAAATAATGAAATTGAATCGCAATTTTCTTCCAAATGTGCAGCCATTTTTGAGATACTGAAAAAACTACTACAGCAATAATACAAATCTGAATTAAATATTCTTTTCAGAAATAGGAAGTTTTCTTTCTAGGAGTATATAAATTTTAAATTTATGTATTCAAAATTTGTATTTTAATATCATTCCTACCTAAAAGAAAAATACTTTTTATGTATAATATATGTATCATATATTTTAATGTTGGTATTGTTAAAAAATAAATTAATAACATATTATGCTTAATTATCTTTTGTCTTTAATCACATACATGATAACATAACTTAAGACCAATTTCTTTATTCTTGCATTCTGATGTAATGACTTGCTAATATTACGGTACATAATCAGACTGTTCAATAATCAACAAATATATCCTTGGAATTTATAAATTTTTAAATTTAAAAATTATTCAAATAAATGTAAATAAAAAAACATTTTATACTTGTATTGACGCAAAAGTTTCATAATTACCTATGCAAGTATCTTATTTTAATTCAAAACAAGAATAGAAGCACAGTACTATATATGGAAAGATTTTTTATTGTTTTTATTTCATTTGCGAACTTGACAGGTTGCTTAATGACTGTAATTAGTTTTTGACTATATGCAAGAGTGATGATTTTATTTATAAAATTTTTCCATACATATCAATCTATAATATTTTTAAAATAAAATATGTTCAAATGTCATAGATACTAATATATTTCGAAAAATAAAAAACATCGCAATTAAATAAATATTAAAATAATTTCATATGCTCTACTTGTGTTGCTGTTTTTAATATTTTGTTCAAAGCACTTTGTTTTTGTTCAAGTTGCATCAGATAATGTTGAAATAGACATTAAGATAAACTTTATGCAAGCGCAAAATAATAAACAGGATGATGAATCTATTAATTATAAATGATAACTCTCCTATAAGAGGTAACTTTCATTTACATAGAAAAAAGAAAGAAGCAGGAATGTTTGCTATAAAAAGTTATTATTTTAGATTCATCGTTTTAAAAAAAACTGAAGTTTGGTATAGTATATTAGGCTTGTTCCAACTAATGTTAGAATCGGTTTTAGTTCGGTATAAAACTGTACGACGCATGTGCAATATGAAAATAGTGTTCTGTTGGAGCGAATGCGCATTCGTCGTACAAATTTATTTACTCATCAAGTTCTTCCTATATAAAACTAAAAGTCATATTGATAATATTGAATTACACATTTAAAATAATTCGCAATAGCACAATCGCACTTTTGTTTCATTATAGAGAGCTCTTGAATAAAAAAAGTATTTGAAAGTACAAAATAACACTAGTCAAATAAAGATATGTATATCAAATACCAGTGGTGTTCACGAATTTTTTTTTGATTTAGAAATAATAAATATAAAATAATTCGCAAAAAGAATCGTTCTTTTGCTTTAAGATTTATCGCGAGAATTCTTGAATAATATATGAATTAGACTATTTAAAATTAGAATAGGAAAATAAGAATAAATCAAATACCAGTGGTGTTAAAGAAATGTTACCCGTGCAAGTTAAGCTATTGAAAAAATTAAATTAAATTAGAAATTTAAACAAATTAGTGGCTAAATAATAATATTATTATAAAACTATTTGTTTAAATGTTTCCACCATAACTAGAAATTGTTTACATACAAATCGGTTCGCGACAACCGGATATTGTTAAACGATAAAAGTATAATGTTTTAATAAAATATGCATTACTTTGGAAACCATTAATAGACAAATTATACAAATTTACATATTCTACAAAATTCGAAGGTCATAGAAAAAATTATAATTACTCAAATAAAAAATCCAATATTAATTAGAAACTGAATTCGATTATGAATATATTCTACGAATTGATTATAACCCAGAACTGTTTTTATTTTTATATAATTTTGCTTTAGATTAAATTTAATACAATTATTATCTACTGTTTTTATTTTAGATATTTGACTACAGAAGTACAACGCTTACAAGGATTTAATTTCTGAATTTTATCGCTATGGAATTGTATTGAAAAATATAAAATTTACATTTGTTGACCATAAAAGACCTTATAAATATTCAATTTTTAACTTGCTATTGTTAATTGTATCGGTATGTGACGTCTTTATGCTTATTTACAATATTTGACTTTCAATTAGAAATATTTATTCAGAACAATTTTAACCCCGCGTTTAAGTAGAAAATATACATACAGTTCTATAAACTCTTTTGAAATTTTAACCTACTTATTTTCCCATTTAATTATGGAATTTTACTTACTTGAAATATATTCTTTTTGAAAGTATTTTATATATTACATTTTTAATAATCTCTTTCAGAAAATAAACTTATACTAAATGATACTAAATTTCGATCCTCTTTTAATTCATATACGTAAAGGATTATCATTTTTTATCAAGTTTACTCTTGGTCTAAAATTAAACGCTTGACTATGAATCCTGTAGGCTACCACCGTATTTATAGTCAAGTGTTTAATTTTATACCAAGACTAAACTTGATAAAACACAAAATACGGTAGTAATTACCGTATTCATAGTCAAACGTTTAATTTTAGACCAAGACTAAACTTGATAAAATATTATAATCTTATGTAGTTATATAAACTACATAAAATTATATAAAATATAAAGTTATATAAAAAATGTATAAACTTTGACAGTATTTCAAATATTTTAATTGAAATATTTATCTAACATAAAATATATTGAAGATAATTCATGTTTTTGCATTAAATTATCCTCAAATAAGTATTCTTTAAAGAACTACAGGCATTTAAATATATTACAGTACTTGCTCAGAACCATACATATTACAAGATATATTTTATACACAAGATGACGATATGCTCTCAATAATCATGAGACATATAACGTGTAAATTATCTTTAATATTGCTAGGTCATTGCAGAGACATAAGACACATTGCACCATTTTAAATATTGCCAATGATGTCAATCTAAGCTAGATATATGAAGGTCATTCAAGGGCGTGTCAATTTTGACGGCCAGATGGTGGTATGTGAATATAAGAAAGAGAAAGATATCCAGACCTCGTCTTCATCGGTACCATTTCATTTATTCATGCCTAGAGGAAATGTTTGCATTTACTTTCTCCAAATTTAAGCTGTAATCGGTAATATAAACAATTTGATACTCAATTACCAACGTGTAGCACCGTTCATTTTGCATAGTTTCGAAGAAACAACCGTGACTGAAACGTATCTATAATTGTTCATGGTGTTTATATATTTTCTAGTAAAAGTCCTTTTTAACCGTACATAGTACAGAAGCGGTTAAATGCTTGTCTACACATTTGGTCTATAACATTCTCGGATTCAAAAAAAAACTCATTCACAGAAATTCATTTCTCATCGCCCTGATTAAAAAAATGTTATGCTATATCTAAATTTGGCACCTCTTCTCTTCCTTAAGCACTGAACCGATTTTAATTAAATTTGGCACACATTATATGCATTTTTGAAAGTTTTGTTTATATAAAAAAAAATCTATGTATAAAAATAATTTAAATAAAAAATAAAGAACTGAACTTTGTGTATTGTGTATTCATATATCAAAATTTTGACCAAATTTTATTTATTATTTTATATACTTACTTATGTGTTGAACTTCGTAACATGAAGCGAACATGTTTACTATCACCAATATTGATGTACGCCGACAAAACTTACATTATTTATATATTATCGTAAAAACTATCATGCGGTGTATTATTTATTATGTTCGTACTCCTTACACTTTTTACGTTGTTTGATAGAATTCCACATGGTCTGTTTACTAACTTGTTCTATATTGCTCTAAATATATTAAAATGATTAATTAATTCCAGAAACTTTCCTGATAAATAATAAACAGATATTATATCACCTCGAAGTTTATTTTGACAAAATTATTGCTAGATAAACTCACACAATAAGTGCGTAATAAACATATTTATGTTAAAAAATAATATTTTATACGTTTTTTTAATTCGATTGTAAATAAAAGTATTTTGGACTGTAATATGCTAATATATGAATATGTTATCGTGTTTTTTTTTACAAAATATTGAGTTCATATTCACATTGAAGCGAAAGTAATTCTATGGAATAGTGAAAGGATGTGGTACAATAGACAGCGATGCCAATTCAATTTTTAGTACAAAACCAAGTTCATAATTTGGGTCTATTAAATAATTAATAGTCCGTAAATGTATTGTTCAGCGAAATAACACGAATTATAAATAAATCGCTCTATTGAACCCAATGGTAAAGTTCAACATTAAACTATTCTGTTACTGTTAAAATTATAAGCGTAGAGTTTCGAGGAACATTAAACGTATATTAATAAAAAAGTTACCATTACTAAAAAAATTACTAATAAAAGTCTGTTGCAGCCAGTAATTTTTAGTAACTGCAATCAAATTCTTTTTGCAGCTACGCAAATATTGTGAGTTAATAAAAATTATCATGCGCTGCAAAAATTCATTAGTGGAAAATGAGCCAAACTCACAGTTATGGTATCATTTTATCTAAGTCTGTAGATTTAGGGAAACCTGTAAGAACATTCCCTTTTGTGGATAATAAAGACAAAAAATATATAGATACTACGTATGTCTCAATTGCGTCTCTACAATTTGGTTTGTACACTTTTGGAGTAACGGGGCTCCAAATTAATTAATTTTTCTTAAAACTGTCTTTAGAAAAATTTTGAATAGTACATTTTATACGATATAAAATATATCATACTACCGAATTTTGCAATTGAGGTTATTTGAGATAGTAATCAAAGAATTTTAGATTTATCATTAAAGCTTAATCGATCCTTAGTTTTTCTAGGTACCGCGATAAATAAATTAATACAAAATATCAGATAACATATTTATATTACACATTATATATTGCATTTGCAAATACTAGTGATTCCAAACATGTTTCCTTCATAAAACAAATGCTTATTATAAAGATTTGCTAAAGCAAAATTAATTAAAATTTTAATGAATTAACATCAATGTGCAAAAAAAAATGTCCATTTACATAATTTTAACAGTAATATTAGACTTAATACCCATGGTATTGAAGTAAAATTGCACTAAATATTGAATAATTTGTCTAAAAGTGATGAAATTAGGTAAAATTACAGTGTAGATGCACAATTTTCAGTGTTAGAAAACAACTGACAGGTCAACGAAAAGACCTTAACTATCTTTAGCAAAACCTTGTTACAACCTAATTATGAAATGATCTCTTTTAAATCATTTACCTTACTGTCTATCTTAATTAGTTCTAGCGTTATTAAAATTTAAAAAACCGTACACATGTGCACGCAAGGAAATTATATAAATATAAGTGGCATATTATAATAATGATAAAGGTTGACATCGTATATTTATAAAACTATGCGTTTGACCATATCTACAAATTAGTAAATAAAGTCTCAGTATAAAAAGTAAATAAACCATTCAACTTTCCATTCATTGAGAATAAGAGAAAACAAAAATTGAAATAGAATAAAAATTCTTCTTTCAATTAAAACGCTCCGGAAACGGAAAGAAAACTGATCGTAGGCGTATACTTTAGTCAAGATTCAAAATAAGAAGAATTAAATCATTAACATGTTATTTGTATCAAATTTGAAAAATATATTTGTAAATCGGGAAGTTTTCAAAACCGAAAAAAATACCTCAAACATATATAAAAAAACTAATATATGAGTAACAATGCCGATATTATCGAATTAATTTATAAAGATTTTTTTTTGTGGATAGGTACAAACAAAAATAGTTTTGTCCAAAATCACGAAATTTACAATCGAAATATTATGAACAAAAGTACGTACATACATAGTTCATATTGCCACAAGCAACGAATGTAAATATTGATTCATCAAATATTAATATCCTGCATACATAACAATTGTTTTCATTCTGTAATTCTGAGATTTACACGTAGTAATATTACTTGAAAATAAATATTATGGCATGTTAAACAGAGTTATATTGCAAGTCAAGAATGTTTAAATGTCCAAATTTGTTATTGATAATTGTTTATTTGAGCAAAATAGTTATTTTTGAATTAGTGAAAATACGAGTTGTGATATACCCACTACATAAATCATATAAATAGAACTTATACCAAATTAAATAATTACAATAAGTGCAAAAAATGTAACAGTATTTTATTCTAGTCTATTTGCGGTACCAAAATCCCAAAAAAGTTAACAATCGAACGCGTACATACACATTTGGCACAAACGAGGTCGTACACCGTTTTTCATTCAAGTGTTCAACGCACACATACACAATTACTCACACACATACATACACACTGAACATAAACGATGCAGATAAATATGTGGCGTGATACAACTGTAAATTTCAGCGAAAATAATTGCACAATTTTTAAAGTTAGCTATAGATAAACAGGTACATACATATATGATATGTAAGTGTAAGTATGCGTATCCTGCCGCGAATATACAACGAAAATAGCAAAACGCGCATTAGATGATTGCGATCAACTTGCGTTTTCTTTCGTTATGTATGATTCATATGGTGTCGTATTGGAAACCCAGAATGGGACCTTCGAGGACGCAGAAAGAACCGCTTTGGAATTCTTCAGATTATGATGACAGACGTAAACATTAAACGAATTTAAATTCACTGTCCTCAGTTTTATTACGTAATAACAGCGTTTACAAATTGCTCGTTTTAAATAAAAAAACATAACATCCAGCGGTGGGCTTAGATATTTTGAGTAAAGGCGTTCCATTCAGTTTTTTATGTAAATTATGACTCAGAGCAGTTCATCAGGGAATGGAAATGAATTTATTTTCGTTCTTATAATATTAATACATTGTTTACATCATAATAAAAGATGACTATATTTAAACATAGTTTGTAGTATTTGAGATAAATATCTCGATAATCTATTATCACAGTTGAGCACACTGTATTAAAATTAATATATTGTTCTTTTTAAAACAATTACATAGTATAATATATAGTCGTACTCTATTTCAAATATACTTAGTTTGACCAGTAGAATTATGCTGAATAGTGAGTGAGTGATTTAATACTAATTTAGGATGTAACCGCGTAATTTACTACCTCAATTTTTTTTATAAACCAACGTTTTTTTAATTTTTTGATTAGATAATAAAGTTACATTTATAATTTATTCCTTAAACTATAAATTATTTTCCTTTAAAACTTATATATGTACGTTGAGCAAGATATTGATTTATTTCAATATATATATCAAAATATATTGCTATAAAGTTCCGCGGCCAAAATAAAAACTTGTTGGAAACTATTAATGGCTTGCGTAGAAACAAAATAAAAATACAAGAGCCACACAAATATAAAATAAATGATGCAATAAAACCTTTATTTTAAAAACATATGTAGTTTATTTCAAGTACAACTAGAGAAACTAATATATAATTTAAAGATTTAACACCACAATGCTACCTAATTTTAAATACATTTCGAAAGAAATTATAATGTAAGCAACCAGAATAAAAAATATCACCACACATATTACGAGCCAAGTCACACTTTTTCCTTGCTTGCTTTGATTTGAAATTTATTGATAATTTGAGAATAACATAGGTTTGCAAGTGCTTAGATCCTTTAAACCCAACACTAAATTCTGAAATTTGTTTTTATACTTTAGAATCTTTTTTTAGTGGTCTCCATTAAGAAATAGTACATTTACGCATTTGTACAATGTGAGTTTAACTTTTGAGTGATAGCGACTAGTTTCAATTATTCGTATGTTAGCATTGTGAAATTATCTCGTTGGAACTTGTTTTATAATATATAATACGCATTATTTGGACAGTTAATTTTTTTTATATATTGAATAAATGTATGACTTTTTTTTAATACTGAATGAGATTTTTTCCGTACTAATTAAGTTTGTTCTTACAGTTGACCTTTTTGTTTCATAATATTTACCAATTGAATGGGTTTATTTTTTCGTTATGTATATAAAAGAGTTTTTTTCTTTGAATGAATGTTGTTTATTTCTATCGAGTTCATGTTTATGTAATGTTTCCAAAAATATAATTAGGTTTTTTTCTAAACTTGACCTGCCTAAGTTTACTTGTTGAATGGTATTTGTATTTACGTTCACAAATAATTGTGTCTTCTTTTTAACTAATAGTAATTCGGGTAATTACTTTAGAAAAATTATAATAACTAAATCGATTCTAAACAATCGCTATAAAAAAATCCTTCAATAGTTATATTTGTTATAGAGCATACATCGGCAAATTTGAGACGGAAATCGTTAGGTAAATTGATGAGGAATGTTCTAGATTTCTCGAAATTAGCGTGCAAGAATAAAAGTGAGAAAGTGACAGCTATGTCTCTGTTACATCTAATGTTGATGACGTCGAACTTTTTATGTTATATAGGTACATTTTAGAAAATTATACTTGTCATTACTCTTCAAAATAAAACATTAAAAGTACTGGCAACTTACCATAAAATTAAATTATAAAAATTGTTAAAGCAAACACTTTCTATAATTCAAAATATATATTTATATAAGTAAAATGTACAATAAGTTAAAACCTCTTCATGAAGGATTAACAAAAACAACGTAAACAATTTTTTTTAGACAATTATGGCTCTTCTATCAAATTCCATCAACAAATGGTAGTTTATATGATTAGTTTATTGTTTGTGATTTTGTTGTTATTAAGTTGTAATAAGAATTAGTAATACAATTCACAATCAAATATAAAACAGAAAATTTGATTTGTTGAAAATTGAAAAATTGTATAAAAACAAACAACATTTATTTAAAACAAAGTTATACTAGAAAACATATGTTTTTCTATTCTTAAAATAATTTCCAGTTACAAGTAGTGATTATTACAAATAGTTTATACAAAGCGTATGTATATTGAATGAACAAAACGATTTTCTCGGAACACGTTTTTCACCATACATTATTTAGGTGTGCAAATGCATATTTATTATTTTGATAAAAAAAATCTCTATTTAAAATAAAGCTATAAATTATGAATATTAATGCACAAAATTATTATAAATAAGCCGTTTCGGAGCATTCTGTCAGTTCGCGACCTAAATCTATAAATACTATATTAACGAAATGTATACATAATTCTATTCTGTACTCGTTTAATATAAATCTTTTAAAGGAAAATATGTAATATTATAATTTTTTTTTAATATAATATATGTACAAATATGAGTTTTTAAAGTTGTGCATTAATAACAATCTTTATGATGAAAACACATATGATATTTAGCGTTTTATATGCAATTGGTGTAAATATTTAGCTCAGTTTACCAGTACGCTCATTGGTCACGTTAACCAGAAACTTAGTTTGATTAACTCTTTCATAGCAAAGTGATCAAATTTGTTTGATTATATATGTATGTATGTAAGTCGTCACGAGTTTCGTGACAATTGCAAACAATTACTAAATGATACGATTTGAAAGAGAATACATGCGATAAATACGAATTAAATTACAATCTAATTGTAATGTATAGGTTCATATTACATTTAGTGACAGTATGTTATTACAACCTATTATTTATAAGAAATATAGTTGCCGACTAACAAACAATTAACATCATGCTCAACTATTAACTCAATGATTTGCATAATATTGTTGATTTAAATGATTTTCATTTTGTAGGAAATATCGTGTATAAATAGGATGTTTGAGTTTTATATAAATATTTTTGTAGCATGCAAAATCGAAATAACTGGCTTATAATTATGCACGAAAAGTTCGTAAGGGTTCATTGCTTTTTATTTCTACGTAATATTTAAATTAAGTTTTCGAAAGAATTTATTAATTATATCACAAATATAAAAAAATAAATTGTTTTATATTCAAAAGTACTAATTACTTGATTTTATTTTCTTCTATAAGATTATTACTAATTATTATTCATATTCCGTCTAACAAGATATAATTATATCATAAAATTACATATAAAGCTTTCTATACATAACATTTGTAACTATTTCAGTTACTGTTTCATTATTTATAAAATTTATAGAAATATATGAACAATTCCTGCAAAAATTTCGAGTTATATGGCTCAGAATTATTTTACTATGTATATGTAATATGTGAGCTATATATTCGCAAGTATATGTGCGAATTAATATTTATAAAGAAATAAATATATTGAATTCTCGCATATATACGGAAAAACTTGTTTTCAGGTAAAATCTTGAAAAAAAACCTTGTCACAAAGCAGTTTACTCATATTCATCGGTATTTTTAAATCTCTTGTGGCCCAAATGTTGATTTGAATCGATTAAGAAAGGTGTGCCTCAGAATATTCATCAAATTTTGAGCCATATAACTCGATATTTTTGTAGGATTTACTCATATAAGATCCTGTAGACTAAAATGCAACAAATACTAAAACTACGTAAAGGCTATCTCTAAGAATTACAATCCAGTTCGGAAAAACAAGTTAAATGTATTATTATGAAACTCGTGTTAACAAAGATATTTTTTATAGAATGGCTGCGATCGCAAATACTACACGTAGTTACGCGTTATAGTTCTGAAAAATTCACATGTTTGTTTACCGCATAGTTTTAGATTGAATTACGAATAGTTTTCTTTTTGTTTATATTTTTGCTTTATATTATGTGGTATATTGTAACTGCGATTATGATGTTTGGATGTAATAAAAATAATAACTTATTTACGTATTTTTTATAACAAAACTAGTGAATATTAATAATATAAATAAATATATTTTAGTTGGAAGAAATATTATTTGATTTCAAACGTAATTGGTTCGAGTTAGCGTCTTTCTACTGTATTCATAGTCAAGCGTTTAATTTTAGACCAAGACTAAACTTGATAAATAAAGCTCACTTTATGTAGTTGTACATGAATTAAAAGAGGATGCAAATTTAGTATAAGTTTATTTTTTATATGAATACGGTTTAAAAATGTGTTTCTCTAATTATTAATTTTATGGTAAAATAGAAGTCTGTTGTCGATGAAAATGCTTTTTATTTAATTGTGAAAAAACTGGTAGTTATGTTTTATGTAATTATCTTACATTGTAAGGAATATTTCGAAATATAGAATATAATTTCGTTTTAAAACAACTCGTGTAGATCCTTTTTAACGTTTTTATTAATGAAAAAGTAAAAACCTGCGCTTAAGAATGTTTAAAATAAGTCGTTTTTTAGCACTTAAGTATTTCTCCAAGGAAATATATGTAGTATAATGTATATTTCCTTGAAAACTTCATATGAACCAAAATTAGAAACTAGAAATTTTCGACAAAATTTTGTCGACGAAAATATTTTTAAAAACAATTCTTCATTTATATTTAGGTTCTTATTTAGCATTTGCAAAGTTAATTTTGTATTACATAATTGTTAATTAATGGAGTTAGAAATATCTGCACCCGTAAAGAACATTTTTACTTTCCATAACTAAATTATCTCTTAGAAGCATTTTAAGTACATGTTATTTTAAGAATTTCGAAAAATGTATGGTGCAATTAACACAAATATATGTATACATATATTTTTGAAATTAATATATGAAGTCGTTCCATCCGATCTATGTAACTATTATTATTATTATCGCCACGTTCCATGTAATTTTTTTTTACAATAAAAATCACTGTTGCATCAAGCCGAATTACGCGCTTTTTTCTCTCAACAATCTATTAAATGAAACTAAAATGTCACACCATCAATAAAAAAACACTTCCGCTTGTAACGCCTGTTTATTGGGCAGTCGTCTTAAGCCGGCCCTGATTGCAACAAATAACACCGTAATATAAACGTATCTTGCGTAATTTTATTTCGTAAATATCACGTAATTTTCAATGCGTGAAACAAGAAAATACATTACCTTATTATATGCTAACGCGTATATATGTATTGTTGGACCATAATTATTATAATATTTATATTTATATAACCTCTAAATAGCATTTAGACACAGGACAGTTACAAGTGTAAAAAATGTGCACATATACATACATATGTATATATTTGTTTACTTTTTTTGAGAGAACTTTTCGACGACCAATGAACTTCATGATATAATCAGGCGAAGGTCAGAACAGGACAGCATAAGGAATTTCCTAATATATGGGTAATTACGATCGGTTCAAAGTTCAATATTTTTGTTCGATTCATCATTAACATAATTCTTTATCATGGATATAAAACAGAAGTTTAATATGTAATAAATTCATAAATGAATATATCATCATGCTTTTTAGTTTCAATATTGCAGAAATACAATTAGTTATTATATATATAAAAAAAAAGAACCAAAGCAATATAGTAAATATAGCAGCTAGTTTTGTATCGCCTTTTTGTTTCAAATTTAAGCCGTTTTTGTAAGAGTTTCTGCTCTGATTATGATGGAACTTACTCATGAAAGCCTTTCAAAAATTAAAATTGTAAATTGCCAATTGAATTTAAATTATTTTTAATAGTCAACCGACTTTTGGATCAGGCGACTTTATATTGAATCAATTCAAACAAATGTATTAAAATACTACCACATCCACTCACAAAAGCGAACTAAGGATCATTTTTATTACAATAAATAAATAAATAAATTCATATATCTGTTTTAAAAAAGTATTCAAATTATAAAATTATTATTTGCACTGTAACATAAATACATAATTATATACTAAATCAGAAGTTTGTGAATTTAATAATACGAAACTATTACACAGGTCTTCATTATTCGTTTCAAATTTGATTAAATTTTTATTTGTAATATAATGAGCTAATTTAAAAAAAATAACATAATTTTCGTCAATCCTAAAACTTTACTATAAGGGACACACCACGAATACTATTTTAAACGCTTGCGTTAAGGGTCCTTTCTGGTCAAATGCCTCGAAAAATAGGCATTTTTTGACAATTTATTGTGCGTAAACTAAAATCCGCAGATTTATGAATCTTATTGTACCGTATTTATTGTATTTTGAAGTATAATTGGAAAAATATTCAGTCGATTCGGCCAATAAATGTAGCTATAATAGAGTGACGACGGTGCCCCTGCAACGAGAACGTTTCCTGCTCGCGGAACTCTTAGCGGTCACAAAAATGGCCTGAAACAGTAAAGCAAACGATTTTCTTGTAGAAAAAGAATGTGATTCTGGTATAAACTAAAAAAAAATGACTTTGAACAAAATTTGACAAAATGGCGGCCCTTTGAAAAAAAGTTTCATTTTTGCTACATTTTTTTGCTGGTTTTTCATGGCTAAAAAAACATATTAAAAAGATTCTAGTCTATACATATGTATGTATATACCATGGGGAAGACATTTTTCTATAAGGAACACGGAGTTCGAATGAAATCCGTTAATAATTATTCGAGTTATCACTTCGTCAGTTGGAAAAATCGTGTTTTCGGGAAAACGCGTTGAAAGTTTCAAGTACAGGCCCGTGCGCGGTCAGTATCAACTATATCTTTTGAACCGGTTCGAATTACGCTGTACGCTTTTGACACATTATTCTCTTAAATCTATCGAATCAAACAAAAAAAAAAAATTTTCGATTTTTTCTAACCGACTGACCAGAAAGGACCCTTAAGTGACATTAAAACTACACATAGCTCCTATCTTGCCCTTAGGGAGACCTGCGATGTTTACATCGATATTACTTACCAAATTAGTAAATATTTACTGTCTATAAGTTAGGTAGTTTATTATTTCTTATATAGCGGTGTCCCCTATTGTTATATATTAAAATCGAGTTACATGTTTTCTGTTTTTGTTTTTTGATGTCATATATTATTGTTGATTGTAATAATAGCACACTAAAAATATAGTTTCATATTATACAAACTCTGTATATCTTCATAAGTCGCTCTAGCTACACAAAACCTATAGTTTTTTTTCTTTTTTTCTTTCTTTTTCTTTCCCTATTTATATATCGACTAAGATGGTCATTAAATAAAATTATTAATTGTTTTATTTTATTGTGGAATGCCTCAATAGAGATTGTATTAAATGCTACAGTTTTCGCAAATATTTATATGTAAATAGTTTTAGTTTTTTTTTTGTTTGCAATATAATAAATATTATCATAAACAGGACTTTGACGTTAACTTTTCCGTTTGCGAAATTATTCATTTAATATTGCAGTTTTTATAAACATGGTTCGTTGCCAAACGGTGATAAGATACTCAACAATTATTCATGTAACGTAATCTTATTACACCAATGCAATTAATTAGGTCAAAATACCATAAGATTCTCTATTTAACCAATAATAAACATTGGTGCACGTTGCACCGAAACACTCAATCAGAATGAGTGGTTTACAAAAAATAAAAAGTTTTTGTGCTGACGTCAAAATATTTTCAATTACACCTGCGTGGAATGTCAGTATAGTGCAGAGACCTTGAAGGAAAGTGCTAGTTGATTGTGACAGACAGAATATTGACCAGACAGCCGTTTTCTGCATGAAAGTTTATTGTGTTCTTTTCATTTGTGTCATGATTGACGAATAATTTCGTTTCTATATCAGTTTTCACTTGCCAAATGATACATTTTGCGTCGTACACACAATTGATATGCAAAACAAAGGTAGTTCAATAGATAATAATGAGCAAAAACGTGCAATTGTTGTTGTCACGGTCATTATGAAAGATTAAACAAGGTTAAGCTGATTGTACATACATTTTTTTTTTTTCAAAAATATCGTATTAGAATGTAGAACGTACTTGTAAACATTTATATTTAAATATACAGATACAGAACTCATATTATTACATAAGCTGTATTTTTTAGCACAATTTTATCTACTTAATGTTTTCAAATTTATTACCAAAATATCATTATTCTTAGATAATACGTGCATAAATTTATCAATGTTTTGCAAATTTTTAGACAATGTATGAGGTCGCTTAAAAAGTACCTTTTTTCGTCATACATTTCTCAAAAACAACTCAATTAAATAATATATCTAAGAATGCAAAATTATGAATTGAATGTGATTTGTTTGAAATATAAACGAATGCGTGTTTTTAAGATTTTAATAATACAATTTGATTCTTATTTGATGTGATTAGACTATTAATATTAAATTGAGGAAATTTTCGAAAATTTAAGTTCACTGTTCCGGAAATAATGATGGTAAAATATTATTTTTCAATGCAAAAGCTGTTATTGTTAATCATAAACAGATGGTATAATAATTTAAGTAGCAATCATTTTTTAATGGTTAGCTCTATAAAATGGAAATTACAATTCAGCAAATAGGACACAAAATGACAATTTTAACCTTGAATATATACAAATAGAAACATAAGTGTGCAAAATTCTTCAACTTATGATGACAGATTTTACTTTTCGTCTTTATGACATTAATTTTAGTATAATTATCTAATTGTAAAGATTAGAGTGTGCAGTCTGTATATACAAAATTACTATTGTTATTGTTGAGTTTACATAATAATATTAATAATTATCGTAATTAATACTTCTTATCAAGACTAATACCTAATTGCACCGGTAGCAATTTTAAGCGGGCACTAAACTGTGGTGTTTTTTTAGAAATAAATAGTTGTAGAGCACATTATTAATATTTCTTATTTTTTTCTAGCTATTATTACTATAAGTGCAAGTGTTTTTGAGTTATTACATAAAGCGCAAAAAATGACTAGAGTAAACATGCACCTCTAGTATGTATATTAATTTCAAAAATAAGTTTTCTTGCCAGGTACATGCACAAATTTCATAAGTTTACCTTCAACCGTTTAGGCTGTTCAGAGCTCTCTCTCTCTCTCTTTCAAACACACACACTGTAGAGTTTACACACCCACAGGAAACACACAAACAGGCAGACATCATTCAGGGAAGGACAAAACATATATTTCTGTCATAATTTCGAGATCGTGTATTTTCATGAATATAATACTTACTTATTATGTCGTATAAGAAAGTAAAATGAAGTAAACGAATAAATTATTTTGTGTACTGTAGAAATTGATCAGATATGTCGATAAGAAATGTAAGAATATGTCAAAATCGTCAAAATGTATAGATAATATCACATGCAAAACAGACATTTTACGAAATGTATTCGTAATTCAAGTCAACATAAATAAAATTGAGAATTACCGCATTGAAGGCAGTAAACAAAAACAGCTGTTCTCATTTATAGTCATTTCTAAAATAGTGTATTGTGTATGACATTACATGTAATATACTACAATTTTTGTTCTAATATTGAATACCACTTTGCTCAAATAAATCAACAACAACAAAAATAAAACGTGCCTGGACGCAGCTCGCGTTTATTTGTCAATAAAACATTAAATTTATGTTTTATATACCATAATTTATCCACTTAATATCGAGACATATATCAAACAAACGCATAAATTACCAGCTACCATGTAAGGTCCGATATATCAGTCCTTCTCTTGGTAGTATCATGTGTCAGCTTGAATCAGGAATCCCATTAAAATGAATTAAATTTTAACTGATCTAAAATAATATATTACCTACATGCATGATTCCCCTAAATGTAAAGGGTTTCCTGCCACCCCATTTGATGGGAATATGTATGTATCCCCCTCCCCCTAAATATATCACTGGAATAGATTACAGTTCGACGAATAAATCAATACAAGTTTAGAATATCACGTACGCATTTATTTTATTAATAAAAATACAACTGGAACTGGTTACTGCCAAACAGGTTATACATTGTAATTTTTAGTCAAATTTGGAAATACCCTAATGACAATGGCGGAAGCGAAGCGACTGACGCAAGCACAGTATTTGTCCCATTACGATTACAAGGGTATTGCTACGAATATATGTAAAAATAATCATAATAATAAAGTGGCAAATAATGTAAGTACTACTGTACGGAAACAATGTGAATTGAGTTGTAAGATAGATGGAATGAAATATCTTCATTGCAACTCTGGTTAGGTCGTGCGTCCTACTAATTTCTGGCACAAGTTTCCACATCGCATAGAGAGGATTGTTTTAGGGTTATTTGAACGCTCAGTCAACAAACAAACAACAAAAAAGAAACACAATGGTCTTTATAATTAAAATATATTTATTGAAATATTTTAAGTCAGAAAATTACAGAACTTATTAGAATTTATTTCAGTGTACAAAATAATACGTACAAAGAATCGAGAATGTTTGCTATTCATATTTTGGTTATTTTTTTGAAATTTTAGTACATAAATAATCTTATTGAGTTATTATAAATAATAAATAATTAATTAAACCAGAGCCGGGTTCCCTGAATAACCACCGAAGACTTAGGCTTTAGCATAGCCACGCTTAACTCTAACCAGAGCTTTTTTTTTATTCAACAACAAAAATTATAAAAGAAAAACAAAAAAATATGAACGCGACCGAATGAAACACGGTCGCGTTACATGAGTGGAAAAGTATTTAAATGAAATTACTAAACGACGTAACGAAAATTGATTTATTCATTTGTTTAAATGTAAGCCACTGCTGGACTCACTTAACATACTTCAATACACAAATCATAAAGTACTTATCCTCAATACGTTCCTATAGAAAATGCTATCTAATTGTTTTTTTTTTCCAATTGAGATTAAAGTGCATATATTTGAAACTAGAATCGTTTCCTTTCTGGATGTGGCAAAAACTCTCACACTCACACACACACACACATTTACACTGATATAAACAAACGATCGCTTGTATTACTAATTAAAATTATAAGAATTTGCAGTAACGTGCCCGTAACATATCACATTGCAACAACGTATTACATATTGAAATTAAACGAAAAAAAAAAAAATAAACATATATTATAATAGGGGCAAACGACGATTGTAAATGCCAACTACCACGGATGAATTGTACAGAACTTATTAATTATAAATAACTAATTGCCTAAAGAGATATATTTAGGTGAAAACTAAAGTAGAGGGTAAATCAGACGGGACTACCGCCGACATCGTGTTGATAACGTGTCGTTAGGTAGCTGGCAGCTTCTGTAAGCTGTTGCAGAGAGCGATAAAGTCCATTTAGATGTCGACGAAAGTTTTGCGATACAGCCAATGTAGGATCCCGATTTTCCGCAGGCTCTTCGGCTTCAATTCCGGAATCGTTCTCGTTGCCCGTCTCCGATTCAGAATCGCTGATCACTGACGCAACGGAATTAGTTGATGTCATACTAACGGTTGAGGGTCTTCGATTGTGGCCTTTTGTATGCGATGCTGAAGACACACTCAATGAATTGCTGGACGCTTTTTCCGTGCTGGGTACTGGTTCGCCGCAATTTTGTCCCCACAACAAATCAACTTTCACGGTGTTCAGCATGTTGAACAAATCGAATAGATCGGCGGCGCTGAGAGTGTCTTTGATGCCGTGTTTGCCTTTTGGCATTGCTGGTGTTTTTAAGGGCTCGGTGACATCGTCCGCGTCGCCCACTTTCAGATCCATCAATCGGCACGGTACGAGAATTGTTTCGTCCATAACATTTACGCTTTTCACGAACTTTTCCATGGCATTCAATATACTTTGGTTTGAGAATTCTGTTTCATCGTGTCGGGCAATTCGTCGAAGACAGTTCCTTAACAGAAGAACAAACAAATCACACATTAGACTTTCGCTAGCTTTGTATAGCTTCGTTTCGGGTAAAAACATTCAAAAATTTGACACACTTATGACACATTGCATAATGATCAACACTGCAAACAAACTCATACGCAATATTTTTCTCTTTCACCACAATATTAACACTGGCTTAGGTTAAGGAACTGAACTGAAATTTGTTTTCTTTATGCATTTTTGTATGTAGTGAAATCTCTAGTGTATGTGTGAAATTCAAACACGGAAGTTGACCACGAATTAGTTTTGATCGCTTACCTGCTATTTTCCATACTAGTAGTCAATGAATCCACGTATCCATTCATCTTGATTAGAAAAGTATTCCAATTCGGTATCAAACACAAAAAACAAATGAACACAAAACACACACGCAACCACGGAATAAGAGATGTAATGGCACTGCACGATACAACACCTAGCTTTTATATGACGGGAAAGGCGCGGTGGGGCTCTGGATACTAACTACGTTGGCGCACGGCCGACCGCACACAAACACACGCGTCATTAACGTGCGTTTGCAATGAACTTGAAGTGTCATCAATTTTTGATCGTAAGCCACTTGCTTATTTTGTGTAATTCATTTGAAATTCAGGCCTTCTCGTCGATTTTTTTCGTTTTTCTCTTCTATTTCATTGTGACGCTGCTCACATCGATATACTTTTGTACAGAGCCCCAGTCGTCAGGCCATAATCCGCCAATTTCATAGGTCGCTTTCACGCAGTCGCTCTCTTATAGGTGGATACCCAATTATTTGCGCGCGATGTCAAACATTTCATCTCAAATAATGCTTTCTGCAATTCATATTAACTAATTAACACATCTAGCTCTACAATACTCTACAGATTTCTATCTGGATCAATAATTATTCGTTTTTTTTTACAAAGATGTTATTCTTGAGATTTAAATTGATTATTGATATTGATATACGATTGTTTATGATTAAATCGGAACAATCGTATAATCGTGAACTTAATGATTTTCTTTATCATGCCCTCGGGTACAATAGCAGAAAAATACTTGAATGGGTATCTGTTGTCATAAAGAGCGCTATCACAACAAACCATAAATATATTATGGCAAATGGCACGCGACTAAAATTCTCCTATCAGAGCTTATTTATATTAAAATATGTTGATCCAAAGTTAGCTAAGTAACACGATAAGATAGCATTAATAACAATACTTTCAATTAATTATATGCATTGATGTAACTAGGCAGGCACAACATTATGAATATTAGAATTTGTATTGAAATATAACATATTTAATTCATACCTGCATTAAAAATACTTATCTATATTTTTTAATGTTCATAAATTATTTTTTAAATTAAAAATAACCAACATATCGTGTTGGTGATAACTTTCAACAATATTAATAGACGTTTCGCATTTATCAAAAATGTCCGCGATGGCATACATTAACGTTTTTTATACGCATTTTATTTATATAATATAAATTTTCACATACACACACACACAAACAGACATCATGCCAAAAATAGTCAGGGAAGGTCAAAAGGTATATTTTCGTTAAAATCACGAGATCGAAATGTTTCATGATACTTCGTATAAGAGAGTAAAAAGGATAACGCTATACAAACGAGTATCTGATGTTTGAGATACTAGATGAGTTATGCGCGATGCGTTTTGCGCATATGTGTGTAATTTTTGGTGTAGGTACATTTAAAATTGTGTAGTAATGAATAGAATGATTTGAAAGTGACTAGAATGTGTTTTTGAGATCAAATTGTGTATGATGGTAAATGTATTTGAATTGTCTAATAATTGAATGATAATTTAGAATAAATTTTTACAAAAAAATCGATTCAAACATTCCAACGAGTTGAAGGTATTTAAAATTCGAAATCATTACATCCTGTAAACCGTATTGTATGGAAATTTTCAATAAACATTTTTTTTTTATTTGTGAAATGATAATATTTAACTATCACGTTTGAAAGTCAATTTAACATGTGCAATGCAAATATTAAATACATCTATTGCTATTTACAATTTGCATGAGCATAAAAAAAAACAATTTTTATTTTAACGCTTAGACCATAAATATAAACAATTAGAAAGGGAAATTGAAACACACCGACTATATAGTATATTCATATAACTTTATTTTTGTAAGAGACAAAGTAACCCTTCAATAAAAATGATTATTATAAATTAAAGCAAATTTTATCACATTTCTTATATTTTACCAGAACCCACATTAACAGATGGGGGCATTACAACAAAACAATTTAAAATGCATATGATACAAACAATAATTGAGTATAACGATAAAATAAAATAATAACTATGATAAACATAAATTACAACGAACGTATGGGAATTATAAAACTGATGGCTGATAGGACACAAGGGGACGGCACGAATACGTCACCTCAGACATTATTGTACACATGGTACACATGTTGGTTGTTTGAACAACATTTTGAGGCTGGACTTGGATCAAATGGGATCGTGCCATCGGCACGAATCGTTTGTTTTTTTAAACGTCACAGATGAATCGGGAAAAATAACACAGGTATTTATTATTATTTTTTAGTAACAACAATTCGGCTACGCACCTACCGGTACTTCTACATTTTAAATTTAGCACTGTTCAGAACAGAACAGGCTCGCTACGTTTTACTACGAACAGCTACGTTCAACTACTTGGCTAAACGGATTCACTTTTTTTTTTTTGGTCACTACATATACCACCCTCTAGTATTTTGTACTTTTCAATTACCCACTCAAATTGTCATCAATAACAAGTCATTTGACATAAATTAACTACAATCTCTTATATATAAATATTCGAAATTTGAGAATTTTTTTTAATTTTCAAAAAATACTAAATTGATCTTAATATATTAAATTACCAACTAAACATGATCGCAAATATTGTATGTGTAATGTTTAATAAAAAATACATTACACAATCATTATTATTTTGGGCTGCAATAATTATTTAAAAAAGAAAAATATATACTATAATATTCATAATGCATTTCTTTTCTGAAAAGCTATTGTATTCACTATATATAGTGTTTAATTATTCAAAGAATCCTAATAAAAAATTAGACGCATGTAACATCTAGGCAACATATCACAAACGTAACAATGTTACGTCTGCTGCACCTTGACCGCGATTGTAATAGTAGCTTGATAAAATAGTCATACAATTCTAAATATATTCTATAATTTGGAATATTAAATCATTTAGTTGATTTTATTCTAGAAGTTGGTATTTGATGTTTTTGCAAGTTTTGATTAGGTTTAGGCAAATTTTATATTAGGTTTCGATTAAGTTTAGGCTTAAATAAGATTTATATTGCAATTCTAAACAAAACTATAATTATTTGTAGAAGAAATATTAGAAAACCTGTAGTTCTATAATGGAAACATATTTAAGGATAATTCATTGCTGAAATTCCATATATTTTATGGATTCCATAAATATTTGATTTAAAACCTTCCAAATAGTACAGATTTGCAAACAGAACTATAAACCTGCTCAGAATTGCACCATTAAACCACATAAGAAGACGTGCATTGATATGCTTATAGGCCATATAATTACATCAAATACCAACGTTTCATGAAATCAATGTAGTTTTTCATGAAAATAAAATAAATACTAAGACATGTTGTTTAACAGTAGGCTTTTTTTTGTATAATCAAATCAAACGCAGGAAGCATTTTACTGATTAACGTCATTTGTTTCTATAAAAAAACCCACACGATTAAACTATATGTTATTGACAATTTTCGATTTTTTTCCTGAATTTAAAATTTTTACTATAAGTAGAGTAATATTGCAATTGTAAAATTTTCCGTTAATTAAATTAAATTCCATTGTTTTTTCAAAAGTATTAAATATTCCGTTATTAAACTTATCAAAATTTATTCCATTTTGACAGTTTGTAATGCAATATTTAATTATTTAAAAAAAAAAATAATAAAATGAAAAGCATTCTACTTTCGTACTTCGCCAATCTGTTTCACCAAGGCCATACGGTTATCAATCTATTATTTTATTAATTTATTACAAATATTAATATGCAGAATACTAATATAAAACGCACGCAAATGTTTATTACTATTTTGTGCTTATGCTAGTGAATGAATAAACATATTTTATGTAAACATTCTGCATAATAATTTTCTAATAAACAGTAAAAATGTCCGAATTATTGCTCACACAGTTTTTGAGTACAATTACAGATAATATACGAAAGAGTAACGTAAACCATTCTAGATTACGCATAATCCTGCGAGTATTTCACATAATTTACAAATAATGCAGACATAAAGTATTATTAGATAATATTTAATTACTTATTATTGTAAATTATATGTAATAAACTCTCAAAATTGGAGATCAACAACAGTAGCAACCCTCCAAATAAAAATTCCCAAATATATATCTTCGAATCTCTATAGATAATTCATTGACCTTGAAGTTTTATCTAAAATCAACACGTCAATGACCATAAAAGTAGGTAATTCAAAAGTGCCAATTTATATGAAATACAATACTAAAGTATAGGTACTGATACTACAGGTACGGTTACGGTAAAACAGGCTATAGCCTGCTGTAGGAAGGATTCGGTTTCTCTAAATCTATAAAATCGACAATACGAACAAGAAACAAATAACACTAGAAAACAGAAGCGAATTTTACCAACGACCCAAAACATTAAGATATGAAATACAACACGTGACGTCATCTATCAGAAAACATGATAAAGTGACTTGTGACGTCACGTACTGCAGTATGTTATGAACCCAGTGTTTTGGTTCGAAAATTCGCGTCAATCTAACTACGGGACAGGTTTTTTTTCTTTGGTTATTCTCATTACTCTATCTATAATATTATATACGCACTACATAAAATGTTCCGTCATCTATCCGCGCTCCGGTTGCGATTATCACAAATATATATATACGGTACATAAATATATGCCGTCTACAAACAGACGATCATACCAAAAAAAAATGAAACAACGATGAATCGATCTCAATGACGATGAATAATTGTATAATAATATGAAACAGTCGTAGTTAATAAACAAAATTAACGATTAACATAACGAAATTGCACTGTTTTAAAGGTGCTGTGTAGTTCCAAGCGATAATCGCTGATTGGATCCATAGTGGTAAGCGTGTCGTAACGTTTCGGACTGAATCTCGAGATTCTTTTTCAGGTGTGTTATCGTATGGAAGAGTTTTTGTCTGTGGAAGACGGGATTACCGACAGCGGTACGCGAGCCATCTGATGGCGTGTCGCGTTGATCCATTTCGGTAAACAGTAGGCCAGCAACAGCAACGGGACGCAAATCGTTTACCGTCGCATAGACTTTTCTCTTGACCGGTTCGCTTTGTGGACAATGTCTATTTAGATCTGGATGCGTCGGCCTGAATGCCAATAGTGGCGCACGTCGAGGTGATGAACTAGTTTGTGCCACTGGTAATTTGCCACGTGACCCACCAGCGATTGGCACCGCGCCAGGTGCGTTGTTGTTAATGAAATTCGTTATATGATTCTTTTTCGGGCTGAATTTTACTGCACCGACGTCTACGCAAGACACTTGTGTCGGCTTCAGAACGTCGACAGTACTAGTATTGTTACTACCGTTGTTTACTACAACATTACCACATTCTTCATTGCGTAACAACTCAACCCGTTTATTAGCTGGACCAACGGTGTTTCGACGCGCCGGTGACCCAGTCACTGGTGGGCTACTAGTGCGCATGGCCATCAAAATATGTTCAGCCTCAATTATAAGTTCCCTGTATTTTTTATCTGCTTCTTTATCACCTTCGTACAGTTTAGCATCTGGGGGTACACGAGGATTTCGACGGGTATGACTAACGGAATTCCGACGTGGTTTATCAACAGATTTGGATGCCCATGATTGTTCTGACATAGCTGCTTTACGTCGACGAACTGAAACAGGTGTTGCGCCAGCGCTTCGAGAACCATCTAAAAAGCCAGGGGGCACTCGAGCCTTTGCTAAAATCGGTGGAAGTAATATCGAAGCAGCTAATTGTTCTTTAAATGGAGATCCAACTGGATGTCGTTCTCGTCGTTTCTTGGACGATGCATGTTTAGACCGTCTCTCACTTGTCCGACGACGCCTAACTGTGGTTGGAGTTGCACCTGTAGACTTACGATATGAAGGTGCTTTATTGCTTTCTCGCCGTCGAGGCTGTTGCTCATCATGGAAATTATGATAAGTACAGTGTCCCATATTTACCAAACCCGAACTACCATCATCAGCGGTATTTAACTCTAAGGAACCGTTATCAATAAAATCGAAATCGTCTTCGTCTGTAAGAGGATCACGTTCGTCCCCACCTTCTCGTCCGGCATCTACGTCTGTGTCGTCGTACTCTTCGTCGCAGTCCGTAGGGTCGCTGTCGCTTAAAATGTCGGTTTCCTTTTCGTACACGTAGCTTTCATCATATTTACCCATCATTTCATTTAAAGTTCGGTCGTCTTCGTCTTCGCTGGCGACTGATGGACGAGCAGCTGCTCGATGTACACTACTTACACTGAGACTCGACGAGGAGGATGATGAAAATGCTTCAAACCGGGAACATGCGCCACATTTCATGCATCGCTGTTTCTTGTCCACGCAAGTCCACTTTCTTCTCACCCTAATGGAAATCACAACAAATTTTGAATCAAATATTTTTTGGGGTTCATTCATTTTCAAATACAATTCATGTGCTTTTTGGATAGATGATAAATACGCTATTTGGTGAGAGTCTAGATTCATGTTGTCTTCTCTAATCTCACTAAATAGTGTTTAGATTGTATCAGGAGAATATCTGATCAATATACAGCTTTAGAGGTCGATGATTTAGTAGAATTTGACTACCTCTAGTTTTCGGGAAACAGACAACTAGAGTGATGGATTTCTAGATTTGTAGTGAACTGTGAGCATTTATGGATCTCATTTAAATTTAATTACTCAATTTTTACGTCTTTTACTTAACTTTTACTCAACTTCCATTAACCATTTTATATAATGTATGCGAAATCACAGACAATATTTAAATTCTACCATATTACAACCAATGAATAGTATTGGAGGATACTTTTTTGTTTCGATCATTGCAATTGCTAGTAATTTGATTTTATAATCCTTAAATTAATTTTCGATTTTTAAGCGTAAATTCATTACAATTGCTTTAATCGTAAGATAGGAAAATTATTCTTTATCTGGTTGCGTTTTTAATATTAATCATATTCTTGTTTCACAAAAGCACACCTTAGCTCAGTTTAAACGCAAGTGTAATTTACCAAATATTATGATAATTTGGTATTTGCTACTTTAAATATTTTATCATAGTTTAAATTTAAATTGGGAAAAAACAAACGATTAGAAAGTAATTTACTTCGAATGTATAAGGATATACAATTTTCTAATCATTATAGTTAATTGAAGTAAATAAATCAAATTAGAGTATATGAGGAAGATAAGTAAACTTACGGACTAGCTGTAGCTGCTTGAAGCGGTGGCTTATTCGCAACAGTCGACTGCGAATGTGTGGCAACAGTTTGCCGCGAAGCAACCACATGCATCGGTGAGCAATTGCATCCAGAGTTATTCGTTGTGGTCACCCACGGATTTGTTCTGATGCGTGTGCGTTGTCGCGGCGATGATGTAAGCGCCGGACTAACAATTCTTCCACCGATTGTTGGTGGCTGCTCGATACTAGATGCGGCTGAAATACTCCCAGCTGGTTTCGCAGCATGTTTCTTTGGCGTTGTTGAACCAGGCATTAATAATTTTAACGGCACATCCGTTGACGACGAATGAAAATAACGCGTTCCTGTACGTATGTTTATGTAGTACTCGGGTGCTGGTGTTGTGGCCGGAAATGATGTTCCCGGTGATGTTCCATCTGTAGAATATCCTGTAGAGTAGGCGCTTTCTGGCGATGATAAGTTGGTGCTATTTTGTTGACGTTGAAATTGTGTTCGTGTTTGTTCCGTTGTTACTAATGCTTTAGTTGTTCGATCATTTTCCTACAAAATAAAAAAAACAAGTATAAAATATGGGTTGTAGTTTATATAGGTTTGTTCCAACTAATCAGTTTGAAACTATACGACGCATGCGCGTTCATTCCAATTTTCATAATGCGCAAAATTTTATACTAAATACTTTTTCATTTAGGTCTCAAAGATAATTTAGACTATTTTAATTAATTTTGTTTTTAAGTTAATATAATATTAAAACTGCGTAAATATTTCGTATTTTTTTAAAGTATATATACTGATTATAAATCATTTTTAAAAATGGTTAAAACATTTCTGGATCAAGTAAGACATTTATTGAATTGCATTACAAGAACTAAATAACCTGAGTATTATAGAACAATGCATATTATTTGACCTTGAATAATATATCTCTGAATATTTTATTTAAATATTGTACATGCACATTTTAATACTGATATAAAATTGATTTAAGCAGTGGGTCACATATAGCAATGGCAAGGCGTTTTGTAACAACGAAATGAATTTATTGTACCAGACAATACTGCCATCTCACGCTCGTATTCATAGTGAAAATAAACGTATACTAAAGTAATACTAAATTTTCATCCTCTTTTAATTCATATATTTTTGTATCAAATTTAGTCTTCGTCTAAAATTAAGCGCTTGACTATGAATACGGCATTAACTACCGTATTCATAGTCACTATTCATTGCCACTTCTATTTAATGATTATTAAAGTAAATATTCAACTCTTTATTTACGAATAACGAACAACAAAAAAATATCAAAAAGCAAAATTGTTGGAGTGGTTTTTATTTTGAAGTAAATTTGTTAATTTTACCACAAACTATCGGTTTGTTTGAGTAGTGAATTAATGGTATCGGAAAATTATTTTTTAATTTTTAACACAAATTTTATTTATATTTCTTGAAAAGAACTGGAATTCTGGTTACAAAAAAGATCTTCTAATGTCAAAATAAGCAATAAATAGCAAAATTACTTTGTTGTGGTATTTTACAGCGCTTTAATTACGTATTTTACCTTCTTATACGAAATAACAAATAATTTTTAAAATAGTTTTTATATTTAATAGACATTTTGTAATTTTTCTTATACTTTATTATATTGTATGACAAACAAACTCAATCAATTTAAATATAGTACTAAATATGAGTGAACTTAATTACGTTATGTAGTATTTTAATCAAGTATAGAATAAAATCATAAGTAATGTTTAGCGAAATATGTAAATAACCGTACCATTGTAGTGGATTCAAGCGTCGAAGATGCTGTTGTTGTAGTACGCATAATGGTAGATGTATGCGCTTCGGGCCGTAACGTTTGAACGGGCTCGATTGCATCTTTATTGTTCTCGAAGCGTTTCTTCGTCGCAATATCTTTGCGGTGTTGTTTTTTTCTTGGACGCACAATATGTGCTTCCATCCACGAACGAATTTTCGTTCCAATCATTTTTCGTTCGAAGAGAATCGCCTGGAAAATCATAGAAATGCGTGATCATTTCTTAATCCGCGATTAAATAATTTAGAGATTGTCGAACATGACCTAGACCTAATAAACGATGCGATGCAAATCACCCCCCCCCCCCGCCCAACCCCTTCATGTCGTTATTTTGTCGCGTTTGGCCGGGTTGGTCGTCATGGAAACCCCGCGTCGTACCCACCATACACGGTATGCGCGATAACAGCATTCTCATCATTTTACAACGCCCCTGTATTCCACCCACTTAATACATTTAATCACATTAAATACAACCACCGAGGGCTTGCAGCGAAATCAATAAATCTTCAATTAATTGACTCTATTTTGAAACTATTACAGTGCACCCATTTGTTTACATACTACATTCGCAAGATACTTAATAATGGATTATTACACGCATGAGATAACAATCAGCGTCGTAAAACGGCGCAAACGACGCATTGTCCGCGAAAATCGATTCTTTTGATTCCACGTGTGGAATTTCTTTTATATAGTATACAGCATCGTTAATTTTCAAAAATATTTTATTCAAAATATAAAAAATATTTGCTACATTTAGTCACATAAATTATAATAATAGTCATACAAGACATAAATCTATTTAGTAGCATTGCTTATAATAAAAAGAATAAAATGTCCTAGATTTTAATGGGATAACTACACAAATAAAAAAAACTTATCGAGTTTTAGGTTTCTCCAATGGATCGAAAGATAATAAAACTCAAAAATGATAAAATCTGATAGATTTAAATGATAAATAAACGAATATTGCATAGCATCATTTATAAAATAAATCCTAGTGCATAATTACCTTTTAGAACGATGTTAATCCATGAACAATAACGAACTCACATTTTACTAAACATATTATAATTATAAACCACTGATGTTTTCATGAAATAGGTAACATTTCACAATTTAAGTGATTGTAGGCCATTGCCGGCACCCGAGACGCAGCACCGGGCGTCTAACAAACGCGTCGAATCACATCGGATGCCTACAGCGAGGAGGCGCGAAATGTTCTTTGCTTTTTTTCCCGTCAAAGATGCAGATTCCTTTTGTAACATAATGCACGACGCAGACGCACTACCGAACGCGGCACATGGACGCACTGATAAGAGGGGTGGGTCGTAAATGCAAAACGTATTTCACCATTTGCTCATTTGGGCATTAAATTACAGTAACATTATGGATTTTTCTTTGTTATGATCGTAAAGCTTTTTATTTTCTTTCTTTTTTTTTTGTGTTAAAATTGAATATACATACATACATACAAATACATACATTTCATACTAATTACCAAAACAAATTTTTCTTATATAATCATTATTAAAATACATATTTAATGCAAATTTTTTTGAGCAAAGTTTTTATGTTTATTTAATTAGGTAAAAAGTTCAGCTGCAACGACTTGCCGATGAAGCACAATATGTCCACAGCTTCTTCAATCTGTGGAGAAATATTTTTTTAATATATTTTTTTACGTGGATTTATGATACTAGTTATAATGCAGTAATGGCAATGGGGAGGGGGCTATTTTCCTGGATATAGCGTGTATTAACGGTTCCGTGACAGAAAAATGCCGTGAGCTTTGAGTAATAACATCAGGACATGGTGGGGGAAGGGTATTTTTATATTTACATTACATGTTGTTGAAATATATTACTTTTTCTGCAAATATTTACCGCAACTGTATAAAATTTCAAACGTTAAAATATAAAATAAAATCATATCATCATATTAAATCATTTTATAGTGTTCAAATTATAAATAAAATGTAATTAATAACTAGAAAAAAAAATCTAAAACAATTCCTTAAATTTAAAATAGAATTTACAGTCGATTTCTGCACTGATTCTTATCTTTTCTTTAGATTTAAATTATTTAGTGCTTCTAGAATTATTGAAACATATACATACATACATATCATCATGCCTATTCCTATCAATAAGGTGGCAGAAATATATAAATATATATAAAAAATTTGGAAGATATTCAAACTTAATATTCCTCTAATATTACATCTAAATAGCAAACTATTGTAAAAGCA
Source organism: Nebria brevicollis (assembly GCA_944738965.1). Classification (NCBI taxonomy): domain Eukaryota; kingdom Metazoa; phylum Arthropoda; class Insecta; order Coleoptera; family Carabidae; genus Nebria; species Nebria brevicollis. The sequence goes on along the minus strand of OX122899.1, from coordinate 13,245,921 downwards.
CAAAAAGAATTAATAATATATCGGAGTTTAAAAAAATACATGCCATAAATATACATTTTTGTAATTGTAATTAACGAATTGAAATATTTCTTTGTATATTATAAATTGTGTAACAACAAATGCAGTCTAATTTTTTTCTTCCCCTAGATGAGTAAAGTAATAGTGTTTAAACTTTAATCTTTCTGACACACTTTCTAATTCAACATTTTGTTGCAACCTAACAAAATGTTATTACTTCATATCATCAAACCATTATCGTAATCAATTTAATGAATTATTAATTATGATAAAAATTGCGACTCAATAAAAAATTCACGCGACCAACTTTCGGTTTGCAACCAACAGTTTAAGAACTCCAGGTCTAAAGCAACAGATTAATCTGATCGATTTCATTTCTATATTCCAGGTGTGGTGAGTCCCGCAGGGCTCAATGGCCCCACCTAGGCTTTATCTATTACACAGAACTGTCAAATTTCTAATATAAAATATAATTCTAGTGATTAGATAGAATATCTTTTTTTCCAAAGACTCACTTGCATCCCTAATTATAACCAGAAATAAAACTTACCACTTTGCTGGTAGGTTTCCCACTTCCATGTCCCGCTTTGGTTTCTACTCGAATCAGCAGAGGATTCACTTGGTGTTTATTGCTACCAATAGCCTGTTGAAGTGTTGCTATGAATTTCAGGGAATGTGAAGGCACAACTCGGTCATCATGATCAGCAGTGAGCAGCAATGTTGCTGGATATTGATGGCCATCTAATTGAAATTATAATTCACAATCATATTAAATAAAATAGTTGTTTCTCATTTCTTACTTTCGACTCGTATATTATGTAATGGTGAATACGAATACAAGTTTCTAAAATGGTCCTCTTCGTCAGAACATCCATAATCCGATGTCCATGCGTAGCCAATCGTAAATTTATGGAAACGTAACATATCCATAACTCTATATATATAAAACATATTTGTAATTATTTTTTATTTAATTATTTATTCAATTTTAAAACAATTAAAAACTAATTAGATAGTTATTTAAAGTGCAATAATTAAAAAAGTTAAATTATTAATGTTTGAATTTTCGTCTTATTGTCAAAAATCTTTATGATTTTTACAGTTTGTTAAAAGTTCTCTAATTTAAATCAGTAATATTCAAAGTTTTCTAAAATAAGGCCTGCTTCCGAAACAAAAATATTTATTGATACTAGAACGTACTAGAAATGTTATGATCAATAAATTCATATCTATAAGTCATTCTTATTTTGAAGACTATTGATCTAGATATCAGAAAATGTATATAAAACCTGCTTTTGTATTTTGAAAAATCGTTAAAACTTATAATTACAATTTAGCCCAATCATTTAATTTACAAATGAATAAATAATCAGATTATCTATATATATAATATAAATGATTGTATACCAATACGAATTTAAGTGATTTATAATATATTTTTTTGGAAAGTATAAGATAATTTTAAAAATATTAGATAATATAGAAATAATTTACCCAACTTGCGCAACTGCAGCTTGGAACAATTCAGGTGCTTGGTTCATACAAGCAGCAACTAGCAATCCACCGTTTGAACCTCCCTGAATTGCTAGTTTTTTACTACTAGTTAAACCATTTTCGATCAAATATTTCGCAGCGTATTGAAAATCATCGAAAACATTTTGTTTATTAAAGAATCGACCTGCATTATGCCACTTCTCACCGTATTCCCTAAAATAAAATACATCTAAGAATTCCAATATATCATTTTTAAAACAACATTTAGAATTACATCTATTATTTAATTAAGGTCCAAATTTTACAAATTTATCTATAGCAGTGGTACATAAAGAATAGGCTAACATAATCTATTAAAAAATTTCAGATCCATATATAAAAAACAAATATAGAGGCTAAACAAATAAAATTACAATAATAATTAGAAAGAATAATTTCGTTAGTAATATGCATTTATGCCTCTTTTAATTTAAAAATTGTAGTTTGTAAGGACCGGAAATTTAATATATTTACTCTATGGCATGTATTACATATCATAGACAGTAATTGTGGCTGGAATGCTTTTAAATTTATTTTATTATGTGCGGGATGCGTGCAATGATAGATGTTTATAAGTGAATTACTTTAATATTGATGGCTTCTATACATCGAAGTTTTGCCATTTGATCGTTGTCATAGTTAGATATCGAAAGTTTTCATTATTTTACATTCTTATACGTAGCAAATTAAAAAAAAATTATAACATACCCGCCACCTCTAATATTCGGAACAGCTAGAACGCCGTCGAAGTTTTGAATAAACATGATACGCATTAGACTAAACGTAGGTTGAATGCTGACGTTAAAACCACCGTAGCCGTAGAGTAAACATGCTCGAGATGGATCAGGTTTCACTCCCTAAATAAAAACGATAATATATCAAACGTAATTTTAATCAAAATAATTCATCAAAAACCTACTGCTCTAGACACTAAAAACATAGGCACTTCAGTACCGTCTTTGCTCGGATAAAACACTTGTGTCGTTTCAAACTTAGTAGAATCAAAATCTGGGATAGAAATTTGTCGAAATACCTAGAAAACACATCTAGATTAGTCATACAATATTTATTTACAAACATTTATTTCCATACCGATGATTTGTAATCACTATTCGATAAGTCAACCTTGTAAATAACGCCGGGATTCACAAATGATGTAAAGAAATAAAAACATTCAGTATGTTGTTTTTTACCGGAAAAACCTGTTATTGTTCCCATATCTAATGGGAAATCAGTTATTTTTGCTCCAGTGGAAGCATTATGAAGGCACAAAACATTCTAGAATTATTCAAAAATATGAGCACACATTATTTGCGCTTAAATTGTGCATAATATACTTTGACATCTTGAATGTAACAGACAATTAGTTGGTCGTTATTTATTGCAGTCGCCCAATCTAGCACATCTTTCGAGTGTTCTTCTATTATATCTTTCCATTTACCTTCATCGGGATCCGTGAGATCTATTGCTACTAGACGATAATTTGGCGCATTTTTATTGGTGCGAAATATTGCTAAGTTCTCAACACTAGTGACGTACTAAAATCATTATTAGATAGTAAGTTATTTTATAGTTTATTTGTATTATATGAACAGTTTTAATGTATAAGTTTTACTATTTATTAATTTCAACTAAAATATAGTAGAATAACAAGAATCGATTTAGTTTTGAGTAAATAAGGAAACAATAAATGTTTTAAATAACAAGAATTATCAGAATGGATAGTTTAGATCTTAGACTCCATATATAGATTGATTTGTGAAAATAGTTAAATCAGTGGATTTTGTAAGTTTGTTTAAGCAGAAATTATTTTATATTATATTTTATAGAAATAATTATTTAGCTGTGAAAGCCGCTTTACCTAAGCCTGTAAAAAGTGTAAATATAATCTACAAATCTCGTACGTTAAAAAAGAGCTATTTAAGATGATGCGATTTTTTAATTACCTCATAATCCGCTTCTAATTTGTCGACTACAGCAGTTAATGGAATTTTTTCAGTTATTTCTTCCACAGCTGCCAGATCCCCCACGTAAATAAGATTATTTTTGCAACCTTTGATTGGTGTTAAAATAAGCCATTTTCCGCAATCGCTTACTTCAGCGCCACTAAAAATTAAATGTTTAATTCATTATTATTTACAAACAAATTAAATGTTATCTATATTTCCAAGTTGATTTATATAAAATGGTTTGTTATGATAACAAACATTTATAATATACAAACAATTGGACGTAAAAACTAATAACTCATGAACTGCAAAAACAGATAGTTTTACTTCGATTAGACAATAATTATTAACCCAGCATAAAATAGAATGTTTTGTCTCGTCTAGACAATAATTAGCACCCTAGAAGCACCAAATGCCAAACCAATATAAAATAAATATTATATATATATATATATATATATATATATATATATATATATATATATATATATATATATATATATATATATATATATATATATATATATATATATATATATATATATATATATATATATATATATATATATATATATATATATATATATATATATATATATATATATATATATATATATATATATATATATATATATATATATATATATATATATATATATATATATATATATATATATATATATATATATATATATATATATATATATATAACAATATATGCCAAGCGCATGCGCAATACATTGTTTTGTTATAGCGCATGCGCTTGCTTGGTATTGCAGATACCAGTGGCGAATTATTTGAAGCTAGAACATTGTTGAATATTCGTGATCGAAATTATCGTTGGCGGCGCTAGTAGCGTTAATAAAAATGCCTGGCGTAATGACCAATGTATTTGACAGTTGACATAGAGGCTGCGATTGGACACGCGAAAGCCAGCAAAGTGAAATATCTTTTAAAGTGAACTGATTATAAATGTTCTTTGCCAAAACGAATAACTCTTGGAGTCAGAATCTTTTATTTTGTGTTCTTTAAAAGTGTATTTTGATTGTAACTTATTTAAAATTTATTTGTGAGATATCCGAAGAATTTACATCGTAAGATTTGATAGATATTTTGTTCGTTCTATATATATGAAAAAATGACAGCTGGCCATTAATGGAACAAACAGCTGATTGGTACATTAATGCCCGGCGTAATGACCCATTTTTGTAGTACATTAGTTTCACCGCCAGAAGGCGAGTTGCTAATTTCGATCACGAAACGGCAGACCAGTGGCGTATTAGACTAAGGGGTGTAAAGCTTACAAAAATAAAATCGCTATATACAACTAGACCTACATTCTAAACTCTGGCTCTTCAGGAAATTCGGCCACTAAAATATCTTCCGTTTGATTCGTATCTATCCGATGATAGTACAATTTTTGATTATGATTCTGTTCGGTTTCAGTACCATCGGCCCGGCCAGTTTCTTCAGGATATCTCTAAAATTATATCATTTAGACTTGAATAAAAGTTGTTTAAAGTATCTATACCCCATAAAAAATGCCTTTGCAATCATGTGTCCAAGCGAGCGACGAAAATTTCACTCTAGTAAGAACTTCAGGAAAATCTGTGCCACTTTCTACATCTTTAAAGTGAATCGTTATCCAATCCGACCCACTTGTGCTCAGGCCATATGCGAACGTTTTACCATCTTCGGAAAACTTTGTGCCTGATAACGACACCGTACCGTCCGTTGACAAACCGTTCGGATCAAGAAATACACTTTCTTCGCCATCGAGCGTGTTTTGTACGTACAGAATACTTTGATTCTGAAGGCCTGAATTCTTATAGAAGAAATATTTATCGCCGTGTCGATACGGACAAGAAAATTTCGGATAATTCCACATATTCCTCAATGATGAACTAATACGTTCCCGGACTGGAAATGCGTTTAAGTAAGGTCTAGATATATCATTTTGGGCTTCGACGAAATTTTTGACATCTGGATTTTCAGGGTCTTCCATCCAACGATATGGATCTCTAACCTGGAAAAATGTGTCCAATTTGTTTTAACAATATAAAAAAAAATTGATTTTTTAATTCTAACCTCAACGCCATGGTATATATCAACAGTGTCATCCTGATGAACTACGGGATAAACAAATTTTGCCATTTTTACAGAGGACAAGCGTCTTTTATTTACGCCAAACTTTAATCGTGGAGCACTGACAACTGCACACAAGTTCGAAACTGAAAATTTGCGGAGCGTCAAGCCTGCGCACCTATACCCAAGTATAAGCGACATTTTCAAAAAGCAAATATTGTTGTCATTGTTTACAACATAAACCTACAATCTATATTTACTCAAATACGTATAAAAAAATCTATAATAGGACTCATTTTCTATTTGTAGCTAGTAGTTTGAAGGTTAAAGTCATTTATTTCAAATTAAAAATAGTAAACAACATAAATTAATACAGTCATAAAATATTAGTTTTATAAAATAAATCATTTATTTATGTTTAAAAATAGTAAATACATAAAATAATACAATATCATAAAATACAAGTAATTTTTAGAATTATCGACGTTTACCTATTTTAAATATTTCATTTATTTTTTGCAAACATTGATAGATAAAATAATATTAAAATTTTTTTATATCAAAACTAAGAACATTTCTTCATAGCGCTGATTTCATTTGTTTAAAATTAATTTTTAAAAAATGTTTACGAATGTAAGAATTTTAAGCATTAATTAATTAAATGATAGCGATACAGGAAAAATATTATCTGGTTGTTATATGGCAGATTTTTAATATTGGCTATAAATGCACAAACAAATAAGTAGCAAATTAAGGTAAACGAGTTTAAGGGCGCTGGTAGGATTTAATACACAGCGCTTTACTGGGAATCAATAAAACTTTCAAAAATAATTAAATATTATTTCGGCATCTCTAGTTAGTGGAAATATACCACTTTGCACCTGGTTGTCGCTGCTTATCTAATCTAATCATCTCAGCAAACATGTATTAGTTACATATCTGGGAACAATTGTTTTACTTTCATAAAAATAGCATTATACGCAAATTTGCGAATGTTTTCGAGAATATCTCAAATTTAATTTTATCCTTGCGCAAATCACGATTTAATAGGTTTATTTTTATTTGTGCAATATGCAAATAATATAAGTAATTAATTATGTGAGTGCGAATGTCAGATAATTAAAACTTTAATTATGGAAAACTAGTATTTATCGCGGCACGAACGTACGCGTATATTTTAGTTAAATAAATCGCCGTGTACTAAGCATTGTTAGTATTTGGGGAAATTAAAAACAAGTCCTGGAAAATAAAATCTAATTTTTTTATGACTCATGTACAATAAATAACACTTCCTAACAACCTTTACGCTATTCGCTATAATACATCTCTACATATTTATAACAAAAAAAATGTATGACAGTAAATGTATAATATGATATACCTTTATATTAATTTACAAGAGGGTGTCTACATTCAAGAGTGAAATGTAAATATTTATGTATATAAATCATGTTTTTCTACAAAATTAGTTTATATCATTATAATTATATGTTATACAAATACATAAACTTTTTTTCCTTTCAAATTGTCTTTGCTTTTCTGTACATGTTACACTTATCAAATAAATAACACTATATACAACACTTTCAGACACAACTAAATTTCACACCGTCATCACTGGAGTAACAATTGTGGCAGTGCAATTTGTTGTTGCGTACTCGCACATCTGTACCCATGAGACCATCGCCCAGTTGCACATGACAAACACAACACTTGAAACAGTCCATATGATAAAAGAGACTCAAACTTTCTATGATCATTGCTGCTCCACGTCCTATAAAACGAAAAATAATTCATTACTATTATTACCCGATTAGGCGTTATAGTTCAAAATACCTAATTCGTTTCCACAATATGAACACTTTTTCTTGCCGCTGACGCTTAACATTTTATCCTGCGATTCTTCCATCATCAGATGAGGATGGTGGATTGGTAAAGCGTGGCCGACTGAATGTGGTGAATGCGATCCATAATGAGCGGGTACGCCATCCAATCTAAAAGGATAAATCGTATTTACAACAATCAATTAAGTTATAAATTGCGTAAATTATTTTACATACCTTCTACCAAGAATATTTCTCTCCGATAAATTAATCTTGTTCTGGACGCGTTGTGTTAACGTTTGAATAACAGAATCAGGCAAATGCTTCTCAGATCGACTTAATTTCCAACTTTGAACTGAAGCTGGCGTGGTAAACTTTTGTTGTTCACTTATACGACGTTGCTCAGCTTCCTGATAAAAACCACAATTTATTGCATATACATACACATAATATGACTGGCATGACATACACTATTAATGAAATTTCCTAAATATGTATACCTGAATTAACCAATGTTGATTATAGTTGAATTTTTCTCTGGGTTCCGTCGATGGTTTTGGATGTATCCAGTTATCTTGAGGAATAAGTCTGGAGCGTGGTGCAGCACTTAACATTTGCAAAGAATGTCGAGTAGCAGGATGACTAACTTTTGTAGTTGTAGCATTGGTACGTTGATACATGTCATCTTCAACAACAGCATTATTCTTTCTAATTGGGGTGTTATCATAAGTTTCTCGGACGGGTGGTCGTGGATGTTTGACTGGTGTGACGTGGGTTGATCGAGATAAAATTGTGGAAGATTGAGTGCGAGGATTGTATGTTGGTATCGGTACGATTTCACGCTGTATCTGCAATTCGGGCATTGATTTGCGATAGTCCATAGCGTCTGGTTGATACATGTTCGTGTATGTTAGTGGTTGATTGGACGTATCGTTTAAATCTTCCAATGAAAGACGTTTGTTTTTCAAACATGGTTTTGTTTGTAATCGTGCACGACTTTCACGGAAAACCATATTTTCGCGCTGCCGCTTCAATTCTTCGCGTTCCAATTGCAACAATTCATATTCGACTCGTAACACCTTCAAAAAAATATATGCTATTATGGTTTTAAAAAAAATGTATTTGTAAATTAAGAATTTTAATAATTGTTTTAAAAAAGATAATTCTAATGTATAAACTCAAACTTCTTTAAAGGTTCTCTTGTGTAATTGTGTCTTAAAAATGAAATGAAAATTAAATTCGCGAGTTTATAATGATAAAAATAAAAAGTATCCGATTTATTTCTTTTGCTTGAATACAATGAAGATTTTTAATTAAATTTATAATTTATCTGGAGAATTTGTAATAAATATATATATATATATATATATATATATATATATATATATATATATATATATATATATATATATATATATATATATATATATATATATATATATATATATATATATATATATATATATATATATATATATATATATATATATATATATATATATATATATATATATATATATATATATATATATATATATATATATATATATATATATATATATATATATATATATATATATATATATATATATATATATATATATATATATATATATATATATATATATATATATATATATATATATATATATATATATATATATATATATATATATATATATATATATATATATATATATATATATATATATATATATATATATATATATATATATATATATATATATATATATATATATATATATATATATATATATATATATATATATATATATATATATATATATATATATATATATATATATATATATATATATATATATATATATATATATATATATATATATATATATATATATATATATATATATATATATATATATATATATATATATATATATATATATATATATATATATATATATATATATATATATATATATATATATATATATATATATATATATATATATATATATATATATATTATATATGTAATTAATTTACCTCTGAATGTTCATCATCTTCCGAAGTTGCATATTCTGCAACGGCCTAGAAATTATAAATTGAAATGAATATATATTTCTGCTATATGAATTAATTCATAAATTGTCTGGCTAATCAGTAGTTTATTTGTCTGTAATTGTAAGAAGTCGTTAACTTTTAACAAGCACTTACAAGGTCAGTTGCATGGTAAGAATTAATTGAAATTTTGTATATGTAATCAGTCTGCGCTCGTTTTTATTAAATAAATCTTGGTTTTGTATTAATAATTATGTGATAAATATTGAATAAATTCAATGACAAACCTGATGATTAACTGGCTCTGGAGGAATTTGCGGCAGCACAACTACGTTTTGGCTATTTTGTATTTGGTCGATTTTATCAAAATTATCTGCCGGAATAAACTCATTCGTATCCCTCCACTTCTCTTCCTTTTCAACTAACTCGATAATTTCTCGTTCTTTCTTAGTGATCTCATCTTCTTCCGATGTGATGCTGTTTGTTGTGCAAGGCTGCAAAGCATTGTATTTTAATGAGATTATTTTTAAACACTTAATCTAGTTGGTCAGGTATATAAGATACCTCACTATTCTGACGGCTATGTACTATCCCGACGGCGCCTGCACTGTCCGCCAAACTGCTGCACCAAGTATCACTTGATAAACGTCCCCGCTCCAACTCAATCCCAGAATCCTGACTATCCCCTGCCTCACTGTAGCTGCTCTGAGTTTTCTTGTACAACTGCTTCTCTAAACGTGATTCTTTCTGCAGGAAACTATTTATATCTGGTGGTTTACGTATAGAAGCTTCCAACTCGGGCTGATCATCAGGGTCAATACCCAAAAAACTAGATCGCTTCATGCGCATTTCTTTTTTTATACGTTTGGTTGAATTTAAACGCTTGGTTGAATTTAAACGCTTCAATTCAGATTCATCAGCTTCAGCACTCAAATCGTTAACAGGCGGTGGTGGTGGTTTTTCTTTAGGTGGTTGTAAAGCTGTCACCGGAGGACCAAGTGGGAAATCTTCAGTAGCGAAGTTAAAATCCATTGGATAGATATTACTGTTAATATAATCGATATGTTCTGTGCTGATTGGTGACATGAGTTGGATGCTACCGTCAACGCTTGAGTCTTCCCCGCTTTGTGAGCTGACGCAAGTGTTGACTTGTATATCTTCTGGAATAATACAAGATTTTTCCACGCATGAGTTGACCACCGTTGCAGTTATATCAGGGTCTTCGACGGGCTCATCAGCTTGACTAACGGAGCATGAAACATCAGCAGTATGGATACCGCTATCTTCTCGATCAGTATCTCCATATTGAGAAGATAAAATCAAGAGCTCCGTTGAAGAATTCGATGCCGGATAGTTGCTGTGACAATAATCCAAACCCTCTAAACTCTGGACTCTATCTAAAGGCATGCTTTCGTTTGTAGTATCGGTGAGATTATCAAGTGATCGATGATGCATGGTATCCAACTTGTTGAGGAACACATCTGGTTCAGGGCTTGAAAAGCGTTCTGATCCAGTGTTTTTATCAGACCAATTGCTCAAAATCCCAGATTTTGATTTGATGTTATCTTCGTATTCAACTGGTATTGAATCCCGGCGATTATTAAGCATTGACACACGATTACGAACAAATTGATCAGCGCTCAATTTGGATGTGTTGTTATTCTTAATATCTGATGCGTTTTCATTTATTACAACTGGTCTGAGGATTGAATTATTTTCCAAACAGAATCTATTATTATCGGCGTTTATAAGAGGTTGTTCGGTGAATTTTTCTAAACTGAGAAGACGTTGTTTAAGACTTTGCGAATGAATGAAATCATCAGACAGTCTACGTGAAGTACTTGATTCGAAATGATTTAATTCATAATATTTGTCGTTTTCAAATAATTCTTTACGCTTTAAAATACTCCCTTTCGGCACAATAACATCATCTGATTTGGTTTCTAATTTAGTTTCTGGTCCATACGATGGTAACATTAAAGAATTTACATTTGCTTTGGATATAACTCGAGTTCTATACCCTTGAATCGCACTTTCATACGTGTATTGTTCGGGTTCCGGCTGAATGTTATCGAAATCTTGTTTATAAGTTTCATTCCATGTATTATTTTCTTTGATTACGTTTTTCTCTAGTATTTTATTCTCTTGTTGCTGTTGTTTTGTTTCAGTAATTTTTGTTGTTGTTATTTCACTTCCACTTTCAGTTCCACTGCTATCTTGCAATACTTCTGTAGTTGTTAATTTGATATTGTCAATACATTCATTCAATTCTTGTACTGTATTATTATCTCTTTCATAACTCGAAGATGTTTCATAAGACGTTGAACTGTTCTGCTCATCATATTCCTGTAAAATTACAGTCATTATTATTGAGTCATCATTTCCAAAACTATGTCCAAATTTTTAATTTCGAGTACATATATACTGTTGTTTATATAGTAACATTTTAATTTTTGTGAATGTAGCAAAATTATACTACTCTAATGTAATTGCGAATTATGTAAAAAAAAATCGAGTGAGTGGCGGCACTCACGATTTAAATATATACAAACTTAGGTAAAATATGTATGTATAATTGCAAATTGAGTCGATTTATTTATATCATATGTTTATCAGGTCCTATACGTTTATGAAACACAATTTAAATTGAAACGAAATTTACTCATCGCTATTTACCTTTTCTAGTAAATTTCACACAATAAGTATATAATAAAAATATAAGAGCACTGAATAGAGTATATTATTTGTTTGTATTAAAACGTACTATACATTATTATCTATATAATAATAAAATTCCGAATGTAAGCAATTAATTTATAAACATATTAACTGTAGAGAGTTTTGAAACAAGGCTATAGAATAAATTTTAATGACTTATTTTTGGCTACGTATATGTCATTATTATAGAAAACGATATGACGTTATGTTTTGTGAATGTTTTTACGTACCACATTACTGTTATCATCCATTTTGTTCATTTCGTTTTCGTTTGACGCACTCGTCATTCCTATACCATAATCGCTAAAGTCATTAGGATCGTCGTTTTCGTATAAGGATATGCTCAATTTGGTCTTTCTCTTATTTCTGAAATCAAAATATAATTGAAAGTATCCTACACAGTTTATAAAGATAATATCATCATTATTATTCTTTTTAAACTTTGATTGATTAGTCAATTGATGTTTTGAATAACACAAGCACCGCCTCAAGGTTGCAAATCTTTGAAATATATGCATCAAATGTCATGGTCAATACTGATTGTTTTTATTTTAACATTATTCGTACCTTTCTTCCAGTATTTCATTAAATGTTTTACTCTTTCTTCGACCACCCGTCTGTTCTTGTTGTTCGAATTTTTTCACTTCGACAACGCGTTCGATTATATGCTCTTGCCTCTTTCTTCTGCTGCTCTTCCAATTATCCAAATTCTACATTCGAAACAGAAATATACAATTTACAAACAACCGCGACGAATACATAACAAAAAAAATTTTTTTTTTTAAATTTGATTTCTGATTTATTACATATTAAATATTTTACAAAACATATTTCATAGTGTAGCTAAATTTTGATATTTCGTGTATTTATTTTATTAGTTTCTTAAATTAATAAAAATGATAAATTACTTTAAAAAATTGTTAAAATTTTTTAATGAAAGAAATATAGTTACTTTTGTCTACTTTGGTATATAACGGTTTATGTAACACTGATCTGCATAACTTGTGAAGCAATACTGAATATTTTAGATTAGATTAGACTAGGTGGGCTAAAATTTCGGTGTTTTATCAGAATTACCATCTTGTTTAAAATTAGAATTAGGATAGCGTAACATTATCACATATATACATTTTGACGGTATTCTATTATTTTATATACAATTATGATATCTACTACAGTAAGTTTGTTTTGTTAACACGTTATGTGCCATGTGATGTAAACGTGATTTCATACACTTTTTGGTACTAGATGGCCACGTGAGCATTATGCAATGTAAATTCAAGGAATCTGAATAGAATAATAACGAGAATCTGAAGTGGTCTACATTCGTCTTTATGCGACGCAGTATATTTGTTTAGATAGGAAAGTTAGTTTATTATATATAGACTAAAATCTCTGTAGTTACTTTATAAAAACTTACAGCTTGCCAATCTTCGGCGTCGTCTCTGATTTCTTGCCGCACATGTTTCACTTCTTCGACTTTCTTGAGTTGCTGTTGTGCTTTGCGAAATAGTTCGCATGGTCCAATTTTAACGAATTGCATTGGATTTGCCGCAGGTTTCGGTGGGGTTGGCTTTGTTATTCGACATCTAGTCGGTACGTATTCTGTATTGTCTTTGGAGTTCTGCATTAAACAATCATTGATACTCATTGTAAATTGATTTCTAACAAATCGTATACTAACCCGACGTTGGCCGTCTATACTTTCTTTTGATCCGAAAGAGCTTCTTCGTTCACTGTCCATTGTTCGGTTCTTTGAGGGTTAATCCTATAAACAAAAGAAAATATATTAGTTTAAATGCCTTTTCTTCTAATAATACAAATTTTATATATATTTTTCTCGATATATCGCTATAAACTACCATTTGGAAATTGTTTATCCTAAATGAAAAATATGTTGTTCATAGAGTCATTTCTTATTATATAGTTTATTTTAGACTGAAGTTCACAGAAAAATATGAGTCAGATGTAATATTATGTCAAAATATGCATAGACATGATCTCAAAAGTATTTTTACACTGAATGTATTATATATTCAAACTTGCACCGTTTAGACAATAGTTTTGAACAACAGTGTATCCGTGTGTACGCCAAACACAGTAAAAGTAAAAGTGCTATACAAAGATCAGGAAAAAAGTGTCATAATCTCTTTTGACACCATTAACAACATAATATACTTGTAGATTATCTTTGAAAACGTATTTTTACCAATTTGCTCACGTAACAATTTAAATGTTAATAAGAATACGATTGCATAGCCTGTTCATATCTTGATATGCATATTTTAATAACGCAACACACAAAGACCGTTATACACTTATCAAGAACAAATATGTCTGTCGGTTGGCATGTAAATAAAAGGATACGTACTTATAAACGTATAATATTTGTCTTGTCTGTTTTAATAACTTCACATGAAAACTAAAGCATTACCGGTCCATGTTCAGTAAAAGCAAAAACAATAAATTATCTTAATTGCGTGGTTTGTACCTATTGTCTGTAAAAAAAATTCATTTCAAATTTCGTTTTATTGTTTGTAAGCATATTTGCAATAAAAAAAAAAATACAATGCCCCACTCCTTTTTTTGGAAGACAATTGAATTTTTTTTTTCGAATAGACAATAACATTTCTTCAGCCACAACAAGACAGGCTCTTTCTATTAAAATAGTTTTCTAATTATGTATGGCTGCGTATGTATGTGCAAAAATATTGATTGAAGTTAATAACGTACTGAACTAACCAGTAGGTTCATACGTAATCATTTATTGTTGAATTTCGCATGCAAATAGGAGTGCCACGCAGTGGCGTCGCATTTCATACAGGAGCTCAATTTTAAATGATCCTCTTATAGGAATTAATATGTTTCTGATTCAAACACAATTCTACACTGTTTGTTCAATTTAGTACCAAATGTATAAAAATAGAGAGAGAGAGAGATAGGGAAAGCCAGACACGGCGCATACTCAAATTGCCCGGCGGTTGGGTTTGTACCTTTTTTGACCTTTCATTTTCCCGAACCATCGGTAATAAAAAAAGGTTCACTAACCCTCTTAAATTGCCTAGTTTTACGAGAAGTACGTATTAAACAGGAAGATTAGAAATTGGTACATTTCTGCGAAATTATTATTACAGGTAACAATGTATCAATAGGGAAAATACAGTTTAGTTTAAAGTTGATTATCATGGTCCAATAATAATAAATAAAATAATTTTATATTTATACATTTAAATCAAATATCTAAGAATTTTTTATTCTTCTTATTTTTTGCCTTTGTGAATCTACCTTCTAAAATGCGGATTTCTTAAAATTTAAATTCGGGCAGGATGACTATACGATTTGACAGTCCAATGATTTGTGACACCAACCGCCGGGCAGTTAGAGTATGCGCCCCAGACACATATAGACGTCATTTCAAAAATAGCCAGGCTCGATTCAGGGAAGGTCAAAAGGTATATGTCGCACGACAGTTCGTTACAGAGTGAAAATAGCTTTATTGTTGTTGTTTAAATATTTATATATTGCTTCTATTGTAACATATAAAGATTTTAGGATCGTACTTGTGGCGTTTGAATTATAAATTTAAATTATTTAAAGTGGGCATATACGCTTATTAGGTTCAGTAACATTGAAACAGTTGTTAAATAATTTATAACCATATAATTAGAGTTATTATTGTTATGCTAAAATAGAATTTAAAAAAAAAACAATGTACAAATTACTCTAAACAAGAGCCAATATACTTTTATTACCAAATAAATAATAGCCAATTTTGCAGGAATTTCAACAAAAAAAAAACGGAATATTTAAATTGCGCCTAACAAATGTTTAAATGAATAAAGTTTATATACATTTATTAGCACAGAATACTGCATAACAAAAAAAAAACAAAAACAAGAACATAACGGAAACGGAATCGTTAAATAATCAAAATCAGTTTCCGTATTCAGGTGCACTGAGTTGGGTGATACAACATCCGTTTTGCACAATGGATTTCACAACAGTAGATTGGTTACTCGAACGCCAAAAAACAGCGACAACAATTCCAACATGTTCATTATTAGGCAAAACTTTTTACTTTATATTCTTTAGTAAATGTTCGTTCAATATATGTGCATATTTACTGATAAAAGTTTAAAATATATACTTTAATGCGCAACTACTGAAATATATTAATATTGTAATAAATATCGTAAACATCTACATAAGTTTGTCTGTTTTAATTTTGGTCTAAAATTAATCCGAGATTATGAATAAGGTAGAAAGACTTTTTCTACTATTTTATTTAATAGTTTTTAATAATACTAAAATATGTTTATTCTGATCAAAGCATAGCTAAATATGTAGAAAGTAATTTTAATTAGAAAAACTAGTCAAAATCTTAATACATTTCTCTTTATTAATTCGTAAATATAAAAACACCAATAAACAAAAAATAGCTTATAATACACGACTAATTACTTGACAATCTTACGGAATTCAACTCTATCCTTTATTTAAATTCATAAAAAGAGAAACAAATGGAGAAAATAGTTTCTTTGAAATGATAACAAAAATGTTTGACGTATTTATTATTTGATACGGTTCGTTACGTATTGTAATACACAAAGCAAATATAACGACTTTGTTTTCATCGGTTTCACTTTTAATACTGATTTTGTTACCATTATTGCAAAGTTATAGCACCAGAGCCATGCATACGGTTGGTGATTTATGGCTTCGAATGAAATGGATATGTTTTCAATGACGACGGTCATAAAATTCATCGATAAATTCAATTAACTCAACGTTTCCGTTTCATTACATTCTGTATGTATGTTATGTATCAGTGGTCGCTGTGAAATCATTAAAAATCGAAAATATGCAATGCACCTTTCGCTTGTTTAATAGCATACTAACGTAGAGTAAATGTTGAAAATTGATTTTTATGCTTGATATAACATCGTTTTTCAGACTGCCGCCGTACGTAAAATAGAAAGAGCGTCCTGAGATCGGTCGGTCGTGTCGGTAACATTCTCAGAAGAATTAAATTTATCGATAGAAATTCGTTTCAGATCTTACTGATTACGAAAAAAATTTATATACTTGGATGTGTGTTGGTCGTTCGCTCATCAGACTAAATTTATTGTCATTTCTCTTCTCAACGTTCTTTAATTTTATCTACATGTTTTACACACATATATCATGACTAAAGCAACCAAGTCGACTGACAATTACTGAGGGTTGCAAATATCTAGGTGTTATATTATTAATATGAGAAATACTTCACGCAAAACATTTACTATAAAAGACAATCATGATTCTTAATCATACGTAATCTAGCGACTAAAATAAATTAGGTCTTTTACAATTAAGTACTTTAATGGACTTAGTCACTCCAAATGTATATAAAGGAAGTGTATTAAGTTATTTTCAATAACAAAGATAAATAAAAATTATATTAATTAAAATACGATTACTGTATCATAATACACAAAGAACTTTCAAAAATCTATCAACATAATTAAATTAGAAGTATCATATTTATCTCTTTGTTCATTGATATACCAATTATTTTCCATTTAGTTTTTATCGTAAAACATTCCGTAAAATGTGTAACAGTCAATAATTTCGATGATTTATATTTGTAAAATCGTGTAGCTTTCGGAGAGATTTTGTTTTGCAGCTTGTGGTTGAGGCAAAAAAAAAAAGATTTCTTTCGACTAAACCACAGAAGGGATCTCGGAAACACCTGCTCTTTCAATTTTTTATAGCCTGAAGCAAAAGGTAACCATCTCAAATCGAATCCCTTGTATACGTTTAGATGAATCTAGGTTTTCAAGTTAGAAATGTATTCAGATTTGAATAACAGTTTAGATATTTTTCTGCAGAATACATTGATTTTTTTAATCATCAACCAATAAAATATCAATTTGATTTAAAAGGACTACAAACGAATGAATCCATCGAAAATCAAATGAATTTGATAAATTCATATGAATTGAAATTTCAAATACAATTCATACAATGTGAATTCAATTGACAAAAGTCTAGCTTAGTGAGAATAACTGTACCCCATAATAATATACAAATTTTTATTATTATAAATATTACTTATTTGGTTTAAAACGTCACGAACATAGCTGTACATCTTTTGCAGCTTTGGCATCTTTATAAATAGATCATCTGTCGACGAAGAGCAACATAATTAAATTTTATTTTTTTTGTAAACATATTCCTTAATTTAGCAGCTCTTACTTTCAATTTATTTCGATTGCATAGTCAATTTTTTTTTTGTGTTCTTCAATATTATACCCTTGTTCTACTATAACTACAAATAGTGTTTGATAATTGATAGTTGCAAATAACTGACAAACAATGTTGTCATTGTCACAAATTATGCGGCCAAAAAGTCATCCTGCTCAAACATTTTAAGAACACATATTTGCTTAATAGCTTCAAAATTATGTTAGTTTTCAATAATGAATAGTCATACCTAACTTCCTAAAGCTAAGATTAAGTATCTTGAATTTACTAATATTTAATTTTTGCGAAATTGAATGCCAAAATTAAAAAAATAAACTAATTACCAGAAAACAGAATTAGAGGCTGTAAATTCGTTTTAAAACGAATTTGAAGCGCACTAATATTGCAATTGATATAATCAATACAGGGTAATTATCCTTTTATACTGTTCTTTGGTAGTAATATGACAGATTTGTAATATTAACAGTTTCGTAAACATGAAATATTTACGCACAATTTACATTTTAAAAACTTGTCATACAAAATTAATTTGACACTTATACAAAAAATGATGTAAAAGTGAAATTAGAGTAGATAACATTTGAAATACTGACATATACAGTAGAATAAATAATGTTTAGTTGAACACTGAATTCTGAATTTTGGCTTGAAATAGTAGTAAATCCAACCATATAAATTACATATCCCTTATTTAGAGCAATTTAGAAACATTATATGGTCATACATACACCCCTTTGTTAGTATTCCGGAAGTAAAATGTTATATTACTAAAATCAGTGCATGAAAAATGTATATCACATATTGAGGGGACGAACCTATCGACCCGAAACCAAGTGCACTATTTCACCTGGCTGAAACCATGTAGTTTTGTTTACCTATTGTCTGCTACGGTGAACAATAAACCTCATATGAAATTGGAGTACATTGCTCACACACAAGAAGATCCACAGACACACATACACCAGAGGAACGGATTACCCGTTGTAGTAATATAACACAAGCGACGACCCTTCTTTGTTACGGCAAAAACCTTTTTTTTTTTCGAACCTGTATTTATAATAAAAAATATATATATAGGCAACGATGGACGAATAATATGATACAGAAAATTTGATATACTTGTAGCGTTAAACAAATTTTCCACAAGAATATTCACGGTAATTATGGATGAAAGCAAAAATGATTACGTTACCGTAAGGTAATCAGAAACATTACGCCTAAACCTGTAAATTTTATTTTCAATCTAAATAATAAGCTATTATGTTATGGCAAATTGATTCTCAATAGCGTCTGTTATATTTAATAATTATAAGTATTGTGAAATGAATAAATTGCGATTTTTACTTTTTTATACGAAGTAATAAGTAAGTATTGTAATCATGAAACAAAATCTGTCTAAAGCTTTTAAGCCTTCCCCAAATCTAGTTTGACTATTTTTGGTATAACGTCTCTATCTCTCTCTCTCTCTATGAGTGTGTGTGTTCGTATGTTGTGCGTAATTGCGCGCGCGCGCGTGTGTTACTTTGAGTTTAAGATTTGTATATGGTTCGTAAGATTTTAAAGAAATTAAATTTAAAATGAAAGATATAAACAATATTTCACTACTAGATCGTTGAAATTTTTAAGCAAAAATCAAGACCAAATAGTTTACCTATATATAGGACACTAGTTTAATGATTACGACATTAGGATTGAATATTTATTCAATTTGATTTAATATATTTGTACTGATACAAAGAATAATATTTTAAATACATTTTAATATTTGATAGATTGATATGCCTGATTTTAAATCAGTTTTGATGAAAGAATGTATCTAACTGTTCAGTTAAAAATAAATGACATAATTCATTCATTTCTATGTATCATAAAAATTGTTGTTCACATTCCGATGTATGGTAAATTGACAAGTTTTAATTTATATTTAAATCTAAAACTTCCTATATATCTGGTTTCATTATGCAATGCATGCAATTATAATCTAGATACTCGTACTTAAAAACAAAAAGTGCTAGAATAACGACAAAATCGTTTTAAGTAACTTGAGATTGAAAAGTATGTTTAGTGATAAATTGCAAATATAAAATCAGTGTTTCTGTTTTGATTCTTTAACATAAAATAGATGAATGTTAGGTACTTTATGACATACTTGTTGAATTTCGTAAATATATGATATAAGCACATTATAATTGTATAGGCTTGGAAAAACAATACAAATTATATCTAACACATTGAGTGTGTATATTTTTTTGTCTATTTTCAAAATTACTGTTCATTGAACCACTACAAAAAATATATTTCGTCCCGAAGTAATTACCTAGTTTTGTGAACAATGCGTTTTTAAATAATAAAAACATTGTAACAACTACCAAAAATTAACATTTATAATGTATTTGAGTGGAAACAATTTTTCCCTACTGTAATGATTCCAAATCGATAATTTTAGTGCTTCTCATCATAAAAATAATTATAACGCTTCGATATGTCACTACAACGATATTAATCAACTGATTTGATGTTATCTTAACAGTATACTAATTCAATCAATCAATTACAAATATAATACGTTTAAAAAGATGTATTGATGAATTTTAAGCGGAATAACATGACATTATTTTCTCTCATTGTTCTTTAGTCTTAATATAATAGAATTTCGCAAAAATGAAATATTTACGTAAAACAACAAATGTATAAACGACTTTATTAATGCTTAGCAATTAAAGTTTCGCAATGTTTACCATTTTAGTGACGTTAGAAAGAGAAGTTAGAATCTACCACCACCAAATCGATAAGAGTGCGGCAATTGTCTGAGGAACTGTACACTAATTTAAATTATCTATGACTATATAAATATTTTAAGCTGTTCGTGTTAAATTTTGTGCAAAATACGATAATATTTATTACTACGTGCAAATAAAACGAAATCAGATTAACAACAAAAATCAACAAAATAGTGGTAATGGAATAAACTTTTTTGACGTCATCTGTAGAACTGTTAACGTGCAATTTTGAACATTCATATTTTATAATATACTTTTTACTCCAGTACGTTAGAGTGAGACTACCGATTACAGCTTAAGTATAGAGTAAACAAGCTTAAAATTTTTTGTCAGGGCTCTTTCGTTGCATTTATATAACAAACTAATTTGCAGTGTTAATGTGCATATATACTGAACGAATATTTATCACAACATATACATTAAAATAGATAACTGTTATTTTCATCACTATTTTTATTTTATGTCGTATATAAATATTTAAGTGTTTTACAACTTCCTCTGATTAAAATACACGTATTTGACTACACTTTGAGCAATTACGATTATGCGATTTATTATTTATTTAGCGGTATTAGAAATTAATTTTGTGATACCGGAAAATGAACAAAATTAGTGGTAACAAAATGAAACTTATTTACCAGGAAATAATAAATAACTAAAGCATAAATACTACTAAAAACAGTGATTAAATTGATAAGGTGTTTGCTTAATGGTGCCATCACAGTATTATGAGAAATTTTAAGATATCTATCATCTCTGGTTGAAATATAGATGTTGTGTGTGGTATTTGAGTAATTCGTGTTAAAGATGAACTATGGATGCCTGTAAGGTATTGTAGAGGTAAGGTTATATGATTATTGTCTGTATAGGTAAGTTGTGTGCCTGTTATAATAAAACCAACGTAAAAGTTTTTTTTTCCGCTCCATACATTCCGTTTAAATAACGGGGCGAGCGCAAGATTGCGTAAATGATGTTTTAATAAGTGTTTTGCCATTCCAACAACAGTGAACTGAACAGTCGAGGCTGAGGCTGAGGCTGAGGCTACCTTGGCTATCACAACGTGAGACTATTTTATTCAATTTCCCATGTTGCAATAGGTTGGAAACTAACAGGTGTCACGCGCCAAATTCAAATTATACACAAACGTATTAATACTGCACGTTTCTAACTGGTTAATAAATCAGTTTCATTCATCCAATCGCAACTGTTTTAAAAGTGTGACAACAAGAGAAACGGAAATCAAATTTAAATAGCTGACATAACAGATGGAATATTCTTGTTTTTCAGATACGCTAAGATAAAATACTAAGCTTATTATTATTGATTGATAGCACAATAGAGATTATTTATTATGATTGCGTGTTTTTGTTTTTTAAATGTAGAGATTTTTATACATTTTAGAATACTTCATTCTTTTTTAGACTTTTCTTATATAAAGTATTTTAATTACACGAATTTTCAACATTGAGATCTTTCAATTTAAGCGTCTATAATTTTGTCTATTTGCATCTGTAAAAACTATAAATCAAATAAAAACCTAAAATATGATATTTTTTAAATTGCAATTAACTAACGAATTAGTTTTCATTTGCGTTAATTCGAAAATGTGTTTATTTAGTAAATAAAATTCTAAATTAATATCTACAATCTTTGTTTGAAAGAATTTTTAATTTTTGAGATTACGTTTTTTTTATTTATTTCAGTAAGCCTTGAAATAAGTATTGATCTATATTTAAAATAAAAAAATTGCTTTTTTGTAGAGAATGAATTACGTAGGTTATAATATAAAATAATAAATGATTGATAAACGTCAACAAATATTTGAGAAGTATTTTAACATCGTCGACATTGCATGTTAGGTAAATAATAAATAATGATAATGTGACAGAAAAACTAGAAGAAAGAAAGTGTAAGGAAGTCATGTGATTAGATAGTTTCACATATAATAAATATACATCTCATTTTCAAAAAGAAAACTGTAGATAGTATTATATATCTTGAAATATTCGTAAATTTCTATATTAAAAAAAATACATGATTTTCTCACGATCATAAAAATGTCAAATTTTCCAAATCGTGTCAATTTAATGAAAAAAAGTCATATTGCATTAAACTTTGTAAGTAAAAATGTTATTAAACATAAACATAAAATAAAGAATCAGAGTATAAGAAATAGTTTTCCTCTCAGTAACATAAATTTCATATTGAGACAAATTTTCTATATTTGTGAAAAGCAATTACTTTAAATGCAAAACTAGCAAATTTATATTTGTAATTTATTATTCTAATTTATAGTGATTTACGGTGTAAATTACGTATTAATTATCCATACCAAACGACTATTTTTATTCGATAATAATAAATAAAGAATTTATTATTAAAATATATTTAATATATTTAAAATAAAAGCGTGGGAAATGATCGATTATTGGCAATGCATTACCAATAATCGAACAGTCTGTTAGCTGCAATGTAAATTATGAATTATATAAATAATATATATTTATAAAAGGTTGTGGAATTATATATTATATTAAGTGCGACGATTTGACTGTTTTATGTATTTGAATACAATTAACGTAATTTGGAATGGCAATCATATATATTACCGAGTCTCTTTATTATCGATGTCTGAGGTTTCATAGAAAGAAGAAAACTCCATGACCTAAAAGTCGTAAGGTTTCCTTGTCGAAGCTATTATATCGAAATGCAGTTTTAAATACATAAAGTCATTATTAAGTTCATTATAAACTTGTATCTATGAACTAATAAGTAAAATAAAAAGGCTATCGTTGCATTTATACTATAAAAGGCGAAGCATTGACATTTTATAGATAAAAATTATTTTTTTTTTTAAAATGCAAGGACCAACCATCAACGACAGTCGTAGATAAATTAGCTTTAATTACAAATAAATAATAATTACTAAAAGCATTTGACATATAGAATATATATTGGATTGCATATACTAATAAATTTCATATAATTACAATATCAATGCTAGTGCAAATTTGTTTTTAAATCTAAAATTACTTACGATTTGTTATTTAGTACGACGTACCACATAATTTATTATTGATTTTCACCTGTTTCTATAAAATAATCAGCGTTTATTGATTATAAACTTTCTTTAAATACCTGTTGTTTTGGTTTCTTCATTTTATTTATTAATTAAATTAGAAAGTTTAACTTTACTTGGTATTTACTTGATATCTTCAATAAAAAAGACTGTCTTAATAAGGTTTGGTTACTTCCGTTACGAATTAGTGGGGCTTTAGTTTTCCAGTGGTCGCACAAATGAAAAAAAAAAAACCTTTCGGTAAAAAGATTATAGAAAAAGATGCTTTCATTTCCATTTCATAAATGTGTCTTTATAACTATGTACTCGTATTCCAGTAATACATACGTTTACTGGAAAATTTGCACATATACTATTCATTAGGTAAAAATTAGTTTAATCACAGAAAATAATACAATTTAATTGAAATAAATAAACTAGTATAGTATAAGCACCACACAGTAGCTTATTTCGGTATAATTGCAAAAGCTGTCTGTTTTTAATATCTTTCGAACTGTATTTCGGATTATAGTTCGTGTTGTTTATCAGTTATCCGATTTACTTCCTTTCTCAAAATAATAATAAAATAATACGAGGAACTTGTAAAATGGATATAATACAAACAAACCGAACATTAAAATATTTAGAAATAATAGTAATTAGTAAAGTAACAGAGAAAGTGTTAATATTCTATTTTTGTTCATTACTTTATATTTCAAAGGCGAATTAATTTTTATTGGTTGATATTTTAAAGTAAATGAGTTATATATATAATAAGTATTATAAACATTAATTTGTAATACATATATTTTCACTTTAGTAAAAGCTTAATTCATGTCCATTATTAACCATTGACCTAATAGTATTTACGTATATAAATGCAGTTACACAATGCGAAATAAATTTAAATGATAATTTTTGTTATCTTCTTTCAACACAAAACATGTTTGAAGCAAATATTCAAAGACAAACGTCGTTACGGTGCTTTTTTTTAGAAATAAACAAATTTTACTTTAAAATTCTAAATTTAAAAATGTCAAAAAGTAAATTTCCGTCTATTTTTTACGAAAAGTTACTGAATTGGATCAGTTTTTTAAGAAATGGCTTTTTGTCAACGGGACCGCCAATCGATTTTTTTAATTTTTTTAATATTTAAAAAAATGTTCCAATTTAGTTTTTGCAAATACATGGCTGATATCTTGAAAAAGAGTTAAACAAATATATAGACCGGTTTAATTTTTAAATTACGAAAATTTGTTTCTATAGAATTCATATGAAATACCTAATTGTTTTGAATTAGCTTTATATTTTGTTTCTAGATAGCAAAGATAAATAGTGTTAGTTTTAATGAATCTGTGCATTATGAATAAATTATTTAAATTCTTATAAGTATGTAGCAGATGGCGTTTTATTTTAAATGAGGTGTGTAAGAATAGAAGTGAAGTGTGAGATTTTTATGTAACGAGCACTTGAAAATGGACCAGGCTTTTCTTTGGTTAAATTATAAATGAGTATACTTAACAAGGAGACATTTTGAATTTCCGGGTTACATATTTTGTTTATTCCTTACATTATATTCACATTTACGTTATTATTTCACAATCTTATAAATATATGTAAAGTATAAGACAAGATAAGAATTCCAATCAAGCTACTTCTACAGCTATAGCATTTTTTATTTGAAATGAACTGAATTTGGTGATTAGTTGCTTTTATTTTGAAAAGCGTAATTTAAAAAAAGATAAATGTCCTTTTGGTTACTTTAAAACATCAATGAAAGAGATCAACATACATCATTTGTCATTAGATAAATAGATAGCAATTAATGCAAATTAAAGGAATGTTGGAATATGATAAGTTATAAATGTTATATTTTTGATATTCATATTAAAACATTTAAAAAATTGACAATTATACTAATATATTAAAATACATATCTCGTAATTAAGTTAGAAATAACATTTTTTTTATGGTAATTATGGCAAAAAAATGTCATTTGTTGTTCATAATTGATAATTCCTTCCCTCTAAAGTGAATTAAAAATATTGCCTAGAGTCTAAGCAGTGTAAAATGTTAATGATGGTTGTTGTTGTGGTAATGGAATTAAAAAATGTTAATGTGTTTATTTAATTCTTTGGAGAATTAACAAGAATAATTGGAAATTATTGAAATAATAATTAAACCAACAATGATGTAATAATTACTCTTTACATTTATATTTTGTGTATTATAAAAAGTACATATTCGACAAAGGTATCAAAGAAAAAAATGTTTTAGCAATTGGTGTTTTAAAAATATAATTTGTTTACAACTTTTGGTCACATTTGAAAAGACATTAGATACATGAAATGAAAAAAATTACAATTTTACGTAGTTTTTTTTTGGATACACTCAGAACTTTTTAAAAATGCATATTGTATTGTTGTAAAATAAATTTCTGTGAAAGAATTTTTTGCTTCTGAGACTGTTATAGAAAAAATTTGTAGAGAAACATATGAGATCTTTTGTACCACAAACGGTGTACTAAAAATCGAAATTAGTGCCTATGTCAAATGGGTACTTATTAGTATTTAAGTATCGAAAAACTACTGGTGTTCGATGACCACAAGGTCAGTAAAATAACTGCCAGGGATAAAATCACAGTAATTCATTGATGGCAAAGCACTGGTAACCTGTTCGGACGTAATACAATGTTACAACGTATACTAAAAACATGATGTTTTACACTTAGGATGTGCGTTTAAATGTACGTACAAGAACGGTACGTGATGTGTCGTTGGATGTTGTAAACGAATACAACACAAACCTATATAAAATGTTGCATTTCTCGACATTGTGCCGTTATTAAATATTTTTAAATTGACCTGGTTCTTACAAACACTCCTGTATCTGTTAGTATTTGTGTGTGTGGTTATCTATAAGATCCCGGTATATTACGTTACGGGTTACGTTAATGTTACGTGTGGCAAAACTCGTTTGGGTTATCCGTTATGTTTAGCGTACACCTCACTATATAGTGTGCCGTGTCGACTATTACAGACTATGCATTCATTCAATATAAATCTATAAAACTATATCGAAATTTTAAATATGATTTTCGTAGATATTTTAAAATAACATTGACACAATTTGTGTCATTTAGCATTAGATAAATATAGATCTATCGTTTCTAGGGGAATAGAAAAGATTTTTGTAGTAAAGATTGGTTTTTAAATTTAATAGAAATATATTAATGCACTTTATTAATGTTGTCTTTTATCTAAATTTGATATGTTGCGTAAAAATTTTATCTCAGCCAAATTTATATCTAATATTAAAATCTGCTATATTACAACCACGAATCAATTAGTGAATAATTACTTGGTATCGATCATTTTAATTGCAATGTAAAATTCGAACATTTGTTTTCGTTTAAACGAATTTGAATTGAAACTTGTCCTCCAATCGTATTATGGGAAAGAGAAAAATATTGACCTAAAATAACAATTTGCGAGTGTCTTTTAACATTTACTAACATAATTTTAACCGTTATTTTACACATAATTAAAGTAAATTTACATATTCACTACTTTACTAATATTCTAAAATAATTAGCAATAAGTCCATGACCAAACGATTTTCTTCCAAGAAAATCAAAGCGAAAAAAAAATTTTGAAATATTTATTTCTTGCTACACGTATATGCGGAAAGAAATCTGAATATATCTTAAAATTTAACAATAATCAGTTGCACCAATTACATGCAATGCTAAACAAAGCATAAATAATAATTATTTACGGTTTTATAACGAATCTAAACGACGAACTGTTTAAGACTCTACACGAATATCAATTTAAACCGCATTTAACCTGATTTATTCTTGAATTTCTCTAAACCACAACATAATAAAAGGCTCATTTTAAAATTTAGTGCCAAAATTAGTTTTCGAATATTTGGTATAATCTAGTAGCAAAGATAGCAAACGAGATTGAGTTAGATACATTGGAATAAACTGACAAAAATAACGATTATAGCGTTAGGGCTTATTGTAGATGCTATAGTCACGATGTTGAGTTTCCAAACTCAACCAATCAATTACTACGGAAATTAAATTATTTGACAATTGAATGCCCGTCAAAAATGTCGAAATCACTGTTTAATAAATATATTTTTGATAAATGCTGCTGTGATGCATTTCGAATTTATATAATTGCACGTTTCTGTGATTAAACTCATATTATTAACAAAAAAACATCAACGACAACTCTTGTTGATTTTTAATTTCCTTAGTGGCTATAAGGTTTGTTCCAACTACGTTGGAATCAGTTTGAAATTGTACGACGCATGCTCCAACGAATACTATTTCCATAATGCGCATGCGTCGTACAGTTTCAAATCGATTCTAATATTAGTTGGAACAAACCTATAGTGATGTTATATTTAACAGTTTACGAGATTTAGTCAGTATTTTTTGAATTTGCAACACATTATTCTTCTTATATTCCTCAAATTCCTCATTTATATTGAAGCACCTTCTAAATCTCTTTGCACATATTTAAATGATTATTGATTTCAACGATCTTAATTCATATATTTTTCATCTTTTCTCGTGTCGTTCGAAAATTCCACTCCCAATGTACGACCGAATTACAGCATCCTTTAACTCCTCTAGATGCATTTTAATCACAGTATATTTTATGTTTTAAGCGTTCATTATTGTAAAAAATCCTGTTGTAGCGTGGCAATTCAATTGTATACACTTTTATTACAGTACTGTTGATTATATCGATCTGTTTGAAGTGTGATGTAAAAGTCCACCTATTTTATGTGATATTAAGAGGAGCGGCCAGCCTTATGGTCGTTTGTCGAAATCTATCTCGACTGACAAAATTTCAATCAATAGGTTCATTCCACTCTTAGATGCGTGTGAAAATTTACCGAGTCCGAAACTCTAGCGATGCTTTGTTCTGTTGACAACATCTTTTTCTTTGTAGCATTTTAACATTAAATTACTTTTAAAATGTCAAACATTATAAGTATATACATGGATGGCTACAGCAGTTTCTTAGAAATAAGCATACTTTTTTTGAAAAAAAAAAAAAGAAAAATAGTTACAAAATGTCAACAGTAAAAACATAATAAATAATTATGAATTTACAACATTAATCCCACGAATCATCATCATAAAGATGTATTGTTGTGAAAGTTTTCATTATCTAATAATAAATATTCTGATTTGCAACCACTCACATATGTTCAACTGAATTAATACCTATAGCAAAATTATTATTTCAAAAAAATGTCTGCCTTTGACAACAGATATATTTTGTAATAAATTTAATACAGTATTACAGTCACTGTTAGTAAGGGAATATTTTCTTTAAATAAACAAGAATACGATCTTAATGAAATCGGACATTCTTCAATATTTTCCATTTCAATTATCGAGCAAATGGATAATAAATATCAGGTAGAATAAAAAAAAATTTAATTACGTTCTTTCGTCATATACCTATTTCATAAAATTGGTATGGCGTTACCTAAAACAATTAAATACCTAAATTGCACTTAATGTCACTATATATGAGTGAGACTAACGTATAAGTGCCTTAGAAATCAACAACAATCTATAGATATAATATAGTCTTCAAGTTTAAAATAAAACTAGTATTCGTGCTACTTTGTTCTAAAAATCCTAACAAACCATCAAAATTAAAATCACATAAATAAATCACCTGTAATCTTATAATTTTACTTTCGAATAGTTCTGCATAGATTAGATTGTTTGTTTACTAATAAATCTGAATGTAATTAGCATTTATTTTACGAAATTTCGTAAGGTGAACTAGTACCGACTGATTAGATTTATTAGAAATAAATAAATGAATAAAAAATAATTGGCATTCGATTATCTAGTTGAGTTGCTACTACAAGGATACTATACGTATAGTGTCGTTACATGTACGTAGATACTATTTAAATGTGAATGGTCAGTTTCGTGATATTCATATTTAGATGCTGTAGGCTTTGATATAAATACGTAAGGTAAAAATCCTTGAGACAAAATTTAAATAATTATTTTAAAAATTATTTTAATTTATTTTATAAATATCAGATAGTTGCATTGACATTTATTACGAAATTGGGTGAGCAAAATATTCGAAGGTGGGTTCAAAGAAATAATTTCAAATATATAAAACACTATAATTATCGCAAAGGTTTTGAATAGTTTTAGGTTTCATTACAGTCTGATTTAGATTCGGACTTAAAGTTGTTCAGAGCACTGAACATAAAAAAATTATTTTTAAATACGAATATAGGTTTCAATAAATATTTTAATATTCATAAAAATAGTAATATTAAATAGGTCTCTCATAAAATTAATATATTTCTAGTTGTACAGTTATCAAAACGAAAAGCCTATAAATATTATTTGTTTGTATGTTCTAAGTGATAATAAAAATATTTATAGCTAAGAATTCAATAAATTTTCTATTTAATAAGGCGCCTAAATCTATCAGTAAATTATCGTAATTTGAAGGTTGTAAAAGAAAAAAGTGTTCCACACGGGTGTCCTTCACTTCCGCATTTTAAATTGTTACATAATAAAGTCATAAAGTAGTCCGAATAATTACTGATTTATTTCTGTGGTTATTAATATTATAATAGCCAGTATTTTTTGTTTGCAATACTTTCAATAATAAGAAAAAGGTTACACACGAAAATATAGGTATTACAATGGTAGCTGTCAAAATTTGAATTTAAATAGTTTATTTCAAAGCGATTACTCGCGTTCGTGCCGATTCACTATTTAACCAAACCTTGTAATTTAGTTACGATTTAATACCTTTGAAAACAGCTTGTAATTTAAATTTAAAAATATTAAAACCATTCGATTTATACCTCTCTTAAATTTAATTGTCCATAAGACCGTAATTGAAAATATAATAATATTACATAAAACACAATACCTATTAACTTTAATTAATTTGTGAAATGTTCTTGTAATATCAATTTTATTGTTTAAAATTTTATATATTTAAAAACATTCACTCTTTTAATCTTGTGCATTTTGATGATGACATTTTTACTATAGCAGTATATATTCTTAGTTATGGTAATATTTTTTTAAAAATGTGCTTGAATGAAATTTATAAGCGATACAGTTTAAAAAGGAACAAATTCCATAAATACGATTTAAATTCTAATCTAATTGTAATGTGTACGTATATATAGGTTTAAATCCTATTTAAAGACAGTATATATGAACTCCATTGCTGTTCTGGGTTCTTGAATGATTTAAATGATTAAATTTGAATAGTTAAATAGTTAAAAAATACTAGTGATTATAAACATGTTTTTTTTATTATTATTATAATTACATGTATTATGAGAATAAAAATCTGTTTTTGAATTGTTGAAGTAATTTAAATATTTTATAATATTTGATGATTTTTTTTGTGGGACCCTCTGTGTTGGTATCTCAGCCTGGGGTCTCCAAGAATTTATATAATATAGGTACCCATTATATGATGCCGATGATATATTGCTAAATGAATGTTCAAGACATTGACTCGCCAACGCACAAAGAAAACATGTTCATAAAAACATAAGTCATGATTTAAACATATAATCATTCATATTAGTGGACTTTTATGGAATCAACAATGACCTACAGACATTTTAAAAGCTAAACATGTCAGATATTAAAGAAATAAACGTTCTTGCAGACATTACAGCTTCCAGTGAAATACCGAATCGAAATGTTTGGTGTATGTGGTCAATCAATATTTGTCATTTTGCCATTGATCTGGGGCTCGGATCCTAATCTAACACATGTATAAATAATTGCTCTTCAAGACACCATCAAGAATGCCAATTGCTCTCCTGTAGCCGAGATCAACTAGTCGAAATTTGCTGTGACGCAGTTGAAATTCAATTGTAAACATTTTAGAAACACTTGTGTATGAATGAACTACTTTTAGCATCGTTAATATAAACATAAACATATAGACCTAAACATGAGCATTCATTCAACATAAATTTGGCAAAGACCGAAATAAAAAAAATTGCATGCGTCATGTTTCCGAACGGATATCCAAAATTGAAAGTTGTTTTACTCACTGCGATTCGATGTAAATGGAATAACATTATTCTGACCTTTGTAAGATTCTCGAGTAGTAGAATAATTAAATATGTGCTCTTTTATGCACCTTGCAAAAGTTGACACTTATTTCAATGGTTTCTTAATATAGAAGTGGCATTTTTTAAATGCTGCTATATTTTAATATGCGTCAGAATTCGTGGCCGCCAATTTATTTATTCGGTGTCAATTTTTTTTCATATTTCCGCTGGAACTATAGTAATTTTCTTGACAAAAACATAATAATATAGCTGCTACATTTTAATCAGTCAATTACTTAACCTTCCTATTTTATTTTTGCGCAATTTATAGTCAATATATGCCATATTACGATCAGAAAATAGTATTAGAAGATATGTTTAATTTTATTAAAATTCGTCAATTCATTGAACCACCTTTTTAAAAGGACTTTTAAGCGAAACAATATTGCAATTTGAATGTTAAATACAGGATAATTATCCTTTTAATATAGTTTTTTTATTGGTTATCAATTTCGCAAAAATAAAAATATGTGCGTAAAGTAGCAAATTTAAGTTAAGATAGACTTATAAAGTTGCAGTAAAAAACTTTTCTAAATATACCTTAACCAAATGAAAAATGATTCGACTTATAGCGCAATTTATATTATTATAAATCAAATGCAATTTATTTGAAAGATCCAATCGTATAAACCAATATGTATTTTAAGATTTTGGCAACTATTCAATTTTAATGTCTGAACTTATAAATACATAAATCTATTTTTTTTAATTAAATAACAATAGGAAGAGTTTAGGTATTTAACTCTGGCAAGAATAGTTAAAAAATTTAACTCATTTTTGTCTAGGGATTATGACGAAAGAACATTATTGTTTTTTGCATTTTGTCGTTTTCTTCGAACTAATTATTGCGTACTTACTACATCAGGTCAAAAGTTAATATTCGGACTATATGAAAGAAATTTTTTTTATCGTCTTCTAAGGTGCGTATTCATAAAGAAAATAAACCTATACCAAAGTAATACTAAATTGTCATCCTCTTTTAATTCATATACAGCATAAGATTATTTTTTTATCAAGTTTAGTCTTGGTTTAAAAGTAAACGCTTGACTATGAATAACGTAGTAAGTAGTACAGCCTGTTATAATGTAATAAATAACTCTCATTGGATATTAAACGTTGGTTATACAACGATCGCTTACTAAAAACTGGACATAGCATCAAATGATTCGCAATACGTGATATACCATAAAAGAATTGATATACAGATTATATAATCAGTGTTATTTGTGAAAAGTATCTATGTACGTATCTGTTGATAATAATGAGAAAAAATGGTAATTTTTCACAATGCAATTTTCATTTTATCTCTACATGTTCTTAAATAATGTTTATGATTACTTTAATTGCTATACATATTACATAAGAATGGAAATATTACAAAATATGTATATACACAATTGGCGAAAATTATATATTATATTAAATTAAAAAGAACAATGTATGACACTGGTCGAAGCACATTAAATTATCGAGGGCGTAATACGTGCAAATTTAAAACAGTACACAAATTCTTTAGTTAATATTCATGGAGAGACCAATTTTGGTCTTACGAGCGATCATTAACTATAAAAATGTCTAAATAAAAACTACTTAGTTCCATCATCCTTGTGTGCATTTTTTGGTATAAAAAGGGATTGTATCATCAAAACATTCCTATAAATCATCAACCCATTCTCCATTTAACCATTGTTCAAATTAACAAATGATGTTATTATGTTTTTCATTGTAAAGAACAATTTCACGAAGAAAATTGATTGAAAGTAATATGGTCATTGTGTAATTGTATCACAATGTGCCCAACCTAGTATTTATTGCGAAATCAAAATGAACTTGAAATGTGCTAAGTACATACCTACGTACCGTACAGCAAAAAAACATTGTTATCTCTTCCGTAATAAAGATATGACATATATACTTTTTTAACATAACGGTTAGGCATCTTTGATTTTTATTCGATACACATTACACGTACTAATAACGTAGTTTTTACTAAATACCGTTAATCCGGTTTTTAAAATTCATAGATTCTTTAGGTAAAAGAAAAACCTTCATTATGAGTTAGTTGCACAACATAATTTTAAATAAGTACCACTTACGAATTAATTTTTTATATTTAAATCAAATTAGGAACGTAATTATGCTAAGTAAATGTGTAAATTTCTTAAAACCGGATGGTTATGAAAAATACCATGGTATATCATTTTATAAATTATTTTATATTATTGTTACAAGGATATTTGATATAAAATTTATTAGTAGACTAAGCGGATGTCTGACAAAAAATGACGAAAAACTTGTTAATAACTACATTTTTGGTGTTTTGCATCATGTGGAAGTTGTTTTCCCGGTTGCGATGCATTCCAAACGTAAATAATTTCATGGTTACTTTTCATATTAATAAAAAAAAGCACAATTCTAAATACTATTTATGTTATCATGTTATAAATTGTATCTATAATTGTCAATTTGTCAAATGCTCACTGATAATTTAAGCTGTCAATCACCATAAATAACTAATGCAATTGTTTTCTATTGTTCTATATAAGTAAATACATATCGTAACTGATAACGAATATAGAAATTAATGTATTTAAATCGTGAATTACTTGTAAAATGTACACATATTGAGTAAAAACTTTTCACTCAAATCATATCAATTTTAAGTGTAGTTATTAACGAGAATTCGTAATACAGAAAAAACGGCAAGAGTAAATATGCACTTCTGGTTCAAGTATTATTTTCAAAAATAAGGTTTTCATCCGAGATTGTACTCTAATTACAAAATCGCTGTACAACTCTCGGACTAAAAGTATATATTTTGAAATGAATATGCGAATCTGAAGTGCATGTTTCTTCATATCGTTTTTTTTCTAAAATGGCTGAGCAAATTAAAGATATCAATATCGCTCGAAAAGTTTCCTTGAAAAGTGGATCTGGCGCAAGAAATTTGCGTTTAAAATTAGTTAATCTCCATATTCGCTGACTTATCATATGTAATAATTGTGTAGAACAAAAAGAAAACATTTTAATTTATTATTGGTGATTGATCAGTGGGCATTTTAATAGTTTTACGAATATTGAAATTATTTATTTGTATAATGTCAAATTTTAAAATAAATGATTATATTTCGTTTTACATTTGTGTTTTATTATTCTTCCAATTGAAAATACACTGCGCATAAGAAAGTCAAGTACAGGAAACTGTAGATTTTTTTTTGTATAGAATATATAAAAAAAATCAACATAAATTGTGTTTAAACAATTAAATGGTATAAATGTAATACATATAAATAATATATGCTTGAACGCATGTATTGAATGACACGGTCAAAATAGACCGCGATTCAGGTATGTATGTTAAAAAATCCATAATGTAAATGTAACGTAACGTTATAATGTCGGTACAATAACATGTACAAATGTAATGTAAAACACGAGTGATACGTATAAGTTACAGATGGATGATATGTGAGTATGTATGCATTGCTGTTTTCTATGGCGAGCGAAATCAACAGTGTTGCCAGAGTATGCAAATTACAGACAAACATACCAAAATTACTCTTTGCCGACCCTGTGGCGATCCATCTATAACAGGATCACAGAAAACAAACAAATCCGCCTCAAATAATAATTATGTCATCAGCGTCATTTCCGCCAGTTGAGTTCTCTATTTTCGTCAGTGAGATTTTCAAATACAGTTTGTAGAGTAGATGAAAGCCAATAAACGTAATGCAATGACGTTTTAAGATTGAAATTGTGTTCGCGGGTTCTTAAATCATACTCAAATGGACGAATTATCACGCGTGGTGATAAAAGGTCGTGATTCGCAATCAAAGCAATAATGATTAGCAAGAATCATGTTGAAAAAATGTCGAATGACAGATTGAGGAAGAAGATTTACGTAGGCGAGATGAATGCTGGTAAAATGCAGGGTCGTTATCGGAATAAGTGGATATTTATGATTAAGTTGCGCGAAATAAAAGTTGTGAGTAAGCGAAATAGAATTTGATGAATTTGTATGAAGCAAAAGAGGAATGCAAGGATTTTCTGCTACCCTATTTGAGAAGAGTAGGCATAAATTTATGTATGTATGTAAGGATAACGTTTCTTTGTTTATTAGTAGTTATCCTTACTTTTCTATGTTGTGATTAGAAATTGTCCTATTTTCCAACTGAATCATATAATTTTCTAAGTTATCTTTAAATGAATCACAAAATCGGCACGTTTTTTTTGTGCAAATATATGGCTATAAAAATGAAGTATCATCCATTTTAAACTATTTATTGTATAGTGATTTATATCTAGATATTTATTTATTTTAGAACTTTTGTTAGATAATAAGTTATAAGTAAATTTGGCTCTTATGGAATTTAATAAAATCATGATTAAATTTTACTATTCAAGCATTGAATTAAAGTAATTATTAAAAGAATTAGGATTTAAAAAATAATAAACATAAAACGAAGCAACATGCTTATAGATTATCCGAACAAACGTTACTGATATAACATAAGAAAATGGCTTAATTTTTGCGTTTTATTTCCCTTAAAATACAGCATTCTAATATTACGACCGACCAAATTACAGAATAAAAACCCTAAGCTGGACTGAGTTATGCATGATATATATAAAGCGATTGTTTTTTTGAATGCGGAAACATAATACAAAGTAAAAATAGCATCGCATTTATAGCGAGCTGGGATTATATTAGAATTAAATCTCTGATCTCTGATTGGTCGATAGTTTATTTGACTTAACTTTTTCCTTATAAGAGTTTGAATAGTTTTTATATACTATCGCGCGTATTCATAAAGAAAATAAACCCGTATCAAAGTAATACTAAATTTCCACCATAGTTTAATTCATGTACAACTACATAAGTTTATCTTTTTTTATCAAGTTTAGTCTCGGTCTAAAATTAAATGCTTGATTATGAATACAGTAGTAAGAATTCATTTGTCTCATTTTACACTAATGCGGACAATTTGTTTTGCACTTTACTAACGAAAAACGAGACTAAATTTATTTTAGATAAATATCTTTTGAAAAACATCAATTAATAAACGTGTGTAGCAAATTTAATTTGGTAACATATATCTTGTGGACACAAGAGTTATGTATCTTATACTTCTCAATTTCTTTACCAGATATCGGAAATAATTGAAATTAGATATGTTTGTATTTACCACAGGCCTTGGCTGTTTTGCCATACCTTATTTGAAAATGTTTTCATTTAGACTTTTTAAAGTTTAAGGTCGATGCATATTAAGCAAGGTGGCATGATTTTCAGGAAAATATTTATTTTACGTCAATTACATTACTTATATCTCATGATTGAGTAATGCAATATGCATATAACTACTTTTAATGCTAATAGAAGTTAAATATATATTATTTTTATGTGTTATTTAAATTTAAAATGCAACCCGTCAGATATATTCACCGCTGAGTGGCGGAATTGATTTCCGTTGTCGTCTACATTTCGCGAAATTAAATCAATTATATATACGACACCGAAAATGTATACATGCGTATGAATTTTCGGTGGCATCCATGCAAACACTGATGTTTACACATCTTCAATCATGAGTGCCGCCACTCACCCGTATTTCTTTCAAACAATATATATAGTATAAAAAAATCGAATACCTATTATGATTCTAACTGAAGTGATTTTATAGTTACATAAATTGCATATTAAATTACATAAAACCATATTTGCAATAAATTATTTATTTTATTATCGAGGTTTGGTTATTTAGGTACATAATAATTCTTATAAAAGTTAACTCACAAATTGTGTAAATATCAATTGTATAAACAATAAATAATTAATTTAATAGATGTTGGTGCATTTTACAACTTATACGGTTATATATTTGCAATGATAGTACAAACGAGGTTAATTGAATATTCTTAAAAAAGTGTCAGTAACTCATATTCATCAGTTTCATGTTAAATGGTTTCCACTTACTAATCAGTAACAATTTAAAAATACCAACGTGAAATAGCTACATCGTGTCTAAAGAAATTAACGTATACACGGGATATTGTATAAGTACCGAGTACGTATTGATTTTTTTTTATTGTTGTTGCATTCTTTTTTCTATTTTAATACCATGAAGTTAGAATTACTTAGGAAAGAGCATCAACGTATTACTGACGTTACACCACTCCTTAAAAATATCAATTTTGTCATTGTATTTGTTTTTTTTTTTTGGGAGAATTCGTACACTTTGAAAAAATGTTTCCATGTGTAAAAACTTAATTTTTCACAAATAAAATCTGTTGTGATACCTAATTTTTAAGTAATTGCAACATAATTACTAAAATTAGTTGCCGCCATAAACTTTTACTATGAAAATTAAGACAGCAAATTCTTAGTTATGGTGGCTTTTTTTTCTGAGTGTGAATCGAAGCGTAGAATATTTTTTACTTAAAGAATCAGTGTTTTCCTAAAATTTAGGACATAAATTTCTTTTTAAAAAAACGAGAAAATGTTTCTATATCTTATTTATTTTAATCATATCAAAGAGTATCATGAAATTTCTAAATACATTTTATTATAATATGTGTACGTATATTATTATTAATAAATCTACAGTTTAATTAATTAACTAATTAAGCCCATGGCTTAATGGTGATAAAATAATAACTGAAACAGATTTTCTAGAAATTCTTTTGAAAGATTGGCTCTCCTTATGCATTACAGGAATATTTAGTATTCAAGTGCAACATGGCGGCTGAACCACAGGCAAACGTAGCACAAATTATTAAGGACGCAAAAAATGCAAATAGACATTTTTTTTCAAATAACTAGCAAAATTATTTAATACGTAAAGCAAACGTTATAACTGAAAATCTTGATGCCCATGATTTTAAAATCATAAATCAATTGCGTAAAAAATATAAGCAAATGCTTTGCTTGTTTTGGAATTTCAAGAATTTTCTAAACTTATAAATACATTAATCAAAACTATTCTTATTTTACGATAAAAACAACTTAGCTATTTGATTCAAGTATGAAAATATCAATGAAATTGTTTCCGTAAGATATGAAGAAGAATGTAAATACAAATGCTAATATTGTTAGTTATGATTGTCAAGTGCAATAATAATATATGTTGCATTTGAATTAAAATTGTACATTTTACTCGAAAATTGCAATTGAAATGCAACTATAAATTATTCATCCCCCAACCCAGGATAAAATGGTACTTTACCTATGTATGCATTCTGCTAACTATATGCAGAATACGATAATTAACAGCTATCTGGCAACGCTGAATCCGCGAGGCAAGCGAACCAAGTATACGGCGATGACGAGGGGAGAGGACTCGGAACGACACGATACCGACACCGACACACAACACTACACAACACACAAAGTGCTTCATACATCAGAATACAGAAAGGCTGTTGTTACGTCACTGCATCTCGTCGACAAGGACAACACGGCGCCCAGAAGAATCGCAAAGGTCGTTTAAAACCAGAACGGCATCCGACCAAACGGCACGGCTCACCAAGGCACGCGGTTTTATTATTACTATCTGCCGCTGCTGCCTGCATACATACACGGTTATATTGGTCATACTTACGACCAGGCCTAACACATTTCATTCTCTTTTTTCTTTTTATTTCGTTCCTGGAATTTCGCAGTATTGTTCATCCGCAAAGAATTTTGTTAATACACACTAATAAAATAACCGTTCGAAGTCTTTTTATGGCAAAATATTCATATTTAAGACGACGAAAATACATATTATAATCCCAAAAAATATATATGTAAGTAGCAGATCATTCTTATTTTATAATTTCCTCAAACATGGCACAAATCAATAGAAAATTATTAATTACCAATTCGTATCTCAAAATTGTCATAATTTTCTTATAAACGACAGAACTAAATATAAAAATTGTAAAATATGTAATGTGTGGCGCGCCAGCAAGCGATAAGGAATTGCTGAGTATGCTCCCTTATCCCTCGACCCCGCCTGTGCTTGGTAGACTAAGTAGGTAGAACAGTAAGGGACGGACAGTTGAAGACAAAGTGCTAAAGTGAGTGCACGGGAATTAGACATAAGGCTAGAGACGCTAGAATTGGTTACGCTACAATGGTGGCAGCGGTGGGATCGAACTTATTACACGCAAATTAAAATTAAAAGATTAAAAATGAGTGATGTGCAGTGCCCAAAGTTTAGTTGTGGAAACTGGGAAGAGTGGATTGAAAGATTCGATGCTTTCGCGTTAATTAAAGACTGGGACAATAAGAAAAAGATTACGGCGTTGCCTTTCTACTTGGAAGGATCCGCGTGTCAGGTGTATCGGAGTTTATCAAACGAACAACGTGCGGATTGGGTTACTGCATGCGCTGCGTTAAAACCGACATTTACCAAAGAAATAAATGACGCGGAAATACGATTTCGCGCGCGCAAACAAGAGAATGGCGAAACGCTGGCTATGTTCGCGGCGGGTTTACGGTTTTTGAGCGGACTCGCGTTTACGGATCATAGCGACATCACACGTGAGAGGTTGGTATTAAAACAGTTCTTGTTGGGAATTGATGCTCAAGTGGCGGAGGAGACAGCACGGAAAAACCCAGGTACACTTAATGAAGCTCTGGAGGAGGCTCAAGTGGCATTAAGGATTAAGCTGAGGTTGTCTGAGATACGTGAACATCATTCTCAACCTGCGAGCACTGCAACAATTTGCGCAGCAGGTACCACACCAAATACAGATCTGGAGGGCCTTACAAAGTTAGTGGGAGAGCTTGCTACCGCTGTTAGCAAGCTGACTACATCCACTCGTGAATTAGAAAGAAATCAACAAGACAATGAGAGGCCGAGAGAACCTAGAGTTCGCTGGCGTTCACCAACACCACCAGTAGACACGCACTTTTATCATAAGGAAAGGTCGCAGAGAGTCTACAGTGGGGAGCGTTCGCCAACGCAGTTCAGGGATACCCGTCGACGTAGTGCTCAAAACCGTGTAACATCACCTGCTCCAGTGCGACGTGGACAGACTGATGGATCGGGGAATAAACGTTGCTATCTGTGCAACGCTTACGGTCATTTTTGTAGAAACTGTCCAAATCGCGATAGTAGGGATTCGGGAAACTAAAGCAAGCGTTGTTCAGTCCCGGAGTGACGCTTGGTACTACGATGGGACAGGCTGGAATTCAGGAGGATACAGCAGTAGTACGAGTGAAAGGACATATAAACGAATATTCGGTGATATTCTTGGTGGACACAGGCGCATCTCGGTGCTTCATGCGTAAGTCCTTGTGGAAACAGTTAGGAAGTGCGCCGTTACGAGTCGCGAACGGACATGTAGTACAGGCAAATCGGGAGGTTTTACCGGTTCTCGGAATATGTGACATTGTAGTCCGGATAGCCGATTTACGTATACGAATACAAGTTAGTATTTGTGAGAACTTGACAGACGATTGTGTGTTGGGATGTGATTTTTTACGACAACAACAGTGTGTGTGTTACCCGGCCGGTGGTTACATTGAACTACAAGGGAGACGAGTAGAGGAATACACTATCTCTCCAGTAGCCGCGATATTATGTGAGACAATAGTCATTCCCGCACGTACGGAGATTCTTGGTTGTATACAATTAGTTGGTGAACATTTGAACTTGCCGCGTGTAGTAGAACCATCGCCGCAATGTTGGGACAAATTTAACTGTATGTTGGGGCGCGGGTTAGTGTCGGCCGAACACGGGACTGTGTTATTACGTAATCCAACAACTGAACCAATCACCTTACGGAAAAATGCACGCGTAGGAACCGCGTATGAG
This sequence comes from Nebria brevicollis, assembly GCA_944738965.1. Taxonomy (NCBI): domain Eukaryota; kingdom Metazoa; phylum Arthropoda; class Insecta; order Coleoptera; family Carabidae; genus Nebria; species Nebria brevicollis. Next base: position 13,203,702 of record OX122899.1, on the reverse strand, counting down.
TGCGCGGTAGTGAATGTGAAGTCTCCCCCGGATGTTTCGACTTCAAGTGAATTCGATTGGAGTGAAGCTTCTTGTCATTTGTCTACCGAGGAATTACGGCGGGCTAAATTGTGCATTGATCAATTCAAAGACACTGTAGCACATAGCAAGAACGATACGGGACGCACACGTATTCTTCAACATCAGATTGACACTGGAAACGCAAAACCTATTCGCCAATCACCACGACGACTTCCAGCGGGACGGCGAGAGGAAGCCAAACACGAGTGTCAGCGAATGCTCGAGGCAGGTGTTATAAGACCATCATTATCACCCTGGTGCTCGCCTGTCGTGCTTGTCCGGAAGAAAGATGGATCTACTCGTTTCTGTGTCGATTTCCGGAAGGTAAATGACGTAACCATCAAGGATAGTTATCCACTGCCACGAATGGACACAATACTCGATTCATTATCTGGTGCTACTCTGTTCACCGCGTTGGATCTGCAGTCGGGCTACTGGCAGGTGGAAGTGGCTCCGGAGGACCGAGCTAAGACCGCATTTTCAATGGGAACGGGTCTTTATGAGTTTAATGTTCTTCCGTTCGGAGTGTGTAATGGACCAGCCACATTCCAGAGGATAATGGACGTTGTACTGGAAGGCCTAAATTGGGAAAGCGCGTTAGTCTATCTAGATGACGTTATTGTGTGGGGCCGTAATTTCGAAGAGCATCTCCAGCGGCTAGAGGCAGTCATGACTCGTCTGCGACAAGCGGGCCTAAAAGTCAACCCGAAGAAATGCAGACTATTTCAGGAAAAAGTAGAGTTTCTTGGTCATGTCGTGGGTCGTCATGGAGTGGCTACAGATCCGGCTAAGGTACAAGTTGTACGCGACTGGCCCACTCCTAGGAACCTTACGGAACTGCGTTCTTTTCTGGGATTGGCCTCGTACTACAGACGCTTCATTAGTGGCTTCGCCAAAGAAGCTGAACCTTTGCATCGCCTATTGAACAAGGGGGTAAACTATAGCTGGAATGAAGATACGGAGGCAGCTTTTAAGAAATTAAAACAATGTCTCATCAGCGCCCCAATCCTGGCTTATCCGAGATTTGATCGGCCATTCATTGTCGATGTCGACGCAAGCGGTGTTGGGCTGGGAGGCGTTCTCAGTCAAGTTCAAGATGGTTATGAGCGAGTAATTGCCTACTTCAGTCGAGCATTAACAAAGCAAGAGCGCGGTTACTGCGTGACTAGAAGAGAACTACTGGCCCTGGTATCAACTTGTAGACATTTCAAAGGATATCTAATCGGAACACAATTTCTAGCCCGGACCGATCACAATTGTTTAAGGTGGTTGAAAAACTTTAAGGAACCAGAGGGTCAGGTGGCCCGGTGGTTAGAAATTCTCGCCGAATATAACATGGAAGTATGTCACAGGCCAGGCAAGAAACATTTGAACGCTGATGGGTTGTCCCGACGACCATGCAGGCAATGTGGAATGGAGGCAGTCAACGAAAATTCGACAGTACCACCGGATACTAGGAACGCGTATGACCCGAATATCATTAATACAGTGTCGGTAGGGTCTGTACCCAATACTCTACCGGTAGAGTACGTGAAACCACTGGTGCAAGCACAACTGGAAGATGATCGGTGCGAACCAGTGATTCGGTTTTTACGCGGTGAACGTTTTAATTCGACTGAACTGTCAAAAGAAGCAAAAAGTCTGTTTGATTTAAAACCGGAGTGGACAGACGAATATGGATTGTGTATTCGGGACAATAAATTTGGTAAATATCGTGTTGTAGTACCGCGTAGTAAAGTGTGCGAAGTGTTGAAAGCGTATCACGACAATGCCGCCTCGGGTGCACATTTGGGGGTAACAAAAACGCTTTCGAAACTAAAAGACCGTTATTATTGGAATAACATGCAACGTGATGTAGAGCAGTGGTGCCGCGATTGTGAGTCATGCAATAGACGGAAAGCTATTACCCCAGGACCAAAAGCCCCACTACAGACACAACTGGTAACACGACCACTTGAAAGAGTCGCGATCGATTTGCTTACATTACCAACAACTAAAAATGGAAATAAATACGTCGCAGTAGTGGGTGATTACTTTACGAAATGGACGGAAGCTTACCCGTTGCCAGATAAGTCGGCAACGACAGTTGCGCGTGTTTTCGTGCAGGAGTTTGTGTGTAGATACGGTGCTCCGGAGACATTACACTCGGACCAGGGCAAAGAGTTTGAGGCCCTGCTATTTCAAGAAATGTGTCGATTGTTCGGAATTAATAAGACTCGTACGACACCGTTCCATCCGCAGTCGGACGGTATGGTAGAACGGTTTAACCGAACACTGATCGCCATGCTATCTCATTATGCAGGCGAACGACAACGAACGTGGGATGAGGAGCTCCCCTTGGTTATGATGGCTTATCGGTCGAGCCAACATGACAGTACCAAACACACTCCTTTCTCCTTGATGTTTGGGAGGGAATCCCGGCTACCAGCAGATATCCAGTATGGCCTCCCTCCGGGAACATCATACCAATCCGAAGAGAAATATCTTCAGCAGCTCCGTTCTTCATTGGACTATGCCCATGCGACCGTGAGACATCAGCTGGAAGCTTCACACCAGAGACGTAAGGAGTATTACGATAAGGATGCTCGAACACCAACTTTTCAAGTGGGCGATTTGGTATGGGTTCATCAACCAACACCTAAAGTTGGTGAGAGTTTCAAGTTGCACCGGCCATGGACCGGACCATATCGCGTGTTAAAAAGCATGGGTATGAATACCTTCCGGGTGCAACATTGCGCGTTTCGTCACAAACGCATGGTACTGCATGCAAACCGAAGTAGAGACGCCGGGGCCAGCAGAAGACGTCCCGGGCTATTCGAGTGTCGGAGATGCTACACCACCACGAAATCAGGAACCTCTCGAAGGGGAAGTTGCCTTGGAGAGGCAGACATCAAGCGAAGAGGAGGTTCCCCTTGACCAGACCATAACTCCCCTAGTGCCGGATCCAATACCTACACGTCTTCGTGTATTGCCACCACGAAGAGCAAGAGAAGAAGCCCTGCTCAAAATACGCTTCCAGGAGGAAGTATGAAGTAAGGAGGAGGTAGTGTGGCGCGCCAGCAAGCGATAAGGAATTGCTGAGTATGCTCCCTTATCCCTCGACCCCGCCTGTGCTTGGTAGACTAAGTAGGTAGAACAGTAAGGGACGGACAGTTGAAGACAAAGTGCTAAAGTGAGTGCACGGGAATTAGACATAAGGCTAGAGACGCTAGAATTGGTTACGCTACAAATGTTTATTTCGTTCCTGGAATTTCGCACTATTGTTCATCCGTAAAGAATTTTGTTAATGCACACAAATAAAATAACCGTTCCAAGTCTTTTTATGGCAAAATATTCATATTTAACACGACGAAAATACAAATTATAATCCCCAAAAAAAAAAATCTAAGTAGTAGATCATTCTTATTTTATAATTTCCTCAAACATGGCCAAATCAATGGAAAATTATGAAGCACCAATTTGTATCTCAAAATTGTCATAATTTTCTTATAAACAACAGAACTAAATATAAAAATTGTAAAATATGTAATGCAATTAGTTTATTTAGATAACTTTGATTACACAATCATAAATCAAATGCGGTTCGATTAACTGATACAATCTTATAAACATAACATATGGTTTTTAAGTGTTTTATCAATGAAGTTGCAATTTTTATTTTTGAACTTATAAATACATTAATCAAAATGCTTATTTCTTAAGAATAATTTCGGTGCGAATTATATCATTCAATTTTTCTGAAGATTGTATGACGAAATTGTTTGATTTTTAAAATCAAAAGCTATGATCGTTATAATTAACAGATGCAATTAATTAATGTAGCAATCTTATTTTAATCATTTATTTGCTCTATAGCGAAAATTGCAATTACTAATATTGAAAAAAAAAAGAAATGGTGACTTTCTTAAACAAACAAGCATTATCTACACCAATGCTTTAAGTGTTGCATGGTAAATTTCTACATAAATACACAATATGGAAAAAAAATAAAAATGTTTAAAGTTCTGTCGTTGATTTATTTTTAAAATTATTATTTTTATTGTCGAAAAGATTTAATTTTACATATAATGGTCCAAACATATATCTCGGCTCTTATTTAGGGGACCCAATATCTCCTGAAGTATACAATATTTATTGGATTAAAATGCAACGGATACAATCGAACCTCTACACAATATATGTGCCAAATTTTGTTGCAATCGGTTCGGCACCTTCAGAGGAGAAGAGGCGACAAAATTTGGTCTTACGATGTGCGAGCGAGCGACCAACGTGTTACAAATACAATTTCGGAATCAGGACCGTGTGAAATAATTATGTGTGATGGACAAAATATGTGTATTTCCCTGTAACTAATAAAAAATTATTGTGTATAACTGATTTGAATAAATTAAAAAAAAACTGTATGGGAAATGGTTTGCTGACAGATCGATAAGCAGTACCTAGTAAGGAAGCTCTTATTTCATTGAAGCACACAAAAGGAACTCGATTCTGATATATCCTGAATGACAATATTTAGTCGGGTGCGAAATTTTAATTGATTACTGTGAATGCTTGTGAATTATTGCTTCCTTAACTCTACAACCTGTGCAGGATCGTGATTGATTTGTTCTGGTTTGTTCCGCGTCGATTCACAAGTTTGCATCATTCATAAAGACCAATCCGGAGACCAGCCCCTTGTTATTGTGCTGAAATCATTCGCGATTAGTCATGGTGTATACAACAACAACAAAAAAACGAACAAATCAGTGTAGGAGTTGGTTTATTTTTCATTGTATTGTTGTCAGCAAATTATTTACTATAGTACGATTCTCGTGATATATACACTTCTATTGGCAAATACACAAGAAAATATAGCGCAAACTATTCACGTTGCGATAGGTTAGGCACAACTTTAAAAAGTCATAACTTCGAATATATACAATTCCTAACAATAAAAATTCTATAACTGTATTTTTCATAAAAAAATTTAGAAGCATTAACATTATTAAAAATGCAGAATCTAGTCCAATTTATAAATCTACCTAATATCAAGCTTATATAATATTCATTAATTAGGCAAAATCTATCCTAAAACTATGTCGGCATTTCATAGTATGACTAATTTTGTTCATTTAAAACCGCATTCCTACATAAGCGGCAATGACATTTACACCAAATATAAAATGTCAATCGAATTTAGAATTATTCCATCACCATTTGCGAATTATTCACCATTTCAATATTAATTTGCAAATGAGGTGTTTAGATGCCAATTGGCCAATTTCTAAACACTAATTTATGGAATATTCAGCACAGTTTCCTGCACAGCAAAAAAAAAAAAGAGCGTGTAAAGTTAAAAATAAAACAAAGACGAGCATATAAAATCGCATAATATATTTAATTAATTCTAATTATTCATTACATGTTTCAATTTTCTATAAGTTTTACTGCACTAGCACTTAACTGTCGTGTACATAAATTTATTACTTTACCAACACATTTAAATTTCACGAAATTGATAACCTACCATATTTTAATCAAAGCTGAATCAGTGATTTTAATTAATATTAGTAAAATTGGGAAATTCGATCGATCAATTCTTTTAAAATATATTTTGAAATTTTAAGCGACATAACACTACAATTGAGATGATTGATTACAGATTATTATCCTCTAATATTGTTCTGTGATGAGATTTAATTAAATATATACGTAAAACGGTAGTAATAAAATGAGCATATTTTTATTTAATCAAGTGCAATTGAAGAATAAATAATATTTGAGGTCATTTAAGTTGATAGATCACAATTTGTATGAAGCTTATCGTTTAGTTGCACAATAAAACAGTAAATAAGAATACTTTAAGTCATGCTTAGCGTTAAGTAAAGTTGGTGCAAGCAACCGACGTAATTCCAAATGGAAAACTAATGTGACTATCTCTCGTTAATGTGAAATAGCAATTTCACTTGCTTGTTAGACGGAAATGTAGTTAACTGTTATTTTTCTAATTTATCTAGTAAATCTAGTTATAATAAACATTTTAAATACAGTAATCGTATGCATCTAGCAAAGACTTCCGTTTCAACATAACAGTCGTTAATCGTTTCAAATATAAATTTAGATTGAAAAAACCTTATTCCATATACAAATACACCTACTGTCGCTGAGCATTATAGCGAGTGAATCATAAAACTACAGTTTATTCATTCTCCTTCGCATACATATACTTGAAACATGTTTTATTTTTAGATGTATATGAATCTTGCATTACATCGTGTACCATGGCTTTAAACATATTTGTTTATAACTTAGTTATTTATAATGAATGACCAACATTTACAACCGTCTATTTTCATTTTACTTGTATATTTATTTTACGTATACCGGGCCTCACATGACAGTTTCGCCGTAAAGGACGAACACATTTCACATAGTACCGAACAAATAATTCTGGCAGCTACTAAAACATCAAAAAAAAAAAATCACCAGACAGTGAAAACATCCTAATTATTATTATCAAATTTTCAGATGCCCCAAAAAATCAGAAAAGCGATAATATTCTAAATTGAATTGAATAATTGTACATTTTTATTTTTAGATACAATTACGTTTTAAATTGTATAAAAAAAACGAAATATAGGAAGTTTTTAATTTTAAAGTATTTAAATAAATCAGTAATTAATGCCATCGATAATCGATAGATGAAGAGTCTTATATTTTACAAAGTCTAATAAACTATAGAATATGTTAGAGCTACGCAGTAATCATTGATAAAACGTACATAATTCATGGTTTGCACATTAAATAAATTAAATTTGATAGAAAAGCGATGTAATTAATAAACCAGCAATCTTCATCTCCAGAGTCTTGTAATAATAATATATTTGTCTACTTTGCAAATTTGTACATTTAATATCTCGACAAAATAAATTATAACAATGATACTTTTCATTAATTTCGCTGTCCGAACAATAAAAAACAATTTAACTGTACCATAAACTAATTGTCAATTAACTATGTCGTACCGAATACAACATGCATTAACTTGATTACCAAAACGACTTATATGTGTTATTAAAATATTTTCTTCTTTCAAAAACAAAATGAATGAAACACTAAAGATGTTTTTTAAATAAAATCATTTTTTTGAAGTATATTCCCAAACTAATATTGTCATTATATCAGTTGAGTAGGGGGGGTTATTTAATTTAGATTCTTGTTACGTTACGTACTGTTAATTATTCGCTTTGAAAAAAGCAACACGATATTCCGTGATCTGTGTTGCGGTGATTCAGGCAGTGCAAACAATTCAGAGGCTCCAATAGGGTAGAATATATATCGAATACCTTGCACATAAGTGCATATAGTGCTAGTTTATATTAATTCTACGTGATTTAAAAAGTGTATTCTTTTGTACTAATATTTGATGTAAAAATTTAAAAAAATCTATTTGAAAAATTAGTTTTAAAATAATTCAAAACTTATATTCTTATTTGTGTCAAATATTGACAAAGCTGTATTAAAAAGCAACATATTTAATTGTGCATTCCCAACACAAAATAAAGTACTTTTAGGCTCAAAACGCTTTTAATATCGAACTTAGCTATTGCGCTATTAATACAATATATTTGCAAAGATTCGCGAGTGAAAATAATATTGATTGCGATCACATAAATCGAATTTATTCTTGAATCACGAAAATCAGACTCTTTTATTATTAATCAAACATTTGTTGTAAATTGTAAATAAATAAAAGAGGACAAATATAGTCATAGAATGAGATTTAATTTCAATATTTTTGCTTAAAAATGTATATAAACTGTGCTGGTGTTAATATATGAAGAAGAATTAACATTATTTGTGTCTCAATGATGAAAACAGTATTTTAATTTGCCATGGTTAGCCCCATTTACGAATCGGCTGCTAGTTCGAATTAGATTCATTCTCGTCTTAAATTAGTCACAAATGTAATTTTCGTACATTTACTACTAAACTTGATAATAAAAGATAATCTTATGTAGTTGTACATGAGTTAAAAAGAGTATGGAAATGTAGTATTATTTTAGTATAGGTTTATTTTCTCTATGAATAAGCGCGTTAGAGTTAGCAAGTGAGAGAAGCATAAATGAAGGGACGTTATGTATAAAATACAATAGAGAGCTCTAAAAAAAAAAAATGCACAAAAATCTTTTTTGTTGTTAGTGCAGTTTGCAGTATGAATAGTAACCGGGGACGGGTAGCGGGTTACGGTTCGCTGGGGTTCTCTTCGAATGTTTGTGAAGGTCGACCATAGACATTTCGGTGGCACGGTATATATGGTATGCGGTACAATGTACCTCTCTCGCATGCATAGATGAAACGGCTTTGTGTTAGGGGGAGGGCAGGGGGGAAGATTAGGTGTATGGAACAGACGCAGCATCAGTGGGGAGAGCCCCCAAGGCCCGTAGTTACATTACACCGGCAGGCGGGAGAATGCGCGTGCGGTTCGTTTTGTTTGCTGCTTCGTTTGGTATTTGTGCGAACGAGAGCTCACTCACACCCATATGTACTCGACCGAGAGCCCCAGCACATGAGCCATCGCATGCTGGCATGCACACTAAATTACCTCAAACAGCGACTTGCACTATGGTTTTGCGATTGGTTCTAAAACAGTCGCAATACAATATTGTAAACAAAATTGTACTGGGATGTTTTCTATTAGAAATATTTAGAAAAATAAATAAAATTCGGAAATTCAGTCAGAGCAATGCGTTTCTAATTATTAGTCATTTTGAATTACTAAATACATCGTTATTAATATTAATTGATATGGATACTCATTTATTAATAATTTATAAAATAGGCTACTTTTCATAAATGTCATGTTATAATTTCTTTTATATATATGATATGGATATTAAATTATTTAATATATATTAAAGTCGTCAAATTATTAAAATTCCTGATATTCCAAATTATTATTACCGCAAAAAATTGACATACTAATAAAATACTACCGGAAATGATAGAAATTAGTCAGGCTCTCATTATGAAAAATATAAAAAACGTATTATTAAATAAAATGAAAATACAATAATTCGAATTTTTAAGACAAAACTAGAATTAGAACTAATATGAATCACGAATATATTTTATTTTTCCATATCCAAACTATAGAACGTAAAAAAATAACCGGTAACTAAAAATGAACATATTTTAACAATTACTATAACAAAAAATATATTATTGATTTTTTATTACTAATATACAATTCAGTTTAAGATTCGTTTAAAGTTAAATGCAAACATTAAACGTTATGGTATTTAGAATGTGAAATAAACATGAATTTTAATAGTACATTTCGCATAAAAACTGTGGTAATTTTGCACTCATGTTTTACGGTGTATATTGCAAATATATCAATCAATTTATAGTCATAAATCGTATCGAAAATAATTAGATATTTGCTAAGTAATATATTGCAACATAAAATAACAATTATTATTTAATGCAAATTTTATAGTTTTTTTTAAAACCTACAGTATAAGAAATACCTAAAGATTTATTCCCTAAATCATCATTGCGATGTTTAATAAATTATTACCGAAATTACTCGACTGTAATTGCAAAATTGGTTCTGTACATATTAGCAAATGCCAAACACGAAATATGCATTCAGAGGTTAAGCAATGTTATCAGAGAAATGTACCATATAATTTCAAATCAATCAAGTTATTTTCCACTTTAAGTAATGAAAAACAAAATCATAATTTATAAATTCCGAACAGAATTATGAAAACAATTCCGAGAAATAATTGAATATATATTTGTTTATTTTGTATATTAGAAAAATAAATTCTTATATGACGCTTCTTATAATATGCATGCTTCTTTAATGCAAAAAATAATGAATTATTGTTATCATTTCAAATAAAAATAATCAATCAGTATTGATTTAATTAATGCATCTCATTAAATTCTTAAGTATTTTGTTTGTATATTTTACTCAATTGATCAAATGAACTTAGTCAATCTGTAATTAATGAGATGCGACGTAAATCATAGATTTTATTACATTTTAGCAATTCTTTGATTGTCCTTAAAAAGCCTTGTGATTCACGCTAAGAAGTACAATACACATTGATGTTTTTACTAAAAAGGACTAACAGATCTGACCTTCGCTTATCATAAGTTATAGCTATGAATGTAGGCGTTTGTTTGATACATGTTAAAATATTTAACAAAGTACGCATGCAAAAGTGTTAAATCTTAACGATTTATTTATAATAAAAACTCAAGGCACATAAAAGAAAGAACAATTTCATATTCGTTGATTTATTAAGGCAAAATTCAATCATTGGTATATTAGCACAGAAAATATTAATTATTACATGTAATATGCTTGTATGTAAAAATAAATTTGTAGTATTTTGTTAGAAAATGTCTTCATGTATTAATTCTCAATTTTAATCGCCAGAGCAAATAAATCGCGAATGTATGAAGTATTTTATTATTGTATAGTATTTGTATTTAATGTTATGAATATTAGATAAGTTATGATTTGTTTTATAATCGAGATTAATAATAAAATACCCATCTGTTTAAATCATTGATCGTTTAATTTTATATAAAATTATGGTATCCATATATATAAAATTCGTGTTGTTGAAAAACATTTTGGATATCACTGTGTCTACCGGAAACGGATGAACATGTGTTGACATTTAATAAGTCGGTATATTTTAGGGAGGAAATGAATCAGGGGTACAAACCCATAAGCAATTTTAGCTCGTTTTTTTTTACCAGACGCGGCATGCATATATAAACATATTTTAGAAGTAAATATTTGTTATTTTTAAATTATTATTGAAAGAGCAAAGAATATTATTTGTTTAAATTTTAAATAGACGGCAGTTGTGACAGAGGAGTTTGTTAGAACATAGCAAACATAAATGATTTTCATGAGAAACCAGTTATTTTATGAAAATACTGGCAAATCAAGACATTTTTTGTAAGAATTCAGAAATTTTAAAGGAAATAAATCGTAGGAAATAGTTTAAAATAAGATACACATGTAACAAAAAAAGTCACTATACAAATAAAATACTTGTATTTTTAAGTAATCAATAAAAGATCTTCGAATTGAAGTTCTTATCAATATATGTAGATAGATAAGTGATTTATATATTTGCTAAATTTTAGAAAATACAATCTAAACGTACTTTAATGTTTATTTAACTTACATCATACTTCATATAATGATAAATTGCGTAACTTATAATTAAAAGTAATTAATCATTGTTGCAACATGATTTCAGACCATTTTAAATCATTTTTAAATTTACGATGAACATTATTAGTCAATGCCTTATTTGTAGGTATGAAATTGAGTATGTGTGTATGTATGGATATACCATATTTAATACATCATGACGATATTTCTTTTTAAGGATAAGTCAACATTTTAAGTATATAGTGGAAATCGGAAAGTAAGAATGACTGTCATAATTTTCGCAAAAACTACCTATCAAATGGAATTACCTTTTACATTACAGGTTTGGTTATTGTATTTAATTTAATTCTACAATAACCATATAATGATAGTCGGCCAGCCCGTACTTATACGTACAAAGAAATATTTCTATCGTTGTAATTATATATTTATAAAAATGCATTAATCCGGAATCAATACTATTTGTCATATTTTCACTTTATAGCATTATTACATCTGTTAAATTTGTTTTAAAAAATTACGAATTTACGTCATAGTTTCCGAAACACTATTTTCGTAGTTTTCCTGCCACAATTACATGTATTAACTACTCTTATTGTCGTGAAATAAAAATTATTTCAAGTAGACGTATTAGTTCGGAAATAAAATGAAAATTAATTTACTAATTTATGGGGCAATTGTGATGAAAGAAATTCTATTTCCTAGCTTTTTTATTAATTCGTTAAATTTATACGTGCATTATTTTTTTCTACACAATTAATTTATTTCAAAAAATATAATGGATCAATCAAAAATTAATAATTTATAAGTATACACATGGATTTATAATAAGACTTTGGCGCTTGTTTAAATAAATAATGATTGAAACGTTATTGTAGATATTGTCTTTAGAACTCATCTGTTAATTACTTTCAGCATTCTCACGAGCGTAATTTTTATTTGTTTGTTAAAAATACACAATTAGTATAGTTGTATAAAGTGCCACTGGAGGACTTCGAACCGAGTTTTAACCATTCAATTTTAACCTTCATTTATGATCTTATTTTTAAGAGAAATTGATGCATAAACAAAATATGTTTTAAACTAATTAAATTTAATATGTCTGAGAAACATATAATTGCTATGGTTCGATTTTAAAGAAATGCAATTTATGATCATCATAAATCTCTATGAAAACTGTTAAACTATATATGTGGAAAATGTTATGCTATATATAACTGTTAAAAAGAAACAAACATAAAAATGAAAATTGTTATTTATAAATATAAAATATTTCTGTCTAGTAATTATATCATTAGATCCGTGTGCAGTCATTATAATTATATCTATATACAATGACGAAAAAATCTAATATACCGTTTTGTTTCAACGGCAAGAATTTTAATTCAACTAAAAAATAAAACATTTCGAAATATGAGTTTTTTTCTCATAATTATCGTGTTGAAATACACAACTAACTAAAGAATTGTATTAAAATACCAAGATATAACGAAATTTTAATATATATTTTTTTTTGTGCAAAACGTACAATGCTATCAGTGAATATAATAAATTTTCAACATTAATTTGATATTATTTATTATCTAACAAGGTGACAAAACGAACGCAATTAAAATGGTGTAGAATTGTCCGAAATTGTTAGGTGTATATTCTACGCTGGTCTGTAACTGTAATTTGCTAACGAACCGTTTATAATCACAACAGTAGTATGTATGATGTAATACTCGTGTAATTACCGTTAAGTTTCCTTGCTTCTTGCAGTGGAAACTTTACGCTGTTAATAAGTAAGTAAAGTAAATCAAAAGCGCGTTTCTTAACATCGTCATATTATTTCGAACATAAATAACGAAACACGATGATTTGTTTCGTGTATGTTACTAAAGAACGTGCTCCAATCTGATAACATATTTCGTGCTATGTTCACTCCATCAGCACTATGTGAGAGTTATAAATCACAACTTGTCAAAATTGTTCTCAGCTGTTGATTTACGATTTTGCCTCTGAACGCCGCAATTTTCTAGAATTGCACAATGTTGCATTGTGTCGTTGTGTGATGAGCCGCGACACTTCCGAGTGTACTTACCAAATATTAAAAGTGATTCATTTTACGGATTCAAGCACAAAACTATTTTCGTTTATTTACAATTTATTATATTTCAAATGAAATATGTATTTAATCTCTTTAAGAGTTGAAAAAACGATGTTTATATATGATGGTGGTAGTCGTTGGATTGCATTTTTTTTTAAATTAAAACTCGTAACATTTCGTTACATACTCTAGAAAAACTTATTGTTGTAGTTTTAAAGTTTCTATATTGTTTATATTGTAACAAAAGACTGTTATATTTAAACTTATTTTGTGGGGTTAAAATTAAAAATATGGCTGCTTCCACAGTAAAATCAATAGAAGTTTTTTATTAAAAATATTTATATAAATATATATCGTTCAAAGCAGTATAAAATACAAATTTTGAAATAAAATATCCAGAAATTTAAAATAAGTTATCTTTCCAATGGAAGTTTCCAGAAATTTAAAATGTTGCGTTTTTACTTCAATAGTGGATTCTATTAATTTTGAAATTTATTTAATGATTTACGGAATTTATATACTACCAACAGACTATAAGCTTATTAAAAAAATATATATAGAGATAGCTCGTGAAATCGTAAACTATGAAATATAAATGGAAATTTTGAATTTTACCTTTCCTTTCATTTCCGGAAACTCACATCACTAAAATCAAACACTAGTCACACATTCCTTAGTATTTGCACTCTCATACACTCCTTAGTCGCACTCAACGCTTCGCCGACTGTTTATGTTATGCTGAATTTTAATTTGGTCAACTAGTTAGATTTAAAATGTTGATAAAATGGATTTCGCCCTACTACTTCCCTTGACTGTGAGCAACATTTCTAACAGACTACAGATAACCACATGCCCCAAACTAAACCATAACACCAAGCGTGAAATATATTTGAATACAAATTTAAAAACCACACAATTCAGTTATATGATTTTTGCCCATATTTTTCACAATTTCCCACAGAACGTAATTCATATATAAAATCCACTACAAAAGAATTTTTGTTATCGCATTAAATAGCTTTACAAAGCGTATAATTTTTTACCAAATTTATCGGTAAATTTACGTTTGATTTTATTAAAAAATACTTATCTATTTAAAGATTATGTTATTGTAGATTGCAATACCGATAAGATAAAAGATAACAATCAGTATTGGTTTGTATACATGTCGAAATATCGATTTCTAATTTTTAAATATCCTATATATTGATCATTCTTAAACTCCAAGGATTATGGTGTTAAGTATAATAAAACGATATATGTATAGAGGAGTTTTATAAATTTATATAAAACGATTAGATTTTTAGAAAATGTGAAATATTTTGTTATAATGCAGATGGTTTTATTTTGGTTGTTTGAATATTTATTTTGTAAAAGAATGTGTTGTGTGAAATTTAAAAAAATCTATAAATTGGTGACATCAAGTTTAAATATATTGATGTAACACGAGTAGGTATTTTCGTATATTAAATCAAATAGGTTCAATAAATGTTTTGGAAATAATGCATATAATACATGTTGGTATAAGTAATCAAAATGTAAATAAATATTTATGGTAGTCGTCAAAATAAATTTGTTTTATTTGAGGAAGTATTTGTGAAATGCGCCAAGTCAAACATACTTTCCTAAATTATGGTGGCGTCAATATTTGAAGTTCGCCGAACTGTTATTTGTTTTCGTCTTCGAGTCAAGTAAGTAAACTTATCATGAAATACATATACATACATATGTTCAGGAAGGTGCAAGTATCAATATTTGAATTAAACTTTTTATAAATTTATTATAATTCAGATAAACAAGCATTGGCTTTGCTCAGAGCACACAAACAAATATTTTAGCCCCCTAAAAGTGAATTAAGACGTCTTTTCTTGACAACATTCCAATATATTTCAAGAAATAATAACTACTCTTAAATAATTTGAAACGCATCAAGTTGACAATCTTTAATTACTCGAATAATTAATAAATATATACTTAATATTTTGAAAAACGAACGAAGAGAAGAGTTAATAAAAAAAAATTATAATAAATGCACTTTTGATAATACCTAAATATAATTAAGTTATTTAATAAACACTTATGTTTGTTTTGAAAATGTAAACATGAAATTTAATGGTAATGTTGCGCTGAGAATCACTTTTTCCTTAATTTAAAATTGGAAAGTTGCTAAAAATTTATGTTAAAAATGACATTTTTACATCTCTGCATTAATGGATTCAAAAAGCCGTAAAAAATAAAAAATTAGAAAATGATAATCAATTTTTGAATCAACACTTGTCTGTTACTGATTTCTATTATATTAAAAAGTAAAGAAAGTCATGATTTATTTGAGGCGGCTACTTCCACCAAATCATTTTGTAGCAAAACCAAAATTATGTTAAATAAATAATATATCCAATCATATAAGTATGTCAAGTAATGAACTAGTCAATAATTTGACCACGAAATTTTAAAAAAATAAATAAATATTCTATTAGCGGTGTGCAAAAATTGACTAATAGAAAAGTAAATTCGATTTCTTTTATATTAGATAGTCATCTGTGGAATGTATTGATAATTGTGTATGCATTTGGTATAGAAAGGGGAAACAGTGTCTGTATGTAGACACTTTAATGAAAAAGAAAATAAATTAACATTTACAAAGCTCAATAACATTTTATAATGAATTCCACAAATAACTTCTTAGAAAAACGTGATATGACTGCAGAGTTTTCATTTTGAAAACGTGTATGCTTTATCGTGCATATTTATAGTTAGAAAAAGAAACTTAGTCAATAAGTGAATTTAACTCACGAAATTAGAACAAGCATAGATTTTGATTCGGTACGAATGCATAATTCATACGGACTTAAAGTACAACGAGAGTGCGTGCGAAAAAAAAAAGACTGAACGTTTTACCAACAGGTCGACAACAAATACGCAAGTGAAAGTTAATTCTTGTGTGTTACAAAATGCGAAAAAGAAAAAAAGTAATAGTATAAACATGAGTTCAAGTATTTTTTTTGTTTGTTTCTTTTTCGATTCTTATTTATTACAAAAGAAATTACGTCCGCGATTCATATCAAAAACATCACCATTATAAAATCTATTTGACTCAAGGTCGCGTATATGTTTAGCCCATTTTATTTACTAATATAACCGATAGCTGCAGTACAATCATTGCAACAGCTGTTCTCGAATTAGTACCGTTATACCGTCACTAATTTATTTAATTAATTATGAAGCTGACATAAAAACAGTGTCAACCCTAATGTTTCTGTAAAATTAGACTATTTTCACTTGTTTTTTAAAGAACGAAAGTTTCACAATCAGAAATCACGATTGTAAAAAAAAACGAGCAAACGCGAAATAATAAAATATTGTACCGCAAAGAAATGATTTTTATTTTAAAAAAATGTTTCTACAAATTTATATTAATTTATAATATTTGTGTAATATTTGATTTTAAAAAAATCGCAACCTTGACTTTAACATAATAAAAATCCTTTAAAAAGCAAATTATTTTAAGCACCGACAAAATTAATAAATGTAGTTTGTGACGCAAGTAATTTTTGCCATAAAAACGGTCTTATACAGCTGAGAGAACACAGCTATATTTATATAAAAAAAAATTCTCAACTAAATTATGACCAGGTAGATTATGAGGTCGACAATTAATAATTAGAAGAATATAATTAAAAGTTATAAATATACATAGAATAGACCAAAACAAAAAAAAAAAAACGCTTTCTTTTCAACGGCGAAACAATACCTAATTAAAAATAATTATTTTATAATTTTTGATAATTCAAACTGACATTGAAAACCGGTGAAAGAAATTTTCTGTGGATATTATTTGTATCTTTTTGGAAATTGGAAACTTAGTTGGAAGCTGAAACTATTTAAAATATTTGTCTCGCCACTAAAAGCCAAATCTAAACAACCAAGACTAAACTTAAGCTGCACAAAGACATTTATTTTAAAATCATGTTTTCAAAACAAAGTTAAAAATAAATAGATTTAGTACTGCGATTTTTTAATAAGTCTCAAAAATAACACTTTAAATTGGCTGCTACATACGTATAACCTTTTGTTCAAATAGTCAACTTCAATTTCAATCAAATATTAAAATATGATTGGAGAATGATTTTTAAAAACATATATATTTTTAAAACATAAAGTACTTCAAAGAAAAATGCCTCAAACTATAAATATATTCTGCAAAAATGCACTTATATCAGCTACATTCGATATTCAGATATCTGTTGAAATATAATCTTGTTTATAAAGAAATTAAACAGATTGGCATAACGTAACGCATGGTAGTCATAACGCGCGTGCTTTGCGATGTTGTTTCACCTTAAGGGGATACCTTCACGCTTGATGTTATGGTTTATTTAAAAAGATATGCTGTAATCAAAAGTCGCAAATGTTTCCATATTCCCCAGTCAAGGAAAATAGGGACGCGAAATTAATATTTATAATTAGTTGATCCAATCAAAATACAATATTACGCATAACTGACTAGATCGAAAAGTGAAGCAAAAATAGGATGAGAGTGAGACGATTTAATTATAAGCGATGTAAAGAGGTATAACAAAAATAATAAAGAATAAAATTCGATATTTTGAAAATAAAATGTTTATTAGAAACATAGGAAAAGAAAGCGAATTTAAACAATTTCACAATTAATGGAGAGTAAATGAAGTATAACGAAAATAATACTTATTAAACATTCAATAATAGATGTTTATGAATCATGACCCCGTAATAAAAAAAAAACACACACACACAACGATCAAATTCCGGTCTTTAAGACAATTATCCGGATTTGAAAGTTATATATAGGAAAATTAGTGCGGCTCAAAGTAATCGTATTAAAAACCAGGTTTAAATATAATTTTTTTTAATGACCAATCAGTTGAAAATTGAAAGTTTTGAAAAGGAAGTTTGCTTTTTGCCATTATATTTTATAACATTAATAATAGCTTCTTATAGCATCAGTTTTTAAATGGGAAACTTAAATTGACGGTCTATAACCGACAATTTTCCACTTAACCTTTTCCCATAATGTGATGATCGATATGCTTAGAAGGTACGTGTCAATTTTAAAGGTACATTCACTAATCGGAATTACAATTCCAACTTACACTTAAAATTAGTAAAGCGGCATTCATTTGCAAACGTTCTTTCGGATAATTATAAGTACAATTAACGTCGAAAATTCTCTTAGAATGAAATGCAGGAAGCTTATTAAATAACATGTTACTTTTGGTAAGAAGTTTTATAGAAATGCAGAAGTATAAAATAGTCGAAAGCGTGTAAGGCGTCAAGTGAATTTCTGTGCAATGAGAATCTAAGAGTGCTTCTGATATACGTGAAACAACAAGTACGTGAAAATTAAAACTATAATTTAGTGTCCATGTATAGATATGTGTAATTGTGTGTATGTGTGTGTGTGTACGTAAAGAGCCATTGTTTTATTCAAGTAATAATTGTACATTCGCAACACTGTTCTTTGAAACAATGCGCCTAGAAACACAGATGCGACTGTGCTGATGGGGCCTTCGCTTTCTTAACGGCGTGATTATCATCCCAATGTACCACCTCTTTCAACTGCCCTACATTTATTTATTATACGCTTTATTTACATAGATATAAAAATGATTCACGTTAATTCACATAGTCACGGATTGGAAACTATACACTGAGAAAAATATTTATTACCTACTATTAAAATGATTGTAAAAGCTATAAAATTATTCATTACGAAAAGTGACAGTCCAACTAGCTTTCTACATTTAAAGCAATTGCTATTATTGCAACTGAATTTCGTTTGTTAACTGGTAAAACAAATTAATAACGAGCACAATTGATTATTACCAATAAAAACTTTTGTTAAATCATTATTGCGCAACTGTTTTATAACAAGGAAACCTCCTATTAATTACAACAAATATACTATTTTCTACTTGTATTAACAAGTTGTATAACTTTATTCAATAAATGTTTATTACAATACTTTTAAAGAAAGCACCTATCATTAAAATTTACATCAACCTTCCTACATTCCTATTACAACAATAATTATTCACTCGCGTTTTGTCATATTTTCGATGTTTTTTTCCTATTTTATCTCGTTTAAACCGCATGTGATCGCAGGTTAAAAGGATTTAACGCTTGTTATTTATGGTTTAATTTATCAAAAATATTGCTACGTCTATAAAAAAAATATTCCGCATTATTAAACTGCGTACACGTACAAAAAATTGTTAATATAACTAAGAATTTTAACCACTCGCGGCAACTAATTTATTAATAAAAAAATGAGACCAAATTCTTAGTTGTGGTAACTCTTTTTCCTAAGTGTCTAGGTGGAGCAATAAGTGCAACGGCATGAGAATATATGAGAGTGAAACTAGAGATTATTCAATAATTGGTATTTTAACGCGCAAAGTTATGCAATTTAAAAGAATTAAGTATATCTAGGGTGCTAGTTCATATTTTAAATTAATGGAACATTAAAATATCTTAGAGATTTGTGTAAAAGTATAAGAACGCCACCGTTTAATTGTAACGCGATAAAATAGGGAAAACATTGAAAATCTAAAAACGCGAGTGGTCGCGGGTTAAATGTTTAGGATTATTGAAGAATTCCCGTAACAAGAAAGCGATTTATTAATCAATATGATTAGGGGCCCTAGATTGTATAAATCCACCACTGCACATTGGTGTACATTTGAAAGCATCGCATCGCATAGCATCGCGATGGGTGCATCATCTATAGATGCCTTTCGAAGACGCGTCGTCGTACTAAATTTAGAATCGACGTTAGTCATCAGTAGCCAGCACCAGATACAAATAGATGCTACATCATTGGCCTTAAACGTTCCTTCGATTCATCGATGTAGAATTGCACTAGCACTAGGTGTACATGTCTATTTCCAACAAAACAAAACATTTTCTCACTTGAAATCTATTTCTATCAAACACCCATTCGTTTAACCGGTCATTTTACTCTCGTTAACCCTTAGCACCCTTCGGCACTGACGTACGCGCTAGCATACCGCGAGCATTTTTATTTTTAAAACGTACGCCACATTCCACTTAGTAAAACTAATTTAGTAGACTTTTGTATTGAATTACACCAGAACAAGTGTTGCATGCGTCAATCTAAATGTACTACAAGAATTGACTGCACCAATGCTTGCAGTTATTAAAAAATGATATAGAATTACACTCAATCAACAAAACTATTCAATTTTTGTATACGTTTACACGAATATGAAAATTAATGCGATTTAAACGAGATTTTCTTATAAATGGTACACATAAAAAACGTGTATCTCACCATTTACTCTATAAGTGCAGCTATTTGCGAGATACTGAAGAAACAAGAGAGTAAACATACACTTCCGGTATAAATAGTTTTAGGAAAAACGTTATTGTGAAAATGATTTAGTCAAAGCGGATATTTCTGTTAAAATTTCGTAATGTTTCGTGATTACAATAGTCACTTATTACTCCATTTAAGAAAGTAAAAATCGAAAGAAAAAAGAAATGAATTATTTACAACACGGACAAAACTAGATTATTGTCCAATGTCCTTATTTTATAACTTTCATATTATATAATTTATTATCCCGATCATACAACACAGTTTATTAATTTTCACAAATATATATATTTGATAAATATTTTGTCCGATAAATGATTTATTTTATTGTATAAGATCGAAACACCTGTGCGTTTTTTTTTAGGTCATTATATTAGAAGACACTCCCTAAAATAAATAGCGGCCTTCAAGTCTGAGTGCATTTATATTTTTGCAATAAGGATTTTAAATGTGTATTGGTTGATAATGACCTCTTGAGATTTATGAGTCACAACTTACGTTCGTATAAAATTGTTATAAATAAACCTCTTATGGAAGACGATAAAGATTAGAAAAAGTATATAAACATTAGAAATCGAAACAAAACTGACGCTTAGCGTAAAAGTACGAAGAATTTCTATTTCACTGCCGTACCGGTTACAGCGACAAGTTACAGTTTTCATATTTGTTTTCGTTAAAATGCAGTAACGTGAAATGCTAGTAAATATCATAAAAATAACTGATATTTGGAAATATTATGTAATATTACATATTTCGTAAATTTAGACAATGGACCGGTGAAATGTGTTTGTGAGATTCGAAACTGACCAACTGTTTTCGTGGCACATTGCGACATCAAATTGCACATTTTTATTATTTTATTATAATACAATCAATTTTATCATATGAAAATAAAAAAAAAACTCTCACGCCTGTTGAGCCAACAAAACCATTTTTCAAACCAACTGGGGGGGTAGTCAACAAACTTAAATTTCAATTACATAAATTTCTCAATTACTACAAATGTCGAATTATTTGAATGCAAAACATATTCGAGTCACATTTCTTACGAGAAGATTCAGTAAATTGTATACTTTATTTACACTAAAAATCTACTCGTTAATATGTTAATATACTATATATATATATACACTAACATAAAAATTACCAAGATGTGAAAGAATATAAAGGGTTTTCTACCACCCCATTTGGTGGAAAAATGCATAATATGCAAGATATGTATGCATGTATAGTTGTATAGTTGTATATATGTATGTGTGTATGTGTATATGTGTATATGTGTATATGTGTATATGTGTATATGTGTATATGTGTATATGTGTATATGTGTATATGTGTATATGTGTATATGTGTATATGTGTATATGTGTATATGTGTATATGTGTATATGTGTATATGTGTATATGTGTATATGTGTATATGTGTATATGTGTGTATATGTGTGTGTGTGTGTGTGTGTGTGTGTGTGTGTGTGTGTGTGTGTGTGTGTGTGTGTGTGTGTGTGTGTGTGTGTGTGTGTGTGTGTGTGTGTGTGTGTGTGTGTGTGTGTGTGTGTGTGTGTGTGTATGTGCATGTGTGTGTGTGTATGTGCATGTGTGTGTGTGTATATGTGCATGTGTGTGTGTATATATGTGCATGTGTGTGTGTGTATGTGCATGTGTGCATGTGTGTGCATGTGTGTGTGCATGTGTGTGTGTGTGTGTGCATGTGTGTGTGTGTGTGTGCATGTGTGCATGTGTGTATGTGTGTGTGTGTGGGTGTGTGCGCGCGTGTATGTATGTATATATGTATGTATATATGTATGTATATATGTATGTATATGTGTGTATATATGTATGTATATATGTATGTATATATGTATGTATATATGTATGTATATATGTATTTATATATGTATGTATATATATATATATATATATATATATATATATATATATATATATATATATATATATATATATATATATATATATATATATATATATATATATATATATGTATTTATATATGTATGTATATATGTATGTATATATGTATGTATATATGTATGCATATATGTATGTATATATGTATGTATATATGTATGTATATATGTATGTATATATGTATGTATATATGTATGCATATATGTATGCATATATGTATGTATGTATGTGTGTATATATGTATATTTTAATGTATTTATATATATATATATATATATTTATTTTTTTAAATTTGTTTATTTTAAACAATATTCAAAAAATATTTATATTTTCATATGAGTAACAATATTATTTAGTTTGTCTAAGAAAAACATATTTTCTGAAAAAATACATGTAATTTAGCGTCAGGACAAAAAAAAAAAAGAAATTGAGGGATTTTTGTGTCAGAAAAAACCAGAGCGCAGGTACAGGGAGATGTTAGTGGCTACCTGGATGGATGCGCGGAGCTATAGGGCCATAATAAGACAAGATCGTCAATCGGCAAAGAACACAACAAGGAAAGAGAAAAAAAATAAAAAATAAATATATATGTATTTTGTTTTATTTTATACGTCAGTTGGTTAGTGGGCAAGCAACAACACAACATTGATCGCTTTAGTGTACTGGTATGTGGATGTGAGCTCCGGCTAGTCAAGAGTTCAATGTTCGCTCCTTACCTCTCACAATTGCTGTAACTACGGGAGCATTTTTGTTTTCAAACATTCTAGCATGATTTGAAAATACGTGAAGTGTATACAAGCAATCATAAATATTATTGTGCGCTTATCAAAATTATTTACAGCGAATAGCAGATTCAGTTCATTTACATCTATTTTATTACTAATTGTTCTCTTATCCAAACACTATTTATCACATTCATATATTTCAGTTACAATTCAGAAACCATTCCATACATATAGCAACAATTAATTACCAATATATATATATTATATGAATTTTTTAAAACAAAAATATTTAGTAATTTAAAAAAAAAAACAATAATTTGTATACGGAGCAATTTTGATACCGTATTTATAGAAGCAATTTTATTGTTGCAGAATTATAGAACCTAGTAAATATGAATAGTAACTAAGTTCAATGTATCATTGAAATCTAATAAAACAGTCGCTAATTTAATAATATAATGACAATGACATACCTTAGTAAAAGAATATTCCTTGTCACAGGTATTATTTTCAACATCTATCAGCGATACATTGCAGACCGACGTCGTATGGTGTTTATTTGTTTTGAATAAAAATAGCTTTAAGTTACACTAATCACAATCATTAAACACTTGTCCGGTTAAAATAAACACATACAAAAATGCACAAAAGTTATAAAATATATTTATATATATTTAAAAAAAATAAAAAAATTATCGAACAAAGATTGTTTGTATGTAATAGAGCTTGTCACCTCAAACACAACAAGTAACGCGAACTGAAAGTTGAAATCATGTTGACTTGACCTGCCAACGACAACACAACATCACCGAACACTCCGCTGTTCTAAACGAACTGCGCTTACTGTACGTTCACTACACCGTTTGCTGTGGCCTTGCTCAAACGATGCATCCTACCAAAACCGTTCTTCACGCCATCTAATAGATATACACTGAAACAAATTTAATTTTATGCACAGGTTTGCGCATAAAATTAGATTTGATTTTTAATAAAACACGGCATAATTTATTTATTGTCTTATTGTAAATATTCCTAATTCCTAAATAAATATTATTTAACGTAATTTTATGTTTTGCTATTCATTTTTTGCGAGAATTCGATAAATTTATTTTGGTTTTTCAATTTGCGATATACGATTCGATTACTTCTGCAAACACAGCATAAACAATATTTGTGATATATTATGTAACATATTTAAATATATTTCCGAAATCTACGTTGCCGACAATTTATTCTAAATTCTAACACCACAACGGTAAACATATTACATATAACGTCTCTGTTGCATTGCGGATATGAAACATGAGCACCTTACGCTCTTGATATGTAGCTGATATTGTTACATGTGCGTACATTTTAACTGTAATATACACAAAAATTTGCAAAATATAATATATATACAATAAACTAAAATATCGCTCATATACAAATATATACAAACATATCATATCTGTTCCCATAAATGGGATGGGACAAATCTGTTTTAAACGTTCTAAACAATTTTTTACTATTCGGGAAACACTTTATATTCATTTAAAATTATGATCATCTATTTATTCTGGAAATAACACCGTTTTGTTACTATAATACTATTGCTTTTACTTGAATTATTGTTTATTCAAATAAAATATTGTAGCCTCTATTGTATGTATTAATCTTTTCTTTAGAAAATAAATGATTAATTTAAAAAAAAAATTATAAATGCTAGCAACCATAAGCAAAATGTATGTAGCAAAATATATTTTGTAGAATAATATGTGTATAGTAAAAATAATAATAAAAAAATATTTTTAAACTATTATAAAATATAAAATATGTGAAGTGGTCCGCACTGGATTTTATTATACGAAGTATGTTTATTCTGTTTAGATAGGTGTTTAAATACAAATTTTGAAAAATACAATTATTCCTTATAACATATAAACGATTATTACGGGTAATTAATCGGTAAATTAATATATCAGTAATCTTTAAAACACCAAGAGATACCTTCTCACTCAATGTATTTGTGATAATCGATGTCAAATGTTAAATCGTAGTTTATTTGAGCCTATTTTGTTTTCTTGTTAAATTATTGACCGGCATAATTGATATAAAATATGATTTTCTATACCTATGTATCCATAGCAATATAAATAAGAAATTTAAGGATTTCAATAACAATTTTCTTGTAACTGTTGCACTTTGTAAAGAAATCTTTCAATTCTAATATTGCTGTAGATGCAACAGTTTCAGAGATATTACAAAAACGACAAAAAAGACTTCGAGTAAGCATGCAATTCCGCTTTGATAATAATTTTCGAAAATATTTCTTGCGAGTCATATACAAATCTTAAATTTAAAGATACATAATTATAGTTTTCACTATTTTGGTTGTAGAGAATTCTTACATAGGTACACACAAACACACAGGCACTCAGACACACACACACACATATATAGACGGAATAGCAAAAATATCAGGCTCGATTCAAAAGGTACATTTTCGTTAAAATCTTAATGTTCATGAATACAATACGTTCTTATATACATATATTCGTATAAGAAAGTAATAAGAATGTATTAGCCGATTTCTATTTTATAATTTTATACTACATGGTTCTCAGATGAAGAGTTTCAATTTTATTTTTCTGCATTAAGTTTTACTCAGAAAGAATTTTAAATATTTACATAATTTAATGATGTGATATAGATTTTTTGGGTATATTCTAACGTTTTTAAATTTAATCTTATGGCTACTTATTTTTTCTTCAAGCATACAACTGATTTAATTGGGTATTTAAAAAATGTGTGCACCGAAATGGTTACAATCTGTTGGGTATTTTCAGAGGAGAGGAGGTCTTACAAACGGACAAGCAACCAACATACATCTCAAGTATAATATTTAAAGGCATTTAGGAACACAATCATTTTTATATGGGTGAAAATCAAGTGGTAGGTCTGTGAAGACGTACGACTTAACACTTAAGTATCTCCTTACTACGTAAGGACAAGATAATGCAATAATTATCGTATGATTATGTACAATATGTATGTATGATGAGTGTAAACAAGTGAGAATGATGTACTTAGATTAATCTAAACGCTCTAATAATTAGAGTAGGTTTATATAACTAAGCTAATTAATACTAAATCAGGACGTTTTGATAATCGTCGCAAATAAAAATTAGTAGAACCCTAAAAACATCAAATAACGGTGTGTTTTCACCTGGTTCTAATCAATAGTTTGGCTGGTCCGCCTCGGAAGAATCTAATAAAAATTTAAGCTCTATCAAAACAGTTTCAAGTTCCATCTAGCAGGATCTAGTCGAACTTAACTTTATAAATAAATGTACTCTATTTTATTTTTGATTAAATACAGTATGGGATTCGTTGCGTTTTCAAAATTATAATTTATAGAGACCTATTTTATGGTATATGAATCATTTGCGAGCATATTTTTTTGTTTAGAATATATATTTAAAATGATTAATGCAGTTTTATATAATAAGTTGACCTTGGTTTGATGTATAAATAAATTTAGTTGAAAAACTTAACGTTTATGTAAATTTGATATAATACCTTAAACCGTAGTTTATTTTTATCTTATCTTTAGAAAGTTAGTGTATACGGTAAGTTTTTTGTTCAATATTGAAGTGTAGTGTGATGGTTAGTGCCGCTGGTCCGGCTCTGAGATGATTAGATGCGGCAGTTTGCAACATCCTGGCAAAGGATCAGTGTGTTGTGTTGAGCGGACAGTATTTGGGTAGTTTACGTACGAAAAGTGTTTGAAATAGTCGTCTGATGGAAACGTTCATCATATCACACATGTGTTCTATTAAATATAACTGGTGTTATTACATTAAAATAACCAATTTCAATCGGTGTTGTTGAGACGCGGGTAAACTAATTCGCGAATTGAAAATGATTTCAAATGATGTACGGTTCCACCCTCTTTCCAAAAAAATTACATTGTTTGTGGGATCAATACTTTTAAGTAAGCTATTACTAGTAATATGTTCGTAGTTCAATAATAAACAAATTGCATGTTGAGTAATGAGCGTTTTTCAACAAAATGTTAATACGTTTAACTTTTGGTATTTACAAAACGATTAAATATGCGTATTTAATTTCACTATTGAAAGTGGTGATTATGTCATCATGGTACAGCGTGTAAAGAAGAAATTTGATACTTTCATATTGTCAATGAGTACAGTTGTTAAAAATTATTAAATATAATCGTTAGCGGACGCGCTTTAAATATAATATCGCGCGCAGAAATCTATTACGAATTGTCGCTCTAAATGAATGCATAAGAACTAATTGTTTTTAAACACAGAGCGTGTCATTTCGGTGAATGAGCGTTGATTTTTTCCTGGAATGCATTTAGTGCTTTGCAGCAGTTAAGAATATCTATATGTTTACATTTCGAATCACGCTATGTTTATTTGATGAAGAATAAATAGTTCTCCCGCTGGAAGCAAATGTTTTATTATTTTTTTAATGCTTATTTTCGTCACAAATAACAAGTGGCATTTGAGATTTGTTTTTTTTTTATTTTGCTTTGCTTGAACCCTATTGAAGGCTAAATAATTGCTTGTTAATATTTAATTTTATACAGGATGTGAATAGAATCGAGAAACTGATAAACGCTCGGCATAGAATATTAAATTTGTGCTAATATTGACCCCTAATACATTTTAGAGTAACATTTATTATAGTGAAAGTTGTATTAAAATCTAGTTCGATTTGAATAAATTATTTTTTTCTAATTATACTTATATTAACGAAAAAAAACTAAATTTAAATTCACACTGGTAAATTTAAATTTAGTAATGAGAATGTTATTTTAGGTAAATTTAAGGTGTAATTTATCGATAAAATTCCCAAAAATACCTTTTTGGGAATGTATATTTAACTAATATATCTAAAGTTACACGAAAATATTAAATGCATAATTATATCAGAAATCATTTATATACTGTTTATTGAAATCTGAGTATTATTCATGTATTCTTATAATTTTTTTTTCTTCGAATTATTATTCATATATGATCAAATAACGATTAAAATACCTCCATATGTTAGAAACATTTACATTCATTAAAACTCATTTAACATTATTTGCACCATTTTAGAAAATTCATTTGAAGATTTAATTTTTAAAAATCTTTTACAATTATGCTGAATAGTTAGCAGTAATTAATTTTTTTATTTATTATATTGTATTAATATTATACATTACAGTTTGATTGTAATTTAATTCATATTTATCGCATTAGTTCCTTTTAAAATTGTTTATTATTATTTGTAATTAAACAGTGTTAAATATGAAAAATATATTTGCTAAAATTATTAAATTATCCATACATACATACATACTTACAGCGCGCACACACACACACAGCCACAGACAGAAACACACAGGTAGACACACACAAACAGACAGACATAATATCATGCCTATTCCCATGGGGTGGAAGAAAATCCATACACATCTTGACAATCTTTCACCATTCAAATCTATCGTTACATACTTATTTTGCTTCATTCAAATTCTTCATACATTCCTATTCCGCTTGTACACAGCTTTTCTTCCACGCAATTTATTCTCAATCATATTTATCCACTTATTCCGAGGACGACCCGGCATTCTCTCACCATTCATCTTGCGCATGTATATCTTTATTGCCAATTTTTTAGTCGTCATGTTTTCAAATCTGATAATTTTATTGTTTTAATTACAATGCACAGTAACATTATGTTTTTTTTTTAAATATGGTATCTGTTATATTCATAATTATAGTACAATTTTGGTTATTTAGTTCCATTAAAGTACTGCGTAAATGTAATCTGCGTAGAGGGAACCATTAAATATATCGAGAATTCCACGTTTGCGAACGAACTATCGATCTTGATAGCTTCCCTGTTTGTACATACGTATGTATGTACATACATCTCTGATGTACGTTCGTACCCGGGAACTCTCACGCTTGTCGAATTCTTTTTATTTATTTATTTTTAACTATCAAACGACAAACCGCTTAAATGGGGGATTTCATAAATAAAACTTGTCACCCTGCTCTTGTATTAAACTTCTAGAAATATTTACATTCAAAAATTGCGGTACGTAAATGAATTTTTTTTTGAAATCCTAACTGGATCTTAGTAAACATTTTCCCTTTACGGCATCTATAGCACTTATATGACGTTTCATATTATATACATATAACAAAAATAACACATAATACTATATTTTGAAGAAAAAAATCGCTGTTTTTAAGGAGATTTTCTCGATAAATTTAACTATTTATAATTATTACTGTGGTAATCTTTGCAACTCATATCATTAAACTAATACATATATAAGTACATTTCCATTTATGATTAAAACAAAATAAATGTTATCAATATTTATTTAATATCCATAACTAAATTTAAAAAAAAAGCTTCTAATTAAAAGGTATTTCAAGTGGCTTCGAGTAATACTTAATTTTAATCAATTTTGATTATATAACTGAAATGTGTACATATTTAAAAAAATGTTTTCCATGCCATTTGAGTATTTCTCATGCAATTGTATTTTATTAATAGTTTCTTTGTTCTATTATTTTAGCTAACATTGTAGCCTCGCACAAATGTTATGTATGTAGACCGACTAACTTGGGCAATGCCGATTCAATTCCGTCTTGTGATCAATTTGAACCGACAAATTTAAATTTTATACGAGAATGTCCTTCATCATCAAAAGGATGCAGTATTATAACGAATGGTAAGTGCAAAAAGATTTCCTTACGATTTTTTAATTAAATATAACCATGTATCATAAGGTTAACTTGATTGAAAACACAAGTACATAGGGTCTGTGTGTGTACGAAATGGCTTAATTATTATTTTTTTATTTAATTTTAAAAGTTCTTAGCGCATTTCGGAATTTTGTACTACTTTTTACATCTAGTAAAATTATATCTTATGTTATAATATTTTTAAATAATAACTCATTGCTATGAATAACTTGATCGAGCTTAATTTTAGGTTAATGTATCCAATAAGCGTGTTACAAAACTGAGCTTATCACTTACTAACACAGGGTACCAAATTTCTAAACAATAATATTTTCCCTTTCTTAAGGGAAGCATAATAGTTTTATATCAATATGTTATATATATTAATACACTTAACTATTTTATAAATAAATAAATTTTCCTAAATCCAGTAAAAAGTACATCAAATATTATTTTATTATTATAAATATAGAATTATACCAATGTTTACATTTAGCTTTTTAAATAAATAAATAAGTATGTTGATTTATAGACTAGCGAATGAGTGAGAAAAATTTGACTTATCATATATTCAGCCATGTTATTATTTATACAATTTTTACTTTTTTACACGAATGCATATAAGAAAGTAATCATGAAAATTTACGATCGCGAGATTTTAACTTTTGTTAAAACCTTTGACCTTCCCTGAATCGACTTTGTTTATTTTTTTGCGTATCTATCTACACGTCCTATTTTTAAAAATAATATTAAAATCGGAAGTGCATGTTTACTCTAGTCACTTTTTTCGGTTTTTGTAATAACTCAAAAACGGTTGCATTTAAAAAAATATTGATATTTCGTACAATTTTTTTCGAAAAAAATACTTTTGAGCACTGAAACAATGAAATACTCGTACATCGATACTCAGAAGTAACTACGCGGTTTGCGCGAGTACGCATGAGTACATCTCTCCGCTACACTGCACAGATCTGATTAGGAATTATTTTGTAGAAATATAAATTTAGCTATGCTCTAAAATACTCAATTAAATTTATTTTAAATTTCCTCATTCCGTCTTCCGGTTGATATATATCCATTACATATTACAATAAATTACTTACCGATTCCCCTACTCCGTTTGTTGGTCAATATAACCACTACACCACAAACATTTACTAACGTATTAGTACCCTAAAATACTTAAATATGTAGGATACCTTTCAAAAATAAAAAGGCTTACGATTGAATTTAAATATAATATATTTAGTAGGGTTAGCTAAATGAAATAAAATTATTAAATAGAAGTAATACTTTGGTGGTGGTATCAAAGTAATATTAAATCCGAATTAATTCTTAATTTGTCTTGTATATATATATTTTATGTAAATTTGGGTCATTTGAGTCGCGGTGCTGATAACTTTCAGACCTTCTTTATCCCCTGCGGTGTAATTACTTAAAATATTTGGTCGGAAACCCTAGAGAACCTTAATTTAATTTTAACTGAATTTCCAAAGTCGAAAGCGTCTCAAAACACACATTTCCTAAACAGACATTCTTTAACCCTTAATCAGTTTTATATTTTACGAAATACATAACAAAATAAAACTGCGAAATTGCTTTACATAAAACAATAAAAATGATAATTATACACATATTGTTTTAGTTTAACAAGAATTATTATTTTATTTGTGTATGTATGCTGTGAGATACATTTGGTGTATTTCAAAAAAAGTAAAAGTTGTTTACATAAACACCAATGAATATAAAAATTTAGTATTATTAATTTTTTTACATTTCTATCTAGAGTGTTTGTTTAATGGTTAAAAACACTTTTTTAAAATAGCCGTATACCTTTGAAAAAAGGCTCTCTCAAAACATTCATTAAGAAGCTTTTCGGAAATGCATTTTAATTAGAAAGAAACAATTACGATGCCGTTGAAAACTATGCCATAATATAGTGGCGATAAATTAATATATATTTCTACATAATGTGTAGGTGTGAATCAGTAGCGGCGCCATAAAAAAATATTACTTAACGTTTATATAAAACGAGGCAATCGTTTGCATTTCAAAAAATAAGTACTTTTTTGTAAATTAAATCGCGCAACAGTCCATTAGAGAGTGAAGATGCTTTTAGTTTTATATGCATTGTGTTTATTGTAACAAACAAAGGCTATATTTAAACATCATTCATGGTGCTTGAATTAAAAATCTTGATATAGTATTATCAATATCACCCTCAACGATTATTCCACTTTTAATCAAATCAATTTATTGTTTTTGCTTACAATTATTATATTTTTAAAATGTAACGTTTCGAGTAAAATAGCATATATCACTCAAAAATATGCATATTTCTAGTTGTCTCACTCTCATATATATATTAAACTCTTTTATTCGCCTATTGTTTGATCAGCAATGTGAAATTTTGATTTGGTTAACTAGTTAGATTTAAGATAAAGAATAAATGTCATGCCACGTTTTTCCTAGACTGGGTATAAATACATTTCTGACAGAGTGAGACACCCGATTACAGCATGTCTTAAACTAAATCATTATAGTAAGCGTGAGATTGGTCGTACTTGGCAATTTAGCGCGATTGTTATTAATCGAACAAATAAGTACAACAATTGTAAAAAAAGCTAAAGCAATATTTTATTTAAAAAATATTTATTAGTTTTTATACAATCATATATGTATAAATTACAAAAATGTTGCTATATATATGTTTAAAAAAAATCTATCTCTAATTTTCATGTTTGTTACTCCTACTTGCCAGTGTGTTGATTAACTGACTATGGAATAGCTCAAAGTATGTTGTCGGCGCATGCGTATTTTAAATTGAATCATGCATATTTTATATGTTGGCCTGATTCGGGATAAAAACTAGACTAATTTTATAGATTAATATTAATACAAAATTAACATTTAGGAATAGCTATTTTAATGACGAAGTTTACGCCTACAGAAAGTGCAGCGGGCTGTACTATAATGTGTAATGATTATACAAATTTAGAAGTGTTCTACATGTAATGTGAGCATACGCCGCCACTGCATATTTATGTTTTCCTATCGGGGTATATCATCATATTTATACCTGTGGCCAAAGTTTGATTTATTTTGGTAACCTAACAGGTTTCATTTGATTGGAATAGTTTCAAAAGTATAATATTTATGATATGAACAGTGGCGATGCCAGACAAATTACAAAGGAATACTAAGAAAATACGACGGGCACCGGGACTAAAAACAATCTCTCAACTTTTACAGTAGTTATTAATTTTAACAAGCCAATCATGGTTACCAAATTTAACACCCGAGAGCAGTGGCATCAACGCTTTGTGTCGTTTTCTTTTAAACTCTAAAATCCTCATTTTTAATAGTGCGTCTCAATCCCTCCTTAATTCAGTCCTGAGTACAACCCATTGCTGTCCTTACTCCGCTACTGTAAACTTTCCAAAATAGAAACTGATCAAATATTCTTTATTTTACTCTTTACAAGGGCGTTCTCGTTATTTTTACTTTGATGGACTTGTACGAGCTGTCAATTTATTTCAAGCAGGCTCGACTAGTACCTACCGCAGATACACGAAGAGAAAACCAATTTTATTTCGTTACTATTTTATGTGTTTTCGCCGATAACATATTTATTACATTCAATTAGGTCAAATACTATAATTTATTTGCTGCAATTCGATTTTATTATAAAAACTATATTTAATTGCGGCAGTTAAACCTTACGAGCAATTAAGTAAATAGGATAATATATTTATTTCGCCGTATTCAATTTTACCATTTCATTATCGAAATTGGAATTTTATTTTATGTATGTTATTCTGTCTGGCAAACATTTAACCCTTACCATACGTCATTTTTTTACAATATCGCACTGCTCATAAACCCTCGTATTTCGCTTTCTCTCCTAGATACACCACAAATACTTCTCAAAAGCAGTCACACGCTTTTTATACTTGATTTTCCAAACCCAACATTCACTATCATACATCAACGATTGCACAAGTACACCATTGTACTTGTATCCTTGGAAATGTTACAAATATTCGTAAAGCTCCTAAAATCTTATAACTAGCAGATACTTTTCTCTTAATCTCGTAATCATACTTTCCATCGCTAGAGAATAAACAACCTAAATAAACAAACTGTTTAATTAGCTCTAGTCGATTTATCAAAAAAAAGTCTGCCTAATTAATCGATGCTCTATGCAAACTACAATCTATACCAAATGTACTCAATTATTTCATCATTTTCAAAATATTTCATCAAGTGCAGAACACCATTTCAATAAATTTAATTTAATTACATTAATAGATGATGCTGTTGCCACTCGGTGAAACATTTTAAGGGCGTACATAACTTTTTCGGGTTAGAATTTTACGTTTTTTTTTTTTGCTTATTCGAAAAGTAGATATTGTCAGAAATGTGCAGTCAAAACTTGAATTAAAAATTCGGATAACTGACGAAGTTATGACGACACACAGTGGTTCAATCGGTCAAATCCCTGGCTAAAAACCAGGGCTTTAATGTAATGCAAAACTTTAAACGCTTATATCTCGAAACTATGTTTTCAAATCCTATCCCCAAGATTTCTCAGGACCTACTCAACCAATTTGCTTTATTCTTTCTTTCTGCTGAAGCTTATTATATTTAGGAGTCTTTGTCGAGAGGATTTTGTTTTATTTTGAAAGATATAGTATTTTTTGACTTGTAAAGACGAATTTCTTACCCCAAAATTAAAGTTAAAAATGAAAAAGGCCGCCATTTTGTTAATAATCAAAATTTCAAAAATCAGGCTCGACAAGAACTAGTTTTGACCTTCAAAATTAATAAAAACGTACGCTTGTGTGTTTCAACTGATTAACTGCCGAGATATCCTGGGGATACGGAATCAGGACCTCCGCGCGATTCGCCATTTTGCCGCAATTGAGTGTTTTTTTTTTCTTGAAAAATTGTGATTTTTAACGTTGTTGTATACACCTTTGTTACGGTAAAAAAATTAAATTCGCAAGTGTATCAATAAAGCAGAAAAAAAATTAACAAAATAGTGCTATTTTTTTACTTTCAAAACCTATGTACTCCCTTAATAACGATAAATAAAAACACTCGGTGTAAGTTTCACAATATATATTTTAATAGAGACGACTAGTTTCGGTTATCTTCTTCAGGTCTGAAGATGGTGTTATAACCGAAACTAGTCGTCTCTATTAAAAATATATATTGTGAAACTTACACCGAGTGTTTTTATTTATCGAAATTTAATTTAAATAAAATAATATTGATAATCGAAACTTTTATCGAATGGCGCCAGGACTGGAACCCAGAACCTACATTACTATTACACATAGTAATTACACAACTTAACATATTTAAAATAATATTGACTTGTTGTTCCAGGAACGGTGTTAACGCGAACATGTGAAAAAATAGCGTTTAACCAATGCCAGGTGGCAAATAACGTGGAGTACTGTTTCTGCACAACCGACCTATGCAACGTAATGAACGAGAAATTACCGAAGAAGCAAACAACCACGCCTACCGATGAAGCGGATGACGATTCCGACGAAGATGGCAGCGGCACCCATAGCATTGAAGTAACCAGTCCACTCGATATCACTAGAGTCCTAACACCGGGAACACCGAAAACTCCACAACACAATGAAACAACAAACAACTCGTCCATGAGTACCCTAAACACGCACCAAATCAATAGTTTGCTCATTTTTTGTATTATGATGGTTTATCGATACGGGTACCGCGGCAATGCATGGTTCCTCTCGTATATGTAATCATTTTTCCAAAAAAAAAATACAAGTAATAATAATATTTATAATTGCAATTTTATGCAATAACCAACCACGACCATTTTGTATGCGTATTTACTATTTATAATATATTTGCTCAGTCGTCTTCCTTCCCTTTATATATATATAAACGTTTAGCTTATAAAAACAACTAGTCGTAACGTTAAGATATATTTATTAAGGGTTCCGTAAGTGAACAAAAA
The DNA here is from genome assembly GCA_944738965.1 of Nebria brevicollis. NCBI lineage: Eukaryota > Metazoa > Arthropoda > Insecta > Coleoptera > Carabidae > Nebria > Nebria brevicollis. The sequence goes on along the minus strand of OX122899.1, from coordinate 13,167,568 downwards.
CCATATATTTTGTTAGATTAAGAGATAACATGCAATATCACACAAATGAAATAATGATGCCATCTGATTATAGCACTCCTACATATTTAATTAACTAGAAACACGCAGAGTGTCTCTGTTTAACAAATGTGTGTAAATAGCAAAAGAAACACATTTATTTTATTATTTCATCTTATTCTAAATGCAGGTAATTATTACGATAATTATGTAAAACTAGCTATTATTAGTGAGCGTAGAATATTGTAAACTCGTCATTTTAACTTATTTACACGTACATTATTATAACATGCACGAATCATTGTAGACTAAAATAATCATACTATGATTATTAGATAATCTAGGTCTAACTAGATAGTATCATGCTTTAAAGGCGTATAAACGAAAAAAATGTTTTTTTTCAGAACATGATCAACGTTTAATAATCTAAAAAAAATTATTTACATTTTTAGAATTATTTTCAAATTTTTTGACTCCTTTTTTCTATTTCTCTACTGAGGAAGTAAAAACCATAAGTGTTGAAAATATGGGCATGGTTTTTCTCTCATCGTATATGGAATCTATGTGAGAATTTATTCTGATCGTTTAATATTATCGTATTAGAATAGTGAAAGGATGTCATAAACCGATCATAAATTGTGGTACTTTCGAAAGAAATGTGAAAAATATAAGAATTAAGATCGATGCATGCTCGGTGGGTGGACAGAACACACCTAAATGTTTATACGCTCTTATAGCATGATATATATACAGAGTAATTGAAAAAAAATCATCTTTTATCACTGTTCTTATCAAAACTACCTTCTTTTTTTAAAGTTACGCCACTGGTTACTTGTACATTTGTCAGTTCAGTTTTGCGCTTGCGCAGTAAGTCTCTTAGCAAAATGGAAGTAAGGTTTGCTTTTCTACTTGTTACGTAACAGCCAGTCTTTTTCGATCACTCTGTATAATATAAACCACAATTTAGAACAAAAAAAATGCAAACAAAGACACCTTTTACATTATTTATTGTACAATATTTCATATCTATATTTTTATCTTCTAATAACTTTATTTATTGTATGTTAAAAGGAAAAACAAGCTAAAATGTTTTTCTCAAATAACTACACGTTCATAATAGCTACAATTAATCATACACATTTTAAAGTGATTTTATATGCATTACAAAACGTGACCAATAATGAAAGTTGGTGCAATTGCTGTAATTTCCAAATATCACAGTAGGTTAACTAATTAAATGTTTCGATATAGGAAAATTAATAACATATAGCTAAACTCAATTATCTCCAAATTACGTTTGTGGGACATTGCATTTTATACCCTGTTCATATTATGTGTTTAACACTATACTCTATTCACGTTAAGAAAATAGTAGATGGCACTGCGAATGCAGCCCGTTTTACACTCAAACACTCTATAAAGGGTGTTAAACTTACCTATGGACGAATAAAAATTGTTAAAATAAAAAAAGAAACACACGTTGTTCTACTATTTTAAGTTTAAAAACACTTGCAATGCCACTCTCTGCGAAATACCAAACGGAAATGAAATCGCGGATCTCTTCAATGTTCGCTAATGTAAATCCACCTCTCGTCTAGACCAATCAGATTCAAGGATATCATCGTCCTATCTTACTCAACGCTATTTTCTTAACGTGAATAGACTATAGGTTTCAAGTGGAGAAATTTTGAAACAACATCATGTTTTGAATTTATTAATCTCGTATTAGAAGGAATAAAAATTGCCAAATTATAAAAGACAATTCCCGTTTGTCTTTGCGACTCTGATATTCAGAGTTAGATGGGAAACGAATAAGTCCATTGACGCACTCAATCATCAAACCTCGATTTATTTTGCGAATCTGATTCATAATTAAAATGGGAAACAATTACTATGAATTAAGAATTAAAAAATAATAAAAGACAAGCCATGTGGGCGCAGTATTAATATTTACTGCACATTAAGTTTTATTATTACAATATTGACTTACGGAACTCTTCCACGTGTCTTACCTGTAAGCACTATTTATATTTTATATATACACATTCCCGAATTTTATGATTGTATATTTATAAAATGATTAAAGTTGATATATTCATTATAAATATTATATAGAGATGATACCCGATGTATTTTGCATTGTATTATTGCACTTATATTTTTAAATAAATATATGTTATAAGACACTAACTATTCTTCTTATTTAAACAAACAAACATTACTTTCTTATACATAAATAAATCATGAACAATTTCGATCTCGAGATTTTAAAGGAAATATATCTTTTGACCTTTGACCGAGTCCATTTTTGAGATGACGTCTGTCTGTGTGTATACGTGCGCTCTACAGGCTAAACGATTGAAGATAAAATTATGGAATTTTGGTAAGTTGAATAAAACACAATTCTTGAAAAATAAAATGATTTTAATCATTTTCATATATGTATACTCTGATTTTAAAGCAAATAATTAGTACATTTGAAAAAGATAATTTTGTAAACGAAGAAAGTGGTACATATACATAAGGCGATTTTATATATAGGCACCTACATAACAATATTTTTTTTAAAACATAAATAAGTTGTTGGTTTAACCTGCATTATCCACATTTATGGTCTAGTATTCTGCAAGGAGAATCGGTAATAATTTAAAAGGATTTCTTAATTATATCAAAAAGTGTATTTATTAGTAACTTAAATCATTTGAAAAAATTTTAATTGGTGACAAAGAAAATTATTTATATGAATCATCTCAAGAAATTACCAGCTTAATTATTTTCCGCGCTAAATATTAAACTGAAATGAAATATTCGTTGATTACATCATTTTTAGAAAATTCTGGTAAAATAGGAATGTTTTTAGTTATTTAAAGTAATAAATTCTGTCTACGTTTTTAAAGTAAAAATTTCTGTGCGCATTTTTAGAAAATTCTGGTAAAATAGGAATGTTTTTAGTTATTTATAATAAAGTAATCAATTCTGTCTACATTTTTAAAGTAAAATTGTCTGTGTTTTTCGAGATTTGCGGATTTTGCAGATTAAACCGACAAAGTGTATTAATACTAAACAAATTGTTTTATAATCACAAATGAAAAAAAAAGTTGCCGCATATACTATCAATCAATTGTACTTTATTTCAGTTTTAACACTCATAAATGACAGCGTATTTTCCAAAAAAAAAACGACTTAGTGTTAAACTGAGTACAATACAATGAACAAATGAAATGGAACATAGAATGAAATTAAAAGTTTTTATTGAAAACACAAAAAAACGAAGATTACATGCAAATTTAATAACATATAAATATGCTAGTAAATTAAACAAGTATTGCATGAACAAAATTGTTTCAGAAATCTTCATTGCAACAAAACAAATAATTTTATAATAATAAAATGGAGAACAAGAAATTTAAAACTAGATAAAACTAACATTCACAAATGGAATAAATTCTCAACATAAATTTGTTGAATTTGCCACAATATGATTGAATGTTAATTTACAACAAATCTATTAATATTAAATTAAATAAACTTAAATTAAATGCTAAAAATATATGATTTTATAATCTTTGGATTGGTTGAAAAATTCTTTTATTATCTACATAATCTCATATATTTCGATGTTAAATAGGGTTATGGGTACTCATTTATAGAAAATACTGTAAGAAAATAGAATTTAAACTAGAAGTTTATTAAAGTTTTCAAAAATTTACTCAGACTGAATTTAATTTTCAATGTGATAAATCAAATAACTGTTTGTATTTACAATAAACTCAAAGAGTTTACAATAATTAATTCTATGTGTAATATGATCGGAAATCAATAATGCTTATAAAGTTAAATCTCTTCATCGACGTGCACATCATGTTTAAAATATTAAATATTTTAAAGACTGATCAATCATATCTAAAAACATATTTGAATGTAAAATCAACCAGAACTAAATGATATTTTTAGCATTTAAATAATCTAACTTAAACATTAATGCCAACTACAAACTTATTACGAAATAAATGCTGTTCAAATAATAATAAAAAATACGCAACGTTTAAAATATTTTTAAGATTGATCAATCACACCAAAAAAATATTTGAAATAAATAACTAAAGCTTAAGAAGTGTATCATTGCCACAATTGCAATGTAAGAATCGTATCAAAATAACTAAACAAAACAAGCAATTTTTTTTTCTTTCTGTATGAAATCATTACAGTTATAGCACCGGAATTACACAATATTTTTAGCATTTAACTAACTTAGGCTAACGTTTAATACCAACTATGAACTTATTACGACGAAATGCAATTTTAAGCAAATAAAACACTTAAACACTATTTTAACGAGTATCAATCGTAGATCATCCAACGTACGACTGAATGTATGCAGTATGCAACAGTAATAAGCTTACTTACATTATATAAAAGCTTTAAAACTACTATTTACACTTAATTACATAATATTGTCTAAAATCACAAACTTGCCCCTTTAAGCATCATCCTTTAAGATCTTTGCCAACATTTCTTCTTCTTGTATGCGATAGAAGAGCATAAATGCTCCTTTCGGCTGCATTACGGCGGCTGGTTCTACTTCAGTTACACGCGTATCATTGTACTTGTACCACCTTTATAAAAATGTAATGAATTATTTTATTTGAACCAATCACTAAATTACATATTCGTGATCGAAATTATCGTTGGCGGCGCTAGTAGCGTTAATAAAAATGCCTGGCCTAATGACCAATGTATTTGACAATTGAGATAGAGGCTATGATTGGATACGCGAAAGCCAGACAAGTGAAATATCTATTAAAGTGAACTGATTATAAATGTTCTTCGCCAAAACGAATGACACTTGGCGTCAGAATCTTTTATTTTGTGTTCTTTAAAAGTGTATTTTGATTGTAACTGTTATTTAAAATTTATTTGTGAGTTATCCGAAGAATTTACTTCGTAAGATTTGATAGATATTTTGTTCCTTCGATATTTATGAAAAAATGACAACTGGTCATAATTGGAACAAACAGCTGATTGGTACATTAATGCCCGGCGTAATGACCAATTTTTGTAGTACATTAGTTTCACCGCCAGAGAGCGAGTTGTTAATTTCGATCACGAATAGCTGTTTGCATTATTTAAATTTACTAAACCCAAATGATTATTTATGTGAAAATTAGTTTAACAAAATTTATATTTGGGTAACTTATATAGGTAATATATTGAATAATATTTTACATACTTGTTGTTGCGCAAGTGGCGACAGTAGCAATAGTAATGACCTTGATTAAGCGATCCAATATGAACGACGACGGCATAGAGATAGTATCGTTTATGATGGACGACTAGATTTTCCAACGGATATCGTACGTGTACATCATTTTTTGAGAGTCTGACTTTTCCGCGCACAAGCTTTTCGCAGAACCTATATCATACATAAATTAGAATATTCATAGTTATGTATATATGTATATTTCAATCACAATAGAAAATCTACACTAACCGTTTCAGAAGAAATACGAGAACTGGCGGATGGGCGACCAGAGTAACCGTTTGAAATATATTTATCTGTTTTGAACACTGTGGGCAAGAATAACCAGAGACAGGTTGTTTTTCAAAGTATTTGGCGATGCAGCGCTGAAACAGATTAATTTTTATGTCTCATTGCATCGATCATAGAATCAAAAAAAAAAAAAATACGACTGAGTAGCGACACTCACAATAGAGATGCGAAATTGAAAAGAGAATATTTTAGCTTCCCCCTCCACTTTTCAAAACCGGGGTATAGCAATATGAGATATTAGCATTGCGTAAATGGTCGAAAAGTGAAGTAATTGTGGTACGAGCTGAATTTAGAGAGTAAAGCGGAAGAATTTTGCAAAACGTTGCATTGCCACCACACATGCCAAGGATGTGTTTATGATATAGAATTACTTTTGGTTTTGTTAAGCGTCGAAATAAAAAGTTATTTACAAATGAAAATTCAAATATTTTTTACTTGTGTTCTACCGCGAGCGCATGTGGTGGTTATATCTCGAAACTCAATGTGTCACTTTCTATAATTTGAATATGTTTTAAAATTTATCTTTTATTTCATTAATTTTGTTTTGTTCTTGTTCCATCTTGTTTGATTTAATATTAAACAATATCTCTTGTTGCTATCGGTCCATTACGTTGAGTAAAAGTTATAATATCTCTCAAATTTGACAAGTTGAGCTTAGAGATATTACCACCACCAGCGCTCACAGCAGCTAGCTTGAACTGAAGTGTAAAATATTTGAATTTTCATTTGTAAATAAGTTTTTATTTCGACCCTTAACAAAACCAAAAGTAATTCTATATCATAAATACATCCTTGGCATGTGTGGTGGCAATGCAACGTTTTGCAAAATTCTTCCGCTATACCTCTGAAATTCAGCTCATACCACAATTACTTCATTTTTCGGCCATTTACACAATGCTAATATCACATATTGCTATACCCCGGTTTTGAATTTGGAGAAGGGGAAGCATTGCATCTCTCTCGTTGTCACAACTCAATTGAGGATATATAAACAACAGTATTTATGTATGTATGTGTGTGTGTGTGTGTGTGTGAGAGAGAGAGAGAGAGAGAGAGAGAGAGTGTGTGAGTGTGTATGTATGTTATTAGTAAATTGTTATTACCTCTATTGTGATGATTCCATTCATCTGTAGATTTAAAGCCAAATGTTCAAAAAGCTCGTAACGAGATTTGAACTTTCCGCAATTTTCACAAGTGATTGTGTAGCGACTTTGACCGAAGAAAGTAGCTGTAAAGACACTGTATTTGCCTTCGGCCTGTTCAACCCATGCTTGTTGTTTGGGGGTCCAAACAACCTGACGAGGACGATCTATATCCTGCTTAAGGTCATCGTGCAACAGATTATTTAACGTCAGCATAAACTCGTGGGCATCTTGTTGCTCACCGACAATGTACTTTGGATTATAGTCACCAACGGCTTGCTGCCAGTAAATAAAAGTAGTCTAGATAAATAAATAGTAATTGCCGCGGGTTATTAATTATTAAATGTGTGCATCAACTTAAAACTATAAAAGCGGAAATATATTTACTCTAAAGTTCGTGGGAGCGATGATTTTTTTCTCACCACTCCATAAAGATTTCATTACAGTCGCGAAGACTTTTGTCATATGTCCGCAAGTACCTAAATTTTCGTTAATATCGTATAGATAGTTATTATCAGAAAAGTATAGATATAATGTGCGCGTTTGAGCAAGACATTGCAAGATACTATTCTGAAAGCATGTGTTCCCGAAATTTTGAATCCCCACAGTCCCAGGTACCTGTAATCAAATAAAAAAAATTACATTTTACACTAATTTGCGGCATTTTAAATAAATAATAAAGCACACTACTCGTTCCCTACGTATAATAATACGTATTACCACACAGACAAAAATCGTCTATGCGCATTTTATTTAAGTTGAGGGAAAAAAAATCTAAGTCTAAAGCAAAAACATTTACTGTGACTGCAATGGAGAAGCAAAAATTTAATTTGATGAATCCATACTACCGAAAGTGAAAATATAAACCTATAGACGTGGCTGACAATATTAGTTACATTAAAAATTATGTTAAAATAATCGGTTTGATTTTTAGTAAGTGTTGACATATGAGCGAATATGGTTGAAAATAACACGAATACTTACAGTTTCCAATGGTTGATTGCTAATAGGTTTGCAAGTGCGGTCAACTTCTGGGATACGGCGCTGCAAGAAGTGAAATTCAAAAGTCAGATTCTTTAGCGCATAGAATGAGATTTCGAGGAATACAAAAGTTAATAGCATGGGCCAAATAGTATAAATAACAAAAGACCAAAACATTTTGAGACCGGCACTTCAAAACACTGGCGAAATGTTCACTTTAGACACTCATCATCAAATCCAATTGCATAGCGAACACAAATAATAATGAATGAACGTTCAAATTACACAAGAACCCATTCTTATTAAACATTAACGAAGTGAGTTTAATTTAAATTGCACGTTTAGTGCAATCTAACATAATATTGCGGACAATTACGAAATACAACCGAAATCTGCGACAATCATAACAGAAATGTGTTTTTAAAACAAAACAACGTCTTCATTTAAATTATTTGAATTACGATACTACACAACGTAACTGTATTGCTCCAAACAAAAAAAAACTGAATTTTGGAACATATCCTGTTTTTTTTATAAAAATAAAGCTACTACACAACGTAATAATATTAGCTCAACAATCACGATAGAATTTTGGAACATGTCTTAATTTAGTCCAGGTACGTATTGAAGGAATATATCAGCCCGGTCCCTTTTATCAGAGACTATTTTCATAGAAAAATTAAAATCTTTGGTTCTTTCTAATTTCATTAGTTAATTCAGCGACAGTAAGTCTTTAGGCGTGTTTTTCGTTTTATGATCGAGATTTTCTAAATCATGATAATTTTAAATCAGGTTTTAATATAAACCTCAAAGAAACAACATAAAGTGATCGTGAATTGAAATATTCAAATTAACTATCTGTGATCCTTTTCCACGTATTAAAAACAAAAAAACGCCTTCGATTCCGCAAACTCTTTTTTCAAATAATCCAATACTCATTTCCTTTGTGACTTTTTCACAAATACGCGCCATGGTGAATTTGTATGAGTCACGGTGGAAAGGGGACTGTCATTTTCTGACCACAAAATAGAAGAGTGGGGATAACTGATAACGAAAGAAGAAACATGCTCACGAGTCATAGTTCGAAGAAACGCCTTATAAATAATAATAAATCGTTGTATTAGCTCGCGAAATGTTTGAAATTTTATATAAATCTTTCTATAATAGATAGATATATGCTCTCGCGGAATAAAATATGCAGAATTTATTCAGGTTTAACATAAAAAATACGGGGTGTAATTATCTTATGAGGTCCTCTAGATTTAAAGAGTATAAGTAAATATGAACCATGCACTCCATATATACCGCTTTTAGTAAATTAATGGCAGCGACCAATCACAGGCGAGTAATCTTCGTGCTCACTCTTGATGTAAATAATAATAAAATATGCTTACCATTTACACGTTATTAATGCTTTTTTTATCAATTATTTTAAATACACCCATACGAAAATTCGCCATTGTAGAATTTAAAAATTTCGATATACAGATTAAAAAAATTACAAAAATATCTATAGAGTGAGATATGAATTTATAGTGTTTTGGTTTTTATGAATTCGAAATTTAAGATCAAGTAATAATAATAATTGAAATTTCGGATATATTTATGTTCGAAAAAAAAAAATGGGTTTATTTAAAAAAAAACTCGTAAGATTTGTTTAATATTTGTTATAAGTTTCGCCAATAGAATGATCCAAATTTATATACATGAATATTAAACTGCGCTGAAAATTGCCTGGATATACAAGTTTCTGAAAACAATAAATTGCTGCAACGAAACCATCACAATAATTTCCAAAATGTAATGGGTTTTATATAAAATGAACATAATCTTTTAATAGTACGCACGGAAATTGATTAGGGTACTGAGCAAAGTGAGTCAGGTAATTCAACTAACGCAAACTAGTAACCCAACACCAACCTATACTAGAAACCACGAAAGCAAACCTTATCATAAACCGCTATTGAAACAATTAATAAAACTACTCTTTATTTATCCTCCTTAACCCTTAAGCAATTTATAAGAAAAATTGTTAACTAAACAGTAGTCCAGTTGGTTTTTAGCAATAATGTCTATCTAATTAGTTTAATGAAATAAAATGAACATAAAATGAACATAAAACATTGTCTAAAATCGCTAATTACATGCCAACTTGTATGATACCTAATAAAAACAACCCTTAATGTGAATTTTATGGAATGATCTTTAAGTGGATTAGGTATTTAGGTTTTTTTCATATTATTGGTACTTATCTTATATAACAGTATATTTCGATAAATCAGACATACATTAGGTAAAAAAGGAACAAAACGAATGAGATAGTCATTGAAACACATATGATGTTAAATGATATTATAAATTCGTATATTATTTCCGATGCACCTATAAAAAATACGCAATTAAATAAATTTGAAGACATATATTATTTCTGCTCATAACAATTCTATTCAAATACGAAAAAAAAGTTGTTTAAGTCAACTGCCGCATATGCAAATTTAATGAAAAAGAAATCGAATGATCGCACTACTACTTTTGCAAGTAACACTAATTCCCTAACAGATTTTCAAATAACAACGTGCTATATTAAATAGCACCATTGACATCGAGATCCTGAAACCCTATCCGCATGTTATACGTGACGTCATCCAAGGTACATGTTCAACGCACGAAAATTTATCACGATTTATATGATTCAACACTGCAGTAAATCCAGAAAAGACCTGGGGTAGGCTTATATTTGTTTGAAATTAATATTAAAAAAAAACACTAGTACTATTATTCAATAAAATGTAAATTATTTATGCACAAGGCATAAATGTGCCAAACTTTGGCTTTAGATATATATACATAGTTCCTTGTGGAAGTAAAGACGCAGTAGAAACCTATAGAATGCGAGTAACCTTGAAAAAACACGGTCAAGAGTACTATTCGTGATCGAAATTAACAACTCGCTCTCTGGCGGTGAAACTAATGTACTACAAAAATTCGTCATTACGCCGGGCATTAATTTACCAATCAGCTGTTTGTACCATTAATGGCCAGCTGTCATTTTTTCATAAATATCGAACGAACAAAATATCTATCAAATCTTACGAAGTAAATTCTTCGGATATCTCACAAATAAATTTTAAATAACAGTTACAATCAAAATACACTTTTAAAGAACACAAAATAAAAGATTCTGACTCCAAGTGTGATTCGTTTTGGCAAAGAACATTTATAATCAGTTCACTTTAAACGATATTTCACTTTGCTGGCTTTCGCGTGTCCAATCATAGCCTCTATCTCAACTGTCAAATACATTGGTCATTACGCTAAGCATTTTTATTAACGCTACTAGCGCCACCAACGATAATTTCGATCACGAATAAAGAATTATCTCAAAGCGGTTTTTCAGATTCAAATAGTCATACAAGTATTAGCCGAGATAATTTCACACTTAAGGACGAAACAAGAGAGCAAACATGCTTCAAATTGAATAACTAAATTTATAATCTAAGAAAATTACGTTCAGCTACATAAAAAAAGCGTTTTAGTCGTACCTCGGAGTAAATTTGTCCTTAATAACCAAATATTTTCTAAATACCGAACACAACACTATATCTGCAGAAAAAGTTAAACCTACGTATTGAACATACACCACTCTAACTCTGGCGTAGAAAAAAGCCAGGTGTGACGAAGAAGTTTGAAAATCATTTAAAATTATTTTCTGTTAATAATTCATAAATTCATAGACAAGCCTAACTAATAAATATAGTATAAATAGAAACAACTCACCTCGGTGTATTTCTTATTTTCTAATGGGAATGCAGTGATTTCCGAAATATTCAGATCCTTCTTCTTTTCTCTGGCTTCTTGAAGTAACCTAAACAAAAGGAATCTATTTTATAACGTATAAAAACAAAACAGAATCAATTAAATATTAAACAGAAATAAGATAATTTTTTAGTAAATTGTACGCTATTATTGAAGTTATAATCACAATAAATGTTATAATTTAGGGTCAAATGGAGTGATCTTATTTTGCACGATCAGATCTATTGTGTAATAAAAACAAATAAGAGTAAATGTAATTAAAAAAAAATCATATTGCTGTAACTAGATACGTTATATTTGTCTTCAAATAAATATGTACCAGTCGCCAATCTCACATTCTTTTTCGACAGAAGCTTTAAAACTATGGTTGAAACAGTGGACGATTACGATGTAATAAAGAAATATATTCAGAATTACTGTTTTTATTCGATATCAGTTGCATTCATTGCATTTTAAATAATACAAAATACGTTATTTCGTTGTTTTCCCCCATCTGAATTCATGACGTCACCTCCAAATATCATAACAGAGCAGCTACAATGGCGTTGTACCGAGGAAAACAAAATGTTGTAACTTTGAATGCTAAATGTAAATTAATTTAAAATATAATTATTTCAATATTAAACATATCTTTTTAACACTTTATCTTTCGAGAATTTATATATTTGCACTTTTTGACGTATATGAACCTCATTGTGATGTAGCTTTACTCATTTATTTATTATTTTATAATTAAACTGTTTTATATGGCGATGTTTTCCTCGATAAAATAGTTCATATTGACACAATTAGACCACTGTGTGGTACGCAATAAACTTGTTTTGATATTGAAAATATTCTTACTTTAGCCTCACATCCGACTCATCTTGAACAGGTACACTGGTTTGGTTGTCGAGAACGAATTTAAGATTTTCTACTTCAGCTCGAAGCTTTTCGTTTTCGTCATCAATCTCTAGTTGTTTCTTCACTAGCGCTTCTTTATCTTCCAGCAGTTTTTCTTCGCGTTGTTGCAACTCTAGTCGCATACCTTCTTCAGCTTCTTGTTGACGTTTCTTCATCAACTCTTCCACATTCTTTTCGTATTCGATTTGTTTCAGCTCCAGTTCTTTTTCTTTGTTGAAGACATTTTCTTGAAGGGATAATACTTTCTCTGAAGTTCCTACCGGCTACATTTAGAGTAAAAACATTATATTCAGTACGCTGTATCGAAATAGAAAATAATTTTTTTTAAATGAACGACTTGATTGGGATTTAAGTCCAGGAATTGAGGTTCAATTCTAAACGAAATTCCTTGTTCGATCAGTCTGTTTTAAGCTTAGAACACGAAACGAATAATAATGACAATTTTTATAAATTATTAATAATACGGTTTTGAAAACGGATTAAACTATAACAAATGTAATATAACGTCACTGAGCGTCTAATACCAATATTCTAAACAAAGACAACATGGTATATTCCCTAAATTTAAAAAAAAACTACTTAAATGACTGTGGTTTGGTAATTAAATACTGTTTAATATAAAAATATTCGTTATATATTTATAGTTAACTAGGGATTTTTTTCATTAGCTGTCAAAATGTGCAAAATAATTTTTATATATATTTTGAAGGCCATTATTCAATTTAGAAATATATTTTTTATTTTGAAAATACTGGAATTAATCTAGCCAAGCTAGACGTTGTAGTCAAAATATTCGATACAAACAGCTAACACGCTCAGTTCAGTATGAATTTAATTAGATGACTACGTGTCTATTCGTGATCGAAATTATCGTTGGCGGCGCTAGTAGCGTTAATAAAAATGCTTAGCGTAATGACCAATGTATTTGACAGTTGAGATAGAGGCAATGATTGGACACGCGAAAGCCAGAAAAGTGAAATATGTATAAAGTGAACTGATTATAAACGTTCTTTGCCAAAACGAATCACTCTTGGAGTCAGAATCTTTTATTTTGTGTTCTTTAAAAGTGTATTTTGATTGTAACTGTTATTTACAAATTTATTTGTGAGTTAGCCGAAGAATTTACTTCGTAAGATTTGATAGATATTTTGTTCGTTCGATATTTATGAAAAAATGACAGCTGGCCATTAATGGAACGAACAGCTGATTGGTGCATTAATGCCCGGCGTAATGACCAATTTTTGTAGTACATTAGTTTCACCGCCAGAGAGCGAATTGTTAATTTCGATCACGAATTGATATAAACGTAGCCACTTAGTCTGTGTATGTTATGTCTTAATATAAGTCAAACACTGTGTATTCTTTAGAAAATAAATTAAAATAATCAAACACAAAAAGATTGTAATATATTTATTTAATAAAAATATATATATGAAATATTTATGACGCATTGACTAATTTTTTTTAGATGTTTTCTAAAGAATACGGCTTAAATCCAAAAATAGCATTGAACAAAAACAAATTAAGCGATAAATCAAATATTCTACCTTAGTTGATCGATCGAAGGCAGGTAGTTGGCTTGATGGTTTTGCATATATACCAGGAATCGTATCTTCAGTGGATGGATATTCAATGGTGTCTATGATAAAAAAAAAAGATATTTCCCCCAATTTGATTAATAATAATAGAAAAAAAATCGTTAAATGTTTAGACGAATATTTTCTGCGTGAAAAAAAAAAAAACGACGAACTTACCAAGATCTAATAAATCATTCAACACCGAATTTTGAACAGTATAAACAACATCCGGATTGGTACAATACATAGGGTATTTTTGAAGCCAATCTAAATAACCACCGGTCAAAATGATCGGCATGTTATTATTATTCACGCCGGTGTCCCACTAAAGTAAAAAATAGATTTCAGTCAAAATCTATAAAAGATCCTTTTACACTATTAACGTACATTTATTAGAATATCTTTTAAAACGCTTAATTTTGAAGCAGTTACATTTTCTTTCGTCGACGACCAATCCACCAAAATGGTTAAACTGCTTTTCCAACGTTTCTCCCATTGTAAAACACTATCTTTTGGTACTTGTTCGCTCAGTTTGTTTGCTGATAGCCTACATTTTAAAAACAAACGATAATTGAATAGAAATCAAAGCGATACATCGATATTAAAATCCCTCAACGCACATCGAAATGTGAGTGAAGTGAAAACAATTAAGTTAAGCTTATTGTTTGTTCTGAAATATAAGTAGACAATCACGTCATCAATCATAACGATTTCTAACAGTCACATTTATCAATACAAATATTCAAAAACTTCACGAGATTCAACAAACGCGTGGAAACTCTTAAAGAGGTAAAGGGATGCTATATATTTCTTTACCTTAAATAAGACATTCGAAAAGAGTATGAGAGAAATAGTAATAAATATATATCTATACTGTGTGTTACGATCTCGGTGTTATTAAACGAAGCACAAAATATTATAATATATCATGAAACTTATTCAGAACTCTTTTAAAAACCTAAGGATGTCTCTAGTTTCTGACGAATGTTAGACGTTTGTGCGTTTTGGCGTAATTCGTGAACGAAATTGTCGTTGGCGGCGCTAGTAGCCTTAAAAAAAATGTCGGACGTAATGAACAATGTATTTGACAGTTGTGATAGAGGCTATGATAGGACACACGAAGTGCACCTAAATGAAATATGCAGTAAAGTGAACTGATTCAATCCGTTCGTTGCCAAAACAAATCACGCTAGGAGTCAGAATCTTTTATTTTTTGTTCATGAAAAATATATTATGATGCTGTTATTTACAAATTGTGAGTTGGTAGAAGAATTTACTTCGTAAATTATGATAGATATTTTGTTCCTTTAAAATTAATGAAACAGATAAACAGCTGATCGGTTCATGTCTGGCGTAATCACCAAGTTTTAGTACATTGGCTTTGCCGCCAGAGAGCGAGTTGTTAATTTGGTTCACGAATCGCTTTTATCAAAAAAAAAAAAATTCATAGTGGTGTTTTAAGCTATAATCTATGATTACGTATCCTAAATAGCAAAAATTTAAATAAACCTATTAACACAATTTCTAAATTGGTTTGTTACTTTCTTTACACGTTGCATAAGTTTAGGAATCATTAAATTCAATCTCTAGAATGTTGAGTAAGCGCACGCGCGGGTTTGTGTGGTGTGAGCGCTTTATAGCTTAAACAGTAGAAGGTAAAATTATGAAACTTTTAATTTAAAAAACCTCCTATGTTTGTGCATGTTTACTTAAGTCATATTTCGCGATACAGCAGTGTTTACAGTAAAAATAATTCCGATAAAAATGACATATTAATAATTTGCAAATATGTTAGAAAAAATATTATTTTATTAGGGTTTAATCTTATTTTGAAAACTAAACATAATGGTACGGACCATTATGTTTAGTTTTCAAAATAAGCTTAAACCCTAATAAAATAATATTTTTTCGCTCGGACAAGCTACTAAGCCTGTATTAGCGAAAAATATCACACAAATAGCACGCTAATACAAGCGTAGTAGCTTGTCTGTACTACGGACCTATAGTTTCAAATATATGTAGAAAATTTGCGGGTCAAGAAACGAGAAAATATATATAAGTATATTTGTATCATTGTATTGGATCGAGAAATGTTTGAAATTTAATATAAATGTTTCGACATATGCTGTCGCGGAATAAAATGCGTAGTATTTATTAATGAATAATATAAAAAAATACAGGGTTATGTGGTAAATATGAGCCACGCGCCGTCTAACACAATACAATTGGTTTGAATGCTATGTAAACTAGAAGCGGCGACAAATCCACATTCTACTACATCAGTCACTCTATGTAAAATTAGGTAATTATTACGTAGACACTCATAATAAATCTAAATTGGTAACATCGCTTTGTAATTTTCCCGATAATTTGATCATAAAGAGAAAAATGAGCAAAAAACTCACCCTGATTTTATAATTTCTTCTGGAATGTTAACACAACATGGATTCTTCATACTCGACTGTTGAAAATCATCGTTCGGACGTGCATCAAGAATAACTAACTCATTATCCTTTTGTAGAAGATTAAATAACTCACAAGAAGTTATATACCCGCCTAAAACAAAACAACAACTAAGTGGTTGGTTAATAACAAAAAGAAAAATAAAGACCGCTTACTTGGAAATTGACTAGCGGGACTTTCCAATGGCGATGGAACAACCTCCTCGATGCGCGACACCGAACCCTCGTTCGTTTTCTTCTTCTCCTCATATCGACTACTCAAAATCTCTTTCAATCGCGAAAGTTGCATAGTAACAGTAGTATATTCACTACCCAAACGTTTCTTTGTATAACCGGCGTCATCCTTCATCTTTTCCAAGTACTCATAGATGAGTATGAACCGTAAAAAATATATGTAGGCCATTTCTTCGTCGCCATCGTGCACCTTCCCCAAACCGGTATTAAAAAGCTTCTCGGCCGACTTGTACAAACTAGAATAATAAATTACATACAATAACGATTCATGCACGCTAATTTAATAAAATAAATAACGTACTGCACAGACTTGAAATTCTTGAAGTTAACTTGTACGAGATTTGTTAACTCTTGAAAGCTACTCGCTACATGCAGATTCTTCGTCATTGTTATAGTATTACTTCAGTACAACGTAGGAACATTAAACATCACTCAGTAAACCAAACTAAAATAATTAAATGCAACGTTACAATCATGTTTACAGGCGGTCGTCAATTCGTGTTTACTGACAGGCACAAGAATTCGTACGTAAGAAAAATTCACACAATGTTTAACGGTGCACATAAGTAGAAAAACAATAGAATTCGAATAATATTTAGATCACATTTTAAAGGAAATGACAGATAATAAATGTCGAATGTAAATGAATCACTTCATCAGCTGCGATTTTGACATTTGACATTGCACCAAAGGTGTGTTCGTTTACCCTGCACTAACCAAATTGGTGTTGTATAAAATTTATTAAAATTACGTTAATAAATTATTTAAATTTATTTCATCATCATAATAACATAAAAATTATTACATATAAGTAAGTTTATTTTGACTAATACTATATATATATTTGCCTAAAACATATATAGTTTCCAATAAATTTTTGTACTTGCACTAGAGTTAACAGTGCAAGCCAAACGAACAGACAAATTAGCAAATTAGGTGCGTTTTTTTATTCCAAAATAAAATTATAAATCTCATTTGTAACATTATTTAAACGTATTACGTGAATTCGTTGCTAAACTAGCAGTAATCGATGGATATTTTATTTATTATATATAATTCTAATTTGGTATAGGAGCAAAAAAACGTATCTCTTAGAAGCAAACTACTTTCAATGCCACTGCGCATGTAGCTGCGCATGATTAGGAAGCGTTCTTGAAACTCAACGCTGAATAATCATTTCTAATTTCGCTAAATATATACATAAAATAATAGAAACAAATTTGTGAACTACTTAATAAAAAAATTATACCATAACTAAAAATGTAATTGTCTTATGTTTCACGAATTTTGCGGCAATTATTCAATTATAACGATTTTTCTAAAGCCTGCTTTAGACTACACAATAAATTGAATAATAAATTGCACAAAAAATTGTGAAACAGTATATTGTTTGAAATATTGGTTGCACAATTTCTTGTACAATTTATTATGTAGTCTAAAATCTAGCAGTAAACTCAAATCTAAGAGGGAACTTTTTTTATATTAGTTGTACATGTTGTACGCAACTTATTCGTAAATTGACTCAACGCAACGTTTGGAAAAATACCGAAATATACAACGTTGAGTAAATACCGCATGATTTTCCTGATGATTTTTGATGAAAGCTCAACATATATTTGACAGCCCAGAGGTTATTTTACCAATAAGTACCTTCCTAAATGATTTAAATATCAACGTCTCGACTATCTTGTACTATTGCTGATACATACCTACAATTTTTCTTTATTTAGTGTTTAATTTATTGACCAGTTACAACATTATCAGCCGGTACTAGTACTTTAAAATAATGAAATTAATTTTTATAAGTATCTTTACAATACTTTTTACATTACACGTTGTGGTAAATTCTTCTACTAGCAAAGTTGAACAGATACGATCAACGAATTTACCTGCGTGTCGAGCGTGTAAAATTCTAGTTGTGTCATTCAATAGGGTAAGAATTTGTTTTATATGAAATGTTCGAACTTTATGACATTTTTTATTAGGGTTTGCTTAGAACTGCAAATGGTAAATTCGAAGGAGGCGATGCTGCTTGGGAAGAAAAAAAATTAGGCAGCTATGCAACGAGTGAAATACGTTTAATTGAAATACAAGAACATTTATGTAAAGATGTTGAGGAAGGTAGAAATCAATGTTTTTCTCTAGCTGAACAACACGATACGTTATTCGAAGATTGGTGGTTTACACGAAAAACTGATTACCCAGGTATTTGATTTAATTCAGTTTTATTACAAAATATATTCGAATATTTCCGATAATACTAGTTTTTGATGTGTAAACATCTATGCGAGTGTTTGTATCTACAATGCACTTTAATCGTGAGTGCTGCCACTCACCCGTAGTTTTGATTTATTGTTTTTTTTTTGGTGTTTTATTGTATGTATGATTCTTTGTAGATTTACAAGAATGGATATGTGTAATAAATCTGAAGAGTTGTTGCCTGGAAAATCAATTTGGACCAGAATGTTCGCCATGTCCAGGATATCCGGATAATGTGTGTAGTAAAAATGGCAAATGCAGAGGTGCTGGTACTCGTAAAGGGAATGGTTCTTGTATTTGTGATACTGGTTACTTAGGGGAGAACTGTTTGGAATGCGCTGATGGTTATTATGTTTCGTATAAAGATGATTCGAAACTACTTTGTTCGAAATGTCACCAAGCTTGCGATGGTTCCTGCAAAGAAGCTGGAAATAAAGGTGAATCGATTTCAAACATAAATGAGATTTTCATCAATAGCAATTTTCTCGAAACTAGTAAACTATTTGAAGATATTTTTCAAATAAAAATTGTGTGCGATATCAATATCTTTCATTTTAATTGTAACTACTACCTAAGTGCAGTCGTTTCGGAGATATTGCAGAAACTGCCAAAAATAACTAGAGTAAACATGCAAATCTGGTTTTTTTACATTCTTTTCAAAAATATAAGGTTTGCAACCATATACACACAGAATTTCTTGAAAATAGTCCATGATATTAGATATATATATATTTTCGGTTACTCGCCATTTATTAATTAAAATAAATTTCTAAACTCAAAAACCTAACTAACATTTTCATTTGGATATGAGGTCGCCGGTTATAAATATAATTTTGTTTCGTTTAGGATGTGCTAAATGTGCGACTGGTTGGCTGATGGAGCCCGAACGAGGTTGCTTGGACATAAATGAATGCGCATTTGAGAAACCCACGTGTTCGGATTCACAGTTTTGCGTCAACACTGAAGGGTCATACAAATGCTTAGGTTCGTTTTCATATTCGCAATCTGTTCGGCTATTTTTAATTATATATATATGTATGTTTAGATTGTGATCGAGCTTGCGAAGGATGTTCTGGAGATGGTCCAGATATGTGCGATCAGTGTGCTGACGGATACGAAATAAATAATAATGTCTGTACTGGTAAGTTTCTACAAATCATTAACAATTGGTAATAAGTATACCATGTTTATATTACGTTAAAAATTACATATATATGACAATATTATATTATTATAAATATTACTCATTTATATTAAAACGCGATTGATAATTATTGCCTTACAAATTTAAATTACAATAACTTCACTATTCACTATTATATATTGACTATTCACTATTATATATTGACAAATAATTTCATATATTGAAATTTCATAATTAAGTATTGAACAAACAATCTAGTTACGTCACGATCCCTAAGCGGGAGTCTTAACAATAGGCAAAAAAAGTAAGCACGTGACAAAAGACGCGGGGATCGAATTCGTTCGCATTCAACGCTGAGAGACATGTTAACCTTATGGCCAGAATCGGCGGCTCATTTATTTTGAGACATTACACTTGCATTTGTCGATGAATCAATGAAAAAAATGAATGTGTTAGGGGCAATAGAATAACCTTTATGCTATAGTGTTTATGAAATTACGAACATCTTTAATAAAACTATATTTTTAAATTGAAAATGCATTTTATGTTAAATGCGCCTCTG
The DNA here is from genome assembly GCA_944738965.1 of Nebria brevicollis. NCBI lineage: Eukaryota > Metazoa > Arthropoda > Insecta > Coleoptera > Carabidae > Nebria > Nebria brevicollis. The sequence continues at coordinate 13,146,940 of OX122899.1, read as the reverse complement.
CACATGCGCGACCATCCGCAATATGCTGCGTTTGTTTGGCTTCGTTGTAGAAAATGTAAAAATCCAAACAAACGCAGCATATTGAGCATGGTCGCGCATGTGCAGAGGCGCAGTTAACATAAAATGCATTTTCAATTTGAAAACATAGCTTTATTAAAGTTGTTCGCAATTGCTTAACACTATAACATAAAGGTTATTCTATTGCCCCTAACACATTCATTTTTTTTATTGATTCTTCGACAAATGCAAGTGTAATGTCTCAAAATAAATGAGCCGCCGATTCTGGCCATAAGGTTAACATGTCTCTCTGCGTTGAAAGCGGACGAATTCGATCCCCGCGTCTTTTGTCACGTGTTTACTTTTTTTTGCCTATTCTCTATATCTACACGGTTAGAAAAACATTATAATGTTTTTACTATTTGGGTTGAGAAATGAAACACTATCCTATATTTATTTTAAACACCTATAGTTTGCTATTTATCTTTAGATATCACTCTTTGTTTTATTTCTAAAAAAACTTATAACTAACGCTGATTAGTGACTCACAACTAACATTAATTTCTGACTGCTTATATTTCCTCGTGGAGAGTTTAGAAAATTTTAAGGTTCTGTGGAACTTTCTGCATTATTTATATAGGCTACCCATATTTACTTCCTATATTTTGGTACACCTGGTAGTCTCATTACAATATATAGAAATAGTTTTGTTTTAAATCGAAAAGTACTGCTTTCTCAAACTTATCTAAGTACTAGTTTAAAAAAAATAGAATTAATTTAGTTGATTCGCATTTAGTAATAATTTAATGTTTATTTCAGATTCAAGTTTAGGTCCACGAGCATCTTACGTAAACTTTGCAAGATATATGACGTACGTCGGCTTATGCGTGGCGACATGTATAATTTTGCAGAAGAACGTCACCATAGCCGCAATTGTAGGATTGAACATAGCACTTTACATCTCTGTATCAGAGTACATGTTGTCGACAGGAGCAGGCTTAAACAAACCCGATTCCATAATAGATTCAGATAGTCTACTGCAGGCGATTAGATAAAAATTGTAGCGCACATTTTTCTAATGACGACCAGTCGTCATGTTTGTTTTTGTTTTACGAAAGAATAAATAAATTTTAATTAAACAGGAAGCATTTACCAAAGTTATTGTCACCATAAAACAAAATGGCGTACCAAAGAAGTATAGTTCTTTACATAAATAATGGTGAGATCGAACTTCTGCCATAATCTTGTTCTTTATTGTGCTATAAAATATTCAAGTTATTCCAGTAAAAAAAAAAAAGTGTGATTGTTTCTGTTAATTAATATTGCCTAACCATGTGATTTTGTCTAGTTCAAAACTAATTTGTTATGTTAATTAATACGGTAATTTAATCAATTGTAGGGTTTTCATCGTGACGAAACGAATTAATCATCTATTATTAAAACAATGATAACAATTCCATGTTTACGAGACTGTTTCTGTAGTGTTCGCGAGGACGGACTGGCCCGTTTGGCCCGAACATTAATTTATAATATTGCTAATCTGAATCTTGCTGTTTTTGTGTGTATTAAATTTTGTACTGTTTGTAGAAAAATATGTTCGTTGTATCACTATTCATTGGATTAAAGTTTTTAATTTATAGATTTTCACTATATTTCATATTAAGTACACACATTTTATTGTAATTTATTAAAATTAACTGTATTATTGGGTGAGTTACAAGTGATGACCAATCCGTATTAAAAGGTAAGTTATATTATAGGTGTGAATATATGACGTCACCGATATGGTAAAAATACAGTTTAAATCAATTAAATTATAATTGTAGACAAGTTGAATGAAAGTATTATAATTGCATATACAATGGTGTGTTTTTGAATGAAATAAAAAGCGCATTACTGCTCTGGAATTAATATTTTTAAGGGGTATTAGTGGTTTACAAGACAGAGTGAAATACGTGGGTGTATGAGCAGTGCGATATTGTAAAAAATAACGTACGTAGAATAGATGAGAGCCAAATGAAATGATATGTTCATGTTGAATGAAAGTATCAGAGTATATTTTCTGGTGTCTGATTGTATACTTAGGTCTCACGAAAAGTTATTTTCGAACGAAAATTAAAGAGTTATAAAAATAAAACAGGTTTCTCAACAATAGCTGAACATGTTTTTTTTTGCGCCTATATTTAGACAACTACGTATATTTTAGCAAAAAAATTTGCTTACTTTTTTAAGAAGTGAATCACCCTATTTATTCTAGTTTGTTATAAATAAAAGTAGATTACATTTAAAAAAAAACGTTGTGTTTTAATAATATGATATCCGTTGTAATAAATAAACTAACTAAAACGTAAATCATTTAATCTACTAAACTACTGTAATCAAGCTGACAAGTATCGCAAGTTGCATAAGCATAGGCGTTATTTATTAATGTGACGGGTAAACAATGTAGTATTCGAAATAACTTAAAGCAGGGAAACTACTAAATAAATAAATCACACATATACAAAAAATTAGCTATTAAGCGGTTGTTTCAGTGATTTCGTTAAATCTATCAAAATATAAATTATATTGTTGGCAATAAACAAACTAACATCATGGGTTGCATACATCTAGGCGCAATATTGTTAATGATGAATAAACCATGTAAAATTATACGTTATAAATATTATTTACACAGAAAATGCAAAGCGCTCATTCGCTAATATGCTTTTCCTGTTATTGTTGTTGTTGTAAACATTTGTGCAGTTATACTGATTCAGAAGTAAGTGAATCACGCTATAATGCATTTGCAGCAAAACTATTTGATACCTTGTTGGTAAATAGAAATCAATACTATTGTTATTTAATATTTAAGACTACATTCAGTTTGGTATTCTGAATCCGTCTGAATGTGCCTTTGTCACCATAAGTGTGATACATTTAAGCTAATTGGTTATTTTATAAACGATGCTTATATTGTGAAAGGTTTATATTTCGCCCTCAATATACTACACGTTGACCAACAGTCATGAGTTCGTGGTATACACGTCGAAGGCTATATATTTTTCCAGCCATGAGATTACGAAAGAAGAATAATTTCAAACACATTGTGGGCAATACATCATGTCATATCCAACAAAAGGGGGAGATCAGAAGCCCAATGATATTACTCATTCCCATCATCTACATTTTATTTTATTTTAAATTATGAATTTATAAAATTTGATTTTCAGTCTCTTAATTTTTACTAACATTTGTCTTCATATGACTTATTTACAAATAATAAATAGAAATACTATATATTATATTTATAAGTTCTTATAATTACTTATTAGAAACATATCTGAAGTGGCCCGCACAAAATATTGGCTGGCAATGATTTATAAAATATTATTTTCCATATATTCGTATTTATGGCAACATAAATAACAAATTTGAGAATTTCAGTAGAATTTATAGTAACTGTTACACTTTATGAAGAAGCATTTCGATCAAATCTTTAATTTTGATATCACTATATTTGCTGTATCGCACTTACAAAAAACCTACTGCTGCACGCTGTTTCAGTGATATTGCAGAAACGACACAAAATTCTTACAGTAAACATGCATTTTCGGTCGCATTTCAAAAATAAGAGGGTTTTTTATGAGCTATGTAGAAATCTTATGTCTAAAGTTTCATGATTATAGATTAAGACAGTTCACACAAACTCTCTCACACACACACACAAACAAACACACACACACACACACACACACACACACACACACACACACACACACACACACACACACACACATATATATATATATATATATATATATATATATATATATATATATATATAAATACACACACACACACGGACATACACACACACACACACACGATCATACATACACACACACACACACACATATATATATATATAAATACACACACACACGAACACACACACACACACGCGCACACACACACACACACACACACACCCACAGACACACACAAAACGATATTCCAAAAAAAAAACCCCTATTCAGAAATAGAATATAAATGTAAAATTCGCAATTATTTACAGAATATGACTAATCGTAAAACAGTATAAATTTTGGTTAAATAAATATTCTATTCAGTTCGTATATTTTTGAAAACAAACGCGTTTAATGCTAATATAGCGTTGATAGATATAATAATAAAACATTTAGATTATAATTTTAATAGTTGTTTTTGCTCAATTAATTGATATATAGTAAAAATCATAAAATCTTTACTTGTGCACATTGGATTTAAATATGTTATTTTACGTAAATATTTTATTTTCGCGAAATCGGTAGCCAATATTGAAAATCTGTCATAGTACGAACAGAGAACACTATTATAGGGTGCTTTCCTATATCGATTATATCATCTGCGGTATTAGTTCGCTTAAAACTCAAGAATTGCTTTTAACGGATCATAAAATAAATTTGGGAATTTTGATCGAGCTAACAATGGAATTGAAATGATAAATACTGGAAAACTATCTTATAATACTGTTCTTTGATCGCAATATGGGAGATGTTCAATATTACTTATCATTTTCACAAAGATAAAATATTTGTGTAAAATAGAAAATTTAAGAAAACAAAACTGAAACGATACACATTATTAGTAACATGTATTATAGTGACTTTAAGATGATATGTTGTTAACGTAATAAGACGTAATTTTTAAAACTTATTTAAAAATAGATCACGTTAACATATTTGAGTTTGTGTAATTTTTTTTGCTTTATTTTTTTTTGTAGTGAATTATCATAATTTAGAAAAAAAAACAGTTGATAAATTAATTGGAGTGTTTTTATTTAGTTTTAGAGTGTTTGTATTCCATTTTAATATTTAAGGAAAAAATGGATTTATTTTGAAATGCAGTAGCGTTGAGTATAAATTTAGCGAATGATATGTTTGGTTCGGGCACATATGTTCGCACACATGTGTATGTATTGTGTGTACGCAGAAACGGAAAAGGGTGTAACGTTTTGGCGGCTGTACAAGCTTGGTTTTTTAGATTTTGGCTGGCGGCAAACGGCAAGTAAAGCAAAGCAGGGCAGAGTAGAGCAGAGGAAAGCAAAGCAAAGCAAAGTAAAGCAAAGCAAGGGGTAGAGGGATGGGGATAAAACGCTGGTGGTGGACGGGTATGAAATGAACGGAGTACACTATGACTACTACACACAGACGTGCATTGCAACGTAACGCCATACGGTAGGGGTGAAAAATGAACGGCATTGCATCTATATAGGGTTCGCTTCAGATTGCATTATGTAACCCTATTGAAAAAGCATCCCCAAATGTCCTATTCGATTCGGGTTTTTTTAACGTCGTACTTAAAACAAGTCTCTCTCGCGAAACGGAGAGGGTACACAGTCCAGGTGTGCTTAGAACTACTACTGTACTGTTTAGAGATCTGCCGTGACATGAAAATGGGTTGTATGTACATCTGCTGATGACAAGGGGGGTTCATCTTTTTGCTTCACATACGTTTGCGAAATCTCAGTGAACCCCAGTTTTTTAATACTTTACATTATTACGTAGTTACGAATCTTTTAATTCTAACCGCTATTATCAATACTATAATACCCAGGCTAAAGGTATAATACTTGACAAACACATCCACATACTAACACTAGATCAAATATCTACCTGACTTTTCACATAAAAACTGAAAATATGTTAGCCTTCTTTATACGCGCTTACCACACATTATAAATATATATATTGTTTTTTAAACTCTTGTCTATCATTCAATGCATTTATTCTTCGATTAAAATTAATTTTTAACACACACACACACTTATTTTTTACTTTTTAACAAATATATGTAAAATTACACAATTAAATATTTTTTTCTTACAAATTATAACTATTACAATTTTTTCGGTTTAATTAATTAATTAAAAATATCTCAAACGTTTTATAGTCAGTTAAACACATAGAATATAAACGAAATTCCATTTTCGAAAGAACTGTTTCACTTTTCCATTACTGTATTACTAACAACAAAAAACATTTTATTTCTATGTAATTTTCGAAACATTACTTATCTGTAATCTTTTGATCAACGGATCTTATATCCCTTGAACAAAAATCACGAAATAGTTCTATCGTTATTAGAAGTGATTTGATTTAAAACACAGATGAAATTTTACATGGAAAAGATACTGAAAAACAAGGGAAAAACAGTGCAAGAAGCCAAAATCTGTGCAAGAAACAAAAAACAGTGGGCAAAGTTCGTGCATGAATAAAGACCCTACACCTAACGGTAAAAGGGTATCAGACTATATATATATATATGAAATTTTACAAATTTTGGTTATACACATATATTTATTTCGCTTTTCATATATTTGCATGCAAATAAGTTGCCATACTTTTTGAGTAACTTAAATATAAACAAAAATAACGATTAGAAAGAGAAACTTATATTTCATAAACAGTAATCACAATTGTCATTAAAAGTGGTCTGATTTGAAATTATATTAATATGGATGTAATTGTTTATACAAATTGTAATTATAAATGTAATTAAACTAAATGGTAATATTTACGAAATAAATTATGATTCAATACAAAAGCTCGCATTTCATATATTTGCATGCAAAACAGTAATATTTTTATACCTCTAAATAAATTGAGCCTCAGTATAGCTGAAGCCACCAGACAGGTAACTGACACAGTGAATTTAACTTGGGGTGCTCGAGATATTTTAATTGAAACTGTTGACTGGTGCAGATTTAGTTTTTACCCATTTTGTGTAAATTCGTGTACCCTTTAAACCATCGTTTTTTTTAGGGGATTTATCTAGTTTTAAGGGCACTTTTTTATCCTACTTTTAAGGGTAAAATGTAACCGCGAACATGTTCTATTATGGTTTTATTTACTCAAAATGTGTGAAAATTTATAGTTTTCAAGTTAATATGTTTAGTTAGGATTATATTTTCATTATATTCTTATTACCTGTATATTTATGGTTCTGTAGCACTATCCATTGTAGTGCCCCCATACAAGTTTGTCATACCTAAATATGTTTTAAGTGATTTCTAAAAAAATTTTTCTGATCCTCTAAAAAGTACCGTTTTTTTTACACTTACGTTAATTTTAATGTAATATTATACTTGATTAAATGCGGATTTTTTTAAATTTAGAAAATAAGATTATATGAATTTCGCAGCATACAAACAATGTAATTTGAATTCATCGAGTAAATCAATACACTGTCAATATATCAATTACGTTAGCTGATATGTTCTGCGGATTACATAAGCTCAGGCGTTATATCATTTATTTAAGGTTTGATCAAATAAAAATTATATACACTTAGAAAAAATTTAAACTGATTTATAATTATATTGCATTTTAAGTTTTGAAAATAGTATTTTGACAAATTAATTAATAACGTATTTGAATCAAGATTTAAACGTTATCTATCTTTTGACCTCATGGAGTGAGAATGTAGGGTCGTCACCGGAATAAATAGATCAATATGATTGAGTGAAAGTAATGAGCAAACGGAACGAAAGAGTATGTATGCTTGACAAATATAAATGAAGCGGGTGTTCAAAGATCAAATTAATTGACCAAAGATAGTAAGAAAGTATTTATAAACGATTGTCTATCCTCATTTATGAAAAAAAAGCATTTTTCAGTCGAAGATGTTTATAACCGAACTGTTAATTAAGTTACTTTTGATTCGCTTCGTTCGAATCTATATTTTATCAATTGATGTTTTGGCAAGTTTGTTCTTCATTCATTCATTCATTCTTGAAAATTTGAGATGATTCTCCGATTTAGTATTTTTAACACAGTTTCAAGCGCATTTTTTAAATATTTAATTAGATTCCATTAACAAGTTAAATAATAAATTTTAAAACGTTATTTTTTCAAAATTATTAGCCAAAAAAGACCATCACTCTAAATAGTTAAAATATCCCCCAAATGAAAGACGTAACCAATCATTATAATAAGATTCTAAATAAAAAACATTTCAACCTTAAAAAAAATTTTGGTTGCTAATTTTTTTAGTTATTCTTCTCAGTTCTATACTATAACTGTACTGAAAATTGTCTTCTCTGCATTAAACGAAAGAGTAAAATTAGATGCGACAATTGAATATTTTATTACTTAAACTTAATTGTTTATAAGACCGCAATTAAATATATCTCGCGCTATTAAATAAAATAAATAAATTTAGTAGCCATATGAACAGTTTTTTTTTCTGTGTGTCTGTCTTTTGATAACAATGGCATTGCTTGCCCATTGGTCGCCTCTTACGATTGCGGGTGTATTCTATCCCCCATTCCGCAGGGGTATATATATATATATATATATATATATATATATATATATATATATATATATATATATATATATATATATATATGTGTGTGTGTGTGTATTTAACACATAAATTGTTACTATTTTGCAAAAACGAATTTTGATAGATGTTTAAATTTTTGTACAATTGTACAAATAGAAAAACGGCCATTACAAATTTGAAAATCGGTTTCAAAAATATATAGAAGCAAATTCTGCATGCATCATTAACAAAAATAAATCTGAAAGTCACATTTGTCAAAGTTACACGTAAACTATAATTTCAAAAAAAGAAAAAAACGCATGTCACTATTCTCATATATATATATATAGTATTAAATGTGAGTGTGTTAGTTTGCGCTTGTGCAGTATACGGCCGGATATAGGAATTATTTCTTTTTTATAAATCAACAATACATCGACATGGAACCCCTTTCTAAAGGGGCACAGCATCTGCCCTCGTCGTCACATAATGTACCACAGTCTCTAACGTGTGTCCCACCAGTGTCTCACTACTATGAGTAAAGCATGCGTTCATGTTACTCATTTCGCCAACAGTTTTTAACTCTTCAACGAAATGCGTCGACTCGACACAAAAGTTATTTCAAAGTGCCCGAAAGTGACTTTACGCGGTCGACAGTGTTACGTTATTTTGTGATTTGATTGTTTTCAACGAAAGTGATCAATTTTGACGAACTTTAATGGATATTTGGTGCACGAAGACGCGCGTCGGTTTTTTTTCAGAGCGTTCATTTGGACCGGAACTGAAGCCTAGCGTTCATTATAGGCAAGATTTTTTATTTATTATATGAAATCGAAAGTTATTCTAATATGTATATAATACTTAGCCATAGTTTGCATTTAATTAAGTCTTTTTTGAAAGTAAAATAATTATTTAACTAAATTTTTGAATCTCTTTCAATTGCCTTTATAAATATTTTTAGTTATACATATTGTTTTTATGCATATTTAAGCTTATTAAATGATTTAAAAAATCCCTTAGTTTATATATTGCACGTTCAAGTTACATGTAATAGTATTTAACTATTGTTTCACGTTAGTTATTTTTCGCGCTAAAGCAACAAATTAGATTTGAAATTATTTGTAGATATGATATATTGACCAAATTATTATACCATTACAGTTCTCGTATCGGTAACGAAGCAGTAACGATCTATATTATCGACAGCATTTTGTGAACTATTAAATACATTTTAATATTAAAATAAAATATTTTGTTTAGAATTATTTCTTATATCATGCATGTTTTTATAAGTAATTGAGATAAATAACAAAACGATTATTTTATTAATGCGCAAAGTCTATGATGGATATAATTTGCGCCATGATATTTGCGTTTGATATCGATACAGTTATTGGATCTGTAGAGACGCATCTAGAAAAGCTTGAGCTTTAGATAATTTTTATTTTCAGAATATATAAAAATATTTATCTATGTTTATATTGTGAATATCTGCAATTTAGCTATATTATTATTAATTGAATGTATAAACAAATGTTTAATATGTGCTTATTCGTCATTTTAAATTTGCTACAACATTTGAAAAACGGCTTTCCATTTGTATTTACGAATTCCTTTCATATTTTTTAATTATAAACACTAATTCTAGGTAGTGTATTTTCCTTATCAATATAATCAATTGATAATTCATACTTAATAATAAAATAACTCCACCCAATAATACATTACTATTGTAAATGCAAGAATCTTTCAACTATTTATGTAATAATAAATACGCAAATGAGTTATATAATATTACCAAAAAACTCTAGATCATAGAAAAGAAAAAACAAAAATATTTTTGCTAAACGAAATAATATTTGTACGTAACGTTATATTGGAAACTCAAATAACAATCATGTTTCTAAATTTATTCATATGACTATTTTGTCTTTATGGTTAATTTTATATCATTATAGAATTTTTTTTTCTTGCACAGTTTTTTCTATTAGATATAAATTAGTTTCTAACTTAGAATATTTCTCGCACTATTTCAATAAGTTAATTATCACAATTATTGAAATTGTCAGTTGCAACAAAATGTAAAACATTTGTTATTGGATGTTATTAGCGAAATAAATTATAACTTTAGCTTTGATTCACAGTACATTATATCTAAATGTGTACTTATGCTCTTTATAATTCGAGATCATTGAGAATGACAATTTCTAACTAAGATACATTACTTAACTACATATTTAGGAGTTTTAATTATTACAAATAAAATATGACCAATCTGGTTAAGATATTTAATTTGTTTTTTATTCCCATACTATGAAGTTCTTTTACTGAAAATTGTTTACCGCGTAAAATATACCGATGGCGTAATTGAGATTTATAATTAAATTAATGAACATAATATTTTTTATTCGTTGCAAACAATTTTATAATTTATATATATCTATAAAATAAATTTTTTTGAGCCATGTTTTAGGTTCTGCTTGATGATTTTTGTGTTAAAACCATCTCTATGTTTTAAGTAACTGTGATAGGATGAACTTTGAAAAATGTTCAATCACTTCAAGTGTCATAAATGCAGACGAACCAAATATGTATATATTATAAGAGTAAAATATTAAATACTGGACGAAACAAGTAATAAGAACTACCACCATTTTGAGGGTTGAAACACGGAGGGGCGGTACCGGCGAGGGCTGGACATAATAGCAAACGATCAACGATTGGTTTAAGGGGGGTGTGTGGGGCAGATTTATCTCTAGCTGCTAGAAACTCACACGCTGAAGAACCAGTTTACCAAACGATCTCGAACCGGAAGGTACGAGCAATTGATAACCAACATCGAGGTTTGAATAATAACTCAATCTCAATATTAATCCACACACATTATATCATCAGCAACGCACTGAACCTGTATATTAGTTTTGTCCTCAGTAATATTAGGTTGTTTTAACAAAATGAGAATCGTATTTATTTTAAAAATTATTAGAAATCATACATCTAATTAAAGATGTATGGTAAAATCAAATAATTTTTAAAGGAAATAATGTTTTCACATTTTTTTGAAATTCACCCCATTTTACGAAATAAAGCACTTATTTGAGCACCAAATAAAATCCAACCCCATGTAAATTTTGTGTGAACAGCAATTTATTTCTCGTAAATTACTGTACATATATAAAACTGCACATACAAATATAGAACTGCACAAGTTTATCAACAATACATTTCAATCATTTTACAACAATGATTGATAAAACTTTGTATAATCCATCCTGTTCTATATATATATTAATAAACGCGTAAATACATTTGAATGTCAAGGTAAAATTCCGGATTCACATAGTCAAATACTATATGAATCGGGAATTCAATCTAAAAAATCTTGATGTTGGAATGTACTAATCATTCTTACTTACGAAAGAAATAAAATACATATGAATATCCAAAACTGGATCAACGCACTAAAAGAATCTGCATTTGTACAATCTTGATTCATAGTTAAAGTATTTAAATAATCTCTCTAGAGCAAAGGACCCTAGAGGAAGAGCATTTGTATAGTCCATCATGGTCCTTAAATAATTAAAAATAAATTAAAAAAGATATAAAATTCGCAGAATAATTTAATTAATTGATTCATACGTACAAATATATAAAATTTATAATATTTTCATAGTATTAAAAATAAAATAACAGATTGTCAAGTATTAATTAAAGCTAAACTGTGTTAATCTAGAATTTCAAACTATGCATTAAATAAGAATATCGTTGCAGTATATCGATCTGCCAAATCTATTTGCTGGAATGCGTAATCCGTACTAGTCGTCTATTATCTCAAGAAGCTTGAGTTATTGAGCTACGAATTCGGACCATTCATTTAAAACTTGATTATCGCATCAAATACATATTTGTACGATTTTGAACAAATTGCCTACAACAAAAATTTGCCTATAACAAGAACAGAAAAAATGTTTGTATAGTCTATGGGAAATATCTTTGCTGCATAACGATCAGTTAAATGTTGAAATGTGAAGTCCGTGCCAGTCGTCCATTAACTCAAGAAGTAAATATAACTTGAGCTATTGAGCAACTGATACGGGCCATGCATTATATATGGAATCCATCTGGAATCAAAACTTTGCATATTATAAAAATTATTTTCACGGTATATCAATCTGCCAAATCTTGATGTTGAATATACAGTCCGTACGGTCGTTCATTCTCTCAGGTAGTAAATATAACTTGAGATAATGGGCGACTGTTTCAGATCATACATATTAGGAATCCATTCAATGATTTGTTATTTATATAATTTTAAGATGCATAGTATACTTTTTTAACAAGTTGCCTAAAACACGAAACGAAAAATATTTGCACTGTTTTGAACTTCTGCTGAATCTTGTAGTTGGAATGTATAGTCTGTACCAGTCGTTAGTTATCTCAAGAAGCAAATATAACTTGAGCTAACTGACGACCAATTCAAACCATACATACAAATATGGAAGAACATTCAAAGTTGAGTAACACACAACTAAATCGGCATTTGTAGAATTTTGGGTTGCATAAATTACCTAAAACATGAGAAGAAAAATGTTTATACACTTTAAAATTTTGAATGTACAGTGAAAATTCTAAATCTATATTATCTAATATTAACTAAAATCAAAACTATAAGAATCTAGAATCCAATCTTTGCATATTTTAATATATATCGTCGCTGCACGTCGATCTTCCGAAGTTGGAATGTATAGTCTGTACCAGTCGTCCATTGTCTCATGAAGTAAATATAACGGAGCTAACGGGCGACTGATTCAAACTATACATTTAAATGTCGAATCCATTCAAATTCGATTAACACACGAATTAAATTGGTATTTGTAGGATTTTGAGCTGCTCAAGTTGTAGCATTAAAGCTAAACTATAGAAATCTAGAATACAAACTTCGCAAAATATCTTCACTGCCAAATTATGATGCTTGGAATGTGTAGTCCTAACCAGTCGTTAATATCTCAAGTAGCAAATATAACTTGAGCTATTAAGCGACTGATTCGGACGCAACATTTAAATATGGAATTCAATCAAACTTGATGATCTTACCGAAGTAAGCCTATAATAGAAACAGAAAATAATTGTATAGTTTTGCATTTAGAATGTACAATAAGAATTCTATAACTACATGGTCAATTCATATTTAAAACTATTGAAACATAAAATACAAACTTTGCATATTATAACAAATATCTTCTCAGTGTATCGATTGCAGGATCTTGATGTTGGAATGTATAGTCCGTATCAGTCGTCCATTGTCTCAAGAAGCAAATATTACTTGAGTCATTGGGCGACTGATTCGAACCGTACATATAAATATGCAACCCATTCAATCTTGATTAACACCAAGTGAATCGATATTTGTACGACTTTTAACAAGATACCTAAAACACGAAAAGAAACGTACAGTGAGAATTCCAGATCCATCCAGTATTAATGAAAACTTAACTATAGGAATCTAGAAACCAAATTTTGCATATTATAATATATATCTTCGATGTATGTTGCTCTGCCATATTTTGATTTTGAAATGAATGATTTTGAGATGCACTATACTACCTATTATAACACATACAGAAAATCAAAATTGACAAGTATTCATTTTAATGAAACTATAGAAACCTAAAATCCAAACATTGCATATTATAATAAATATCTTCGCTGCATATCGATCTGCCGGATCTTGATGTTAGCATGTATAGTCCGTATGAGTCATTCATTGTCTTAAGTAGCAAATATAACTTGAGATAATGAGCGACTGCTTCAGACCATACATAGTACCAAATGAATCGATATGTGTGTGATTTCGATATGCACACTACTATATTTTAACAAGTTGCCTAAAACACTAACAGATAAATATTTGTACAGTTTTGAGCATAGAACATAAAGTGAGAATTGCAGAACCACATTATCAAGTATTAATTAAAACTATAGCAATCTGAAATCCAAACTTTGCATATTATACTAAATACCTTCGTAATAAATCAACCTGTCAAATATTGATGATGGAATGTGTAATCCATTTCAGTCGTCCACTATCCCAAGAAGCAAATATAACTTGAGCTACTGAGCGGCCGATACAGACCATACATTTAAATATGCAAACTTAATTAATACACCAAATGAATCAATATTAATAATATACATATATAAATTTCAAATGCACGTTATCTCTTCCGGTTTCTTGGGAAAACTGCAGTATTGATGGTAGCATGTACAGTCTAGACCTACGACTCGAACTAGTTAAGTACATATAACAGCTTAACTAATTGAATCGTAGGACTAAACTGTACATTTTATAAGAAATGTACTCGAACACGTTCAGCACAGTTTTGATGTTGGAATAAGTAGTAATTATTTGTTCTCAGCACCTTAAAAAGACAAAAGACTTAAGTTTTAATTAAAACATACCCAAATAAACCATAAATCTCAACTATGCATATTATAATAAATGTCTCAAAACTAGAATATATTTTTATGATCTTGATGCCTGATGTGCAGTCTGATCAATCAAAATGCATTATTTGACCAAACTATACCTATTAATATAAAATAAAATCGAATTTGGTCACTATATCAAATAACCCCAGAGTTTAGATATTTGTTCTTAAACTTAAATACGCAGTTATTATTATTAGATAACAGAATATAAATCTGATCAATATTGTTTGAATGTGTAGTCCGACCAAGCAGGTCAACATGTTAAGATGATATTAAAACTTAACAAATAGACCTCTTTGATCGGGCCATACATATTCAATAGCCATTTTTGAGAAAAGTAACGTGCAGAAAATATATTTGGTATTAAAAATAAAAAAAAATGCACAAATGTATCTAAAAAGAACATAAATTTGAATAAAATTGATGTTGGTAGACCAATATGCTAAGAATCACTTAAATATTAACATATTATCACATTTAACGGACCATATATATCATAAAATATACAAAGAGTTGATAATACAAATTAATTAACATTCGTTCAAATTACTATCCTGGAGAAGTGGATTCTAGAAAATAAATATTATTAAAGATTACCGAGGTCCTTAAATTAAAACACTTATTACTACAAAAGAAATATTTAAAAAGGATATAAATTGGCACAGCAGTGATGTTAGAATGTGTGGTCCGACCAAATGGATCAATATGCTAAGAATCAATTAAATCTTAACATACTGTCGCATTTGATCAGACCATACATATTATGGTGTACACATAGACTTGGGCATCAAATTAATTGGCATTGGCTCAAATACCCATCCAAGAAAAGACGACCCTAGAAAATAAATATTTATTATAGTTTATCGAGGTCCTTAGATTGAAACACGAACTTAGCACTCTTAAAAATTTATCTGAAAAACATATAAATTCCCACGTATTGCTGTTGGAATGTTGAATATTGGAGTAGCGTTGTGAAATTCCAGTTTCATATATGAAATGTTTTCTAATCAAATAAATAGAATACGTTCCATATATAGAAACTGGAACATCACATATCAATAAAAATTGTATAATTAATGTTGCAAATCCATGCACCATTTCGAAGTCCGAATATTCCGTTCGGCGTGGTACATCAAATAATAAAGAACAAATAAAACTTCACCATTTGGTGTGCCCTACCGAACTAAAAGAACACATTTTTTGTAGTCTTCACAGAAGATTGCGTAAATTTGAGTTTCCAGTAACTTCAATTCCAAATCGAAGTAGACAGTTCTGCTATTTGAACTATCTTCAAAGAATTATAACTATACAGTATACATAATTAATTATACAATATTGGAACGTAATCGTGACATTCTTAGTATTATATACGGATAGCGTTCTAGTCAAATACAAAGAACACTTGCCGTATATAAAATACTAAAACATCACATGTAATTTGAAATCCTCCTTGAGTCACCTAAAATAAACAATTTTATACATATTTTGCATCAAATTATATAATTTATAGTGTACCTGAAAATTATTCATATATACAATATCTTATATTAGATGAAATTTGAAATTACCTTATTGTCCAATGAATTGCGAAATTCTAGTGTTATATATGAAGAGCAATTCTAATCAAATATAAAGAATTCCTATCATATATCAACACCGGAACATCACATATTAATATTTTTGCGAAATATCAGATATAAATATCAGTTTGAAAGTGTAGACAGAACCAGTGGAATGTTTGTATTGTAGATAAATTGGAGTTAAATAGTGAAATTCTAGTGACATGTAGAACGCTATATTCTAATTAAATATAAAGAATACACGCTATACATATACACTAGAATATCACGTACCAATATGAAATCTGCATACTATTCTTGAACGTCAATATAACTTACTTGAATTGCACAAATTACGCAATTTTGAAGCTAAATAATGACATTCCAGTATTATATACGCATGGTATTCTAATCAAATGCAAAGAATTCCTGCTATATATAAATACTAGACCATCACATATTTATTTAAAATATCAAAATTCTTCTTGAGCCGCCTTACCATTCATCTGATCTAAAAAGACATATTCAAAACTAAACATACTATTTATATGAAAAACCCATGCAAATTGCATTAATTGTAATGTACAATATTGGAGTAACGTTGTGACATTCCAGTTTCATATATGAATAGCGTTCTTATCAAATAAAAAGAAAAGCTTCCATATATAGAAACTGGAACATTACAAATCAATAATAATTGTACTAATTGTATAATTGTACATTTAGATGTACAGTCCAATCCAATTGGTTAGGTCCTATTTCGAAATCCAAACTGAACATATTATGAACCCTGTAACTTAAACATATATAAAGTTATTATATATTTTAAAATTGATGTAGGAATTTACATTTTTATGTGATCTTCACAGAAAATTGTGTAAATTTGGGTTTCCAGTAACTCCAGCTCCAAATCCAAGTAGAATTTTCGTGTATTTGAACAATGGAATCCAACCACATATATTAAAAGAATTATCATATATTTATTTGAGTGTGTATTCAGAACTAGTGAAATGTTTGTATTGTAGATATTGTATAATATTGGTGTTAAATAGTGAAATTCTAGTGTCATATATGAGAAGTATTTCTAATCAAATATATAGAACAGCTTCTATATAAAGACACTAGACCATCACATACCAATATGAAACGAACAAATTATTCTTCAACGTCCATCATCCTAAGTTATAATTGTATGAACATTTTTATTTCATTTATTAATGATTGAAGCACTACGTGATCAATAGATCATTAATAGAGCCTATTATAATACATGATTTCAAATATGTATAACGTTCAAATCAAACATAAAGAATTCTTACCATCCTACTTGTGTGCAATATTGGAGATATTTTGTGAAATTCTAGTATCATATACAAGCAGCACTTTATTAAATATAAAAATTGCTTACTGTATATCGATACCAGAATATCACTCATTAATTTCACTTCTGAAAATTCTTCTTCAATTCGAATGTCCGGAGAGCTCTCCACAATTTTGGAAACCTACTAACATTTATAATTTGGTAGAAATTATACAAATGCATCTGGATATTACAGTACAATACAAAATTGAAAAGGAACTGTGCAATCTTGAGAGTAAATAAAAATAATGAGACTTTTGCTTATAAATGCTTATATAAACAAGATCAATTTACCTTTTCCATTAAACAGCAATATGGAGCTTTGATGTTTGGCTGTGCAGATCTAACAATGCAAATGTGCAGATCGTAGATCAAATGCAAACGTTATCTGTACAAGTGCATTGTCAAATCCACATAGATTTTTGTTGAATTTAGCTGTAATTCGTACACAATTCAATTCTGGTACCTACTTAAAAAAAAGCACAACATAATATAAACCTATGTCATTCACAATTTATACCAGAACTGCAGGTATTACTACTAATAACGATAAAAACAAAAGAACATATTAGTCATATAAATGCTTAAATCAAATTTATTAATTTACCTTTTCATATAGTCTGCAATTTTGATGTTTGGATGTGTATATCTGACAATGCAAATGTATAGATCGTAGATATATTACAAACGTTATCTATACAAGTGTATTGTCAAATCCCCACAAATTGCGTTTGAATTTAGCTGTAAATCGTGTGCATTCCAATTTTGGTATCAAATTGGAAATGCATCATAATATAAACAAATGTCACTCACAAATGATACCAGAACTGGCGATATTAGTGCAAATATCGCAAACATGACTTGAGGAAATAGTAGTAATCTGAAATCTGACAATTTCGATAATAACAAAAACATACTTGACGAATCATCTCACTGGGCTAATCCAACAACAAATACATTCAACAATTTAAATAAAAGCTGAATATATATGTTGCCAAAACTGTAGAGTAGGCCGAATCACAAAAACCTATTTATGGAAATTAAAATAATTTTCAAGTTTAAACACATGATTATAGCGAATTTAAAAAATGGAAATATGTAACTGCACGTTCTTATTCTGATACTAAATGGAAATGAATGATAATATAAACACATGTCATTCACAAATAATACCAGAACAGAATGTAGTGGTATAAATGTCCTCTGATATAATTAAAAAGCAAAAAACCAACGGCAAGTGTAAGTAATCGAAAATATATACGACGGTTACCTACAAATGCCATAAGATTCTTACGATTTAGTGGAACTTGCAGAACCTGTACTTCATTTTACAGAAAACAAAAATAAATAATAATTATAATAAATAAATAATCGTACGCCTTTCAGTTCTGGTACAACACCATTCTGGGGCCAAATGGAAACGAATGATAATATAAGCCTATCTCATTCACAAATGACACCAGAACAGCAAATACTGGTACTACATATTTGTACTCTCATACAATTTAAGCTGTAATTGTATTGTGAAAATCTGACATCTATTTCTCAGGATTTAGCGAGACATAGACAATTTTACAGAAAACAAGTGTATTGTTAAACAGTTAAACTCCGCAACTCATGCCTATTACCGAATGAAAAAGCTGAAAACTCTTTACGTTCATTCGCATCTTCAAAATCTTTTTCCATTCCACACTTTTCATACATACTTCTCTTACATCATTCATACAAATGCACAAAATTTAAATTAAATTAATTATAGTGTGAACATAAAGAACGTCTGTAATGGGGCAATATTTAACAAATAAAAACTACAATTTCAAATTGATCAATTAATTAAACATAATTCATGAAATACAATAACGAACTCAATCTTGAACGACTTAGTATGTATATATAAAACAAAACCGAACCAGATTGAGTTTAAAACTTTCAATCCAAATAATATCCAAAATGTTAAAGTGATACACTTGCAGATGCGGCTCCGAAGTAAGGCTGTGCAACCCTTCTAACAAGAATAACTAGATGGTAATTTATATATAAACCAATCTAGTTAAACTTGTCAAAAGGGTTGCACAGAAACGTTGATAAATGTGCAAGTATATCTCATTTTTGTTTTCAAGCTACTCAAAAACAAAGCTGGATATTATTTGAAATATGTTCATAACTATTAAATACATTTTATAATTATCGAAGCATATACAGTTTTGACTTATTTGATTAATTCAGTTCACATATGATCTCAAATTGTAATAAATATAAATATCTTTCTCAACATATTTTTATATTGAAATAAAATAAAATAGTATCAACTTACTACTTTTTTGAACAGTGTAGCAAAATTATTAACAGAGAAAACCTATTTCATAATAAATCTTCAATTAAACCACACAGTATATTTAAAATTTTTAATATATAGATAGAAGTTTTAAATGTGATCTGGAATTAGATAAAATATACAAATAACTGGAATCTAATCTGGAAAGCTTTAGAACATAAAAAATATTCAATGCTTAACAATTTACAACTATCAAATATTAAATTTTAATAAGAATAACTATATTTTCAACAGTTTCTAAAATTTGTTTTATTTGTGAATAAATACGTGATTTCTTTTAAAATAGCCGAAAAAGATAATATGTAAAGGCCCAATTTAATTTCCAATATTTGAAATTTGTATTACATATTTTAACTTAATTGTAAAAATATATTATTTAGAAAAAAAAATTATAATATCATATATTTTATTATCTTTTTTTAGAATTTGCGTTATGTTTTCTTATATCATAATCTGAATTATATGGTTGAGTTACCTGAAATTTATGAATATAAAGATGTTTGTACAGTTTTAAACTGCATAGTTTTACTTACAAAAAGTATAACTTATAACATTCACGGTAGAGTTTTGATGTTTATGTGAGAATTGAAAGTCCAAATAGTTAAATACTTGTCTATGTTTAATTATATGAATATAGAATCCAAACGATGCATATTTCAATAAATATATACGTAGAACGTACGAAATCTTGATGTTGGCACATACAGTTCAGCCAAGATCAGCAACATGTAAAGAATTAATTCTAACTTAACATATCGAAGATCTTGGCCGAACCATACATATGAATCAAGCGCACCCAAGCCCAGTTATTGCTCCAGAGTTAGATAGATATTAGTAGAATTTTGCGAATAGCGAATTAGTTAACTTATAAAAACAACTACTAAGCGGATAAACATCCTTAATGCTAAATTTAAGGCATGCGGAATTATTTTTTAATTTGGTCGTAATTTTAATTAAATACATTTTTCGATTTATATTATTTATTAAGTATTAGATTGCAGTAAGTAAATAAAACTTATGAATGTTAAAAAACGATAAATAAGTTTAAATTTAATATTCTATATCATAAAAATCTTTAGGTAAACTAGTATAACATCGAATCATTTCAAAATATCAATAAATGTATTTCTTTGCGAGTCGATGAATTAAAATCAGATTAAAGTGATTCAATATGAAAATGTTATATGTAAAATAGTATTTATATTTCGGGTGAGAAACGGGGCCAAATATAGACGCGTTCGTCAAATATTAGCGTGATGTCTGCGAGTTAGACAGACGGCATTGAGCCAGGCGTCGCGACCGATTTGACGGGTTTGTATTCAGAAGCGACGCTGGCCAAATGCACAAATCATGTATCCATTATATATCCATGGTCGGGTCATGCATTTGTTAAATGGTGATTGGCATCGCCATTAGGCATAATATATTTTTAAACAGGTAACGGTGCCGATGTCGACGCGCCGTCAACACTTTAGCGGTCGAAAATGTTGCATATTTAATACCAGTGTCATGTCAAACTTCATTTGAGCCGATGGCTTTGCATTTCGTATTTAGCGCGCGCTAAATTGTCTCTCTGCACAATCCAATGACGTGTCCCACTCCCACCAATTCTTTCCCATCTCTATACATTCCCACCCCTTCTCATCAACTCTTCCCCACCACATTGTCAACCCCTCTTAAAACTCAACAAAATTTTATACAGAGTATCAATTCTCTCCATCAGCTTCTGCAGAGTGCCAACTTCCTAAACCCCTACTCTTTAGTAAACCCCTACTTTTTAGTAAATCGGAATATTTATCAACCACTCCCCAAACTTTACTACTACTCTCTAGTAATTTCGCACATTATATTTAAACATTTTAATTGCTCGACATATTTTCATTTCAATTCGCATTCAACTATAAACAAAACTTTAGTTATGCAAAACAGTTGCAGATTTTCGAAAAGCATTTGCTTGTTTGCTCGCTATTAATATTTAAACCTCACAGCTTCAATAAATTTACGCTTTGTGCCTTATAAATATTTATTTTAATTCTAATTATAGATTTTATATTTATGTTATATATTTCTGTTATAGGTGCCAAAAGCAATGCTGCCCATTCGTTGCGGGAAGTTTTTTTGCGATTTTGATTGTTGCTCAGAAAGCCATATATTATAGAGGCTTTCTAGTGGCAATCAAATTTAAAACTAAACATAATTCAACATATTACACCCTTATTATATATGAAATACTATTAATATTATGTATATATAATTTTAAACTCTGTACAAACAATAAAAAATATTTTAATAAAATAACATTTCAAAAAAACTGTCTATGCTTTTATTTTATATCGCTACAAACTAATTAAAACATTTTATAAGTCTTTTTTGCTCGTTAGTTAAAAAAAATCAAATCAAATAAATAATATATATTCTCTTAAATCAGACTATGAAATCTAGGTGCGATATCAGGGCCGTATTAGTAATTAAAGTAATCAGTTGTTAACTATCAAATTTTGTATGTTACAATTTAAATATAAATAAATATATACCCAAAATATTTCATATATATTTTTTTCCTTATTGGAAGGATAAATAGCTTAAAACAGAACCGGATTCAGTCATAAACTAAATAAGCAACAGTTGCTATTTTCGCGATACGTTACGAGGTATTTTTAGTTTTATGTAAATTCGAAATTTAATAATCTATAGTACTGTTCATAGAATCATTATAAATGCATATATTTATAATAATTTGGGGGGAGGTAATTAGTTTCAGGCTTATTATTGAGCCAAAATAATTTTAAAGCCACTTCTGGGCAAAATTCAAACCTTTTATTTTCGTATTACATGTTTTTCAATTCAAACGAATAAGATACATTCCGATATTAGATCAACAAATATAACATATTTAAACGTTATTATTTATTACCGAATTGTACAATACATATTTACCAAATTTAATAAATAAAAAATAAAATAAATTGGTTACGTTGGTATACTCAAAAAGTTGGCAAAATTAATTTAAGAAATATTATTAATTACAATTAGCGTTTATTAAATTGAGAATGCGAAATCAATTTAAATTAATGTTTTACTTAATTATATTGATAATATAGAATTAAATATTTATAAAGAAAATTTGACAAAATAAAATTAAATATTTTTTTATTTATAAAAAGTCTATATGGCAAATAATTAAGATTTTGTATCTTATTTACTAAATAATTATTTTGCTTATACTGATTAGAATGTTATAATAATTCAAAAGAGTAACACAACTCAAATGAGTGGCGCTACTGCTAAGGTATAGATATAGTGAGCCATCTGTTGGTATTATGCGGTATTACATAAAAATAGACTGCTTTTGTTATTAGTGTTGTGCGGTGGTAGTAGTAGTCTTGCTGTCAAATATTTTGTTAGTGAAAGACAGTGAAGAATACCGTTTGTGTCTATAATAGTTTAAACACGCAATTATATCTATTCCGTAACGAAAATGTAAATAGTGTTAGATAAGTTCTTGCGAATAAAAATAATATAAACAAACAATAACGTCGGCAAATCATTTTAAGTCATAGGAAAAAAATGTTTTCTATAAATATAAACGCCGAGTTAATTATTGTCTATGTGCCTATAGTATTCGAATGAACTAGTTTTTAGTGCAATGCCAATTAATAATAGTATTAATAAAAGAAGTGATATTTTAAACTATTTCTATACATTTATGATAATAAATATTCAGAAATGTCAACTGTGTACAATGTTTATGAAAATTTAAACAGTAAACAGCAAAGCACCTTTATTAAAATGGTAATTTATTATGAATAAATGTTTCAGATAGATTATTTAAACTGGTTCTAAGTACGTATTATAGTTTTATCGTATTTGGGGTGACATTAACCTATAAAGTGTAGTTGTTATGGATTGTTGTTAAAATTTCGAGTCAATTTAATTTGTTTTACTTTTTCCATTATGGATGTAAGTAATTGTGGTGATTCGGATAAACCGTCGTTTTGGAAGAAAAATACTAAAGCGGTGCCTGGGAGGTAATTAAACATTTTTTTTTTCTATTTCATTTTGTCTAAACAAATTACTTGTTTTAAGACCAAGTCCCAAACAAGAAATTCGTGTTTCGAGCAAACACAAATCTGCAGCTTCTTCAACATCGTTTCAAGAGTTTCAAGCCTCTGTCAGTGATGCTTGGGATTTAGAAGATGACGAATTTTCATTAATTTCTGGCCTTAGTGGTAAGTTCATTCAAATTTATATATAAATAAAAAAAAACACTTAGAAACGATAATTATTGTATATAATTTTTTTTTTAATTACCGATACTCTTAAAGTATTTAAAATGAAATATATCATTTATTTTGAGTTTGTTTTGGTGAAATGCTAGGTTTATAACATAATTATAAAAATTACGCACATGTTAATTAATTTCGTCATCATATATGATCTCATAAAATTGAATAAACATTCTTAAATACATTGTTAATCATTATAAATTTCAAAACTTTGTTATGGTATTCATTTTTGAGACAATTACATTTATATACACATATAATTTCGTATTACATCATAGAAACTATTGATTAGTATTCCATACACACTTTACCACATTTGTCGTGTACAGATATTGACAAAATGTTTAATAATGAAATACGAGTGAGTGGCGGCACTCTAAACATCTATATAGTGTATAGTGTGTTTCATAATATAGTAGAACCAATTTGACTAATCGCAGTCCGAAACCCAGCACAACAGGCGGTCCAAGCACCGAAAGTAAAGAGCCGGAATAATATGTATATGAATATGAATGTATGTATATTTATGTATGTATACGTATGTATACGTATGAATATGTAAGTATATGTATGTATATGTATGTATTTGTATGTATATGTATGTATATGTATGTTTGGCGCATGCTCAAATGGCCCGGCGGTAGGTTTTGGATTTTTTTTTACCTTTCATTTTGCCCGAACCATCGGTTTAAGAAAACGGTTCACTAACCCTCTTAAATTGCCTAGTTTTACGAGAAGTACGTATTAAACAGGACGATTTGAAATTGGTACTTCTCTGCGAAATTTCCTTTAATTTTTCTAAAATTAGTATTACAGGTAACAATGTATCAATAGGGGAAATATAATTTAGTTTAAAGTTGATCACGATGGAAGAAGTGTCGTTTTGTGTTGCTGCTAATGCTTTCCGCTATTGTTTTATACTTTTATATTTATCCATTTACACTTCTATATTTTTCCATTTATACCTTTATATTTATCCATTTATATTTTTATATATACATTTAAATAAAATATCTAAAAAATTGTGATTATTTTTTGTCTTTGTGAATCTACCTTCTAAAATACAGATTTCTTAATATTTGCATTCGGGCAGAATGACTATACGATTTGACAGTCCAATGATTTGTGACACCAATCGCCGGGCAATTAGAGTATGCACCGTATGTTTAAGTATGTGTATGTCGTATGTATTCTCGGTAAATCTGGTGTGCCAAAAATATATCTATGTATGTATATGCTTATGTATGTATATGCTTATGTATGTATATTTGTGTATATGTATGTATATGTATGTATGTATTTTCGGTAAAACCTGGTGTACAAAATGTTTGTTTATGGTAAACCTTTTAGAAATGTCACTATAAGCAATGCCACTGTTGGCAATGTCGTTAAAATACGCAGTTAATTATTTAATATGCAAAATGACCGTGAACTTATAAATTAATCCAAAGTAAATAAATGAACAGTCACTGTGGCTAATTAACATTTACTTTAAATAACATTGTTCTTTCACAGATACGAAAATATCGAAAAAAGTATCGCATTCCGCTGCTTTGAATGTGATCAATACGCATCGTAACAACTCTTCGGAGGAATTGGCGCTAGCGCACAAAGAATCCGCGAAATTGTTGAGCGCAACGAATTCTATAGACGAGTGTGAAAAGGTACAGTGTCCAGAGCCGCAAATCAAACCAGAAGAAATCAAGAAACCGGACGGACCGGAAGAGTAAGCCACAAAGCGGTCAAGCTCATTTAAGTATTTAAGTGTAATACAAATTGCTTGCAGAGTGCCAAGAGCATCACATATAACGCCACACGATATCCGTACGCAATACCCGGGTAGACCTCAGCCGTTCCGTTGCTCGCAATTGACGTCACGGGAAGAGGACACCGAATCAAAGCTAGAGCGATTCCAAGCAATTTTAGAAAGCTATTCGTTGAATATGGCTGAATTGTGCCAAATCAGTTGGTCTGGGATACCGGTTAAAGTGCGTGCCGTTACTTGGCGCTTACTTTCCGGTTATTTACCGATTAATTTAGAACGACGTCAGGGTATTCTAGAAAGCAAACGGCTCAACTACTGGAATCTTGTCAAACAGTATTATGATACAGATAGGGATGAAGCATATCAAGATACATACAGACAAGTAACTCCATATATATAAGTTATATAATACATAAACTGAATTAATGCGTATAATAATGTTCTAGATACATATAGATATACCAAGAATGAATCCTGTGATTCCATTATTTCAACAAATGACTGTACAAGAAATGTTTGAGCGCATTTTATTTATTTGGGCTATTCGCCACCCAGCCTCAGGTTATGTTCAAGGAATTAATGATTTAGTTACGCCGTTTTACGTTGTGTTTCTGCAAGAAGCTATGCCAAACGGTACGTGATTGAGAAACTGTGCAAATAAATTATTAAAAAAATTTTTTTTTTTTGTTTAGATGAGAATTTCGAGACTTTCCAAGTGGATACACTCACTCAAGAACAACGCGATGTTATTGAAGCGGATTCGTTTTGGTGTTTGTCGAAGTTTCTAGATGGTATACAAGATAATTACGTATTTGCACAACTTGGCATACAGAAGAAAGTCAATCAATTGAAAGATTTGATACAGCGTATTGATGGTAATGATTAATAATCGTAAATGCTTTGCGACAACAATCAGTCACAGAATCGAATCAATACGTTATGGTAATATAAAACATATTGAGCTGGTTCTGCTACCAATTAACGCCTTTGATTTACAGTTAATTGATATTTAATTTTAGTCATCCAAGACATTTTTTTTCTTATTATTAATAAATAAAACGTTTTATGTATGCATAAAAATCAATTAATTACAACAATAAATTTTAACTTATAACCCCAATTGGTTTATGATACACATTTGAAAATGAACAAATTTCTATTAATTCTCGCTTTAGTTTTATGTTTGCCTTAATGCAGCGAATTGAGCGACGATTATTTAGTGAAATTTAAGCGAGTCTGTAAATGATGATTCTAAAATCAAACAGAAATTGGTCTTCGTTTTGATTTTGTTGTTATAAATAACTTGTGGCGTACATTTTTATCGAAATACTGAACCAATGCAAGGTTCCGATGGAATTTAACCGCGATATACTAATTTTGTTCGATTGTGTGTTGCAGCTCCGTTGCACCGTCATTTACAAGTACATGGCGTAGATTATCTACAATTTTCATTTCGTTGGATGAACAATCTTCTTACGCGCGAATTGCCGCTGCATTGTACAATCCGGTTGTGGGATACGTATTTGGCGGAATCGGATGCGTTCGCATCGTTTCAACTCTACGTTTGTGCAGCATTCCTCACGTATTGGCGCGATCAACTCATGCGGGAGCAAGATTTTCAAGTAAGCTATATTTATTAAACCCTAATTATACGATTCAAAACTTCAATAAATATTCTATTAATATTTACTAAAATTGTAACTAACACATAATCCTAGCATAAGAATAAAATTTTCTGCAAAATTCGTTTTTGAGACGCAAATATACTATTTACATTTAGTGCAATCAAGAATTAATGATTGACAGATCAACAATTAATAATAGATATTAAATGAGTAAACATCCGTTTTAAATGCAAACACATGATAATTATTAATCAGTAATTAATAATATAAATAATAACATTGAAAAATTCTATATGCTTTGTTTGTTTTTGTTATTATATAATAAGTTAGATTGGTAATGAACCAATTTACAATACAAATTTATGAATATATTTCCATCAGATGGAGTGGCAGAAAACCTTTTTACATTATTTCTCATTTTTAACAATTTCACGTATAAGTATATCATGTTTTATGTTTTTGTTGCAGGGGCTTATGATACTATTACAAAATCTGCCAACTCACAATTGGACCAATTCTCATATTAGTTTATTAGTGGCAGAAGCATATCGTTTGAAATTTATGTTTGCCGACGCCCCAAATCATCTACATACAGGCCAAGGTGACAGATGACATGTGGGAATATTATGAATGCATTCCTACAAACATTCATTTTTAATTTTGTTTGTATTTTCGTTTATTTAACATTAAACAGTTTGTTCAAAAGTATATTTTAGAATTGTTATTAATTAATATATATTTAACAGTGGCGGCGTGTAACTTAAGTGCTGTTGCCACAGAGCAATGTGATAAAAACCAAAAAAAAAAAAAAAAGTAATTTTGCATATAAAGACGCAATTTTCACAGAAAATAAAAATGAGATTATAGTGCCATCTGATAAAGGCACGTTAAATAAAATTAAAACACGATGTGAAAATTGTTTTGTTCTATGCAAATAGACGGCCTTAAAAATCGCATAAACTCATGAAAAATGCACTTGTCCATGTTTAAAATCAATGAATATCGAATTAGCTGCCTACGTTGCAGCACGGTAACAATATAGCACTAGTCGTCACTGAGTTTAATCTGTTTTTAATTCCCCTTTTTGAAACAGATTATTTGTTACAATCTGTCTTCCATTATTATTATTATTACTATTAATATTATTGAAATGTAATTATAGATATATAATTCCCACACCCACAGTTTTAAATAATTAAATATTTGATTTTATGTTGAAGCAATTGATTAGAATTTATAAATATATAATTGTAAATTAAGAGTATTACAATTTGTTTTGATACTTATAATAATAAATAAAAGTTATATATGTAACGAAATACTTCGTTTTATTACAATTCACCAAATATGCTTTTCATTCGTGATCCAAGTCAAATCTTATATTTGAATCACATACTTTAATCAATCAGCTGATCTATACTGTTCTATAACATATGTAAGTACTATACACTTCGGAAAGCGCGTAGAAAGCCGAGAATTCCCGAAGCGCACTAAATCGCTCACAAATCTCAGGTAATATTTTTCACCAGGTACCCGTTTACTTGTTTACACGTCAATAAACAATATTTGATTACTAATTGAACATTTTCTGCTTCAATTCTAAGGCCATAATGATATCTTTGCCCTATACTTTTAGATCTATTATAGTTAAATGCGGTCCTGGAGGATTAGCTTTGTTTAACTCGTATGCGTAATGGGGCAAATATGGAAATATTTTTGTTTGGATTTTTACATTTTTACAACGAAGCCAAACAAACGCAGCATATTGCGCATGCGCAGAGATGCATTTAACATAAAATGCATTTTCAATTTGAAAATATAGCTTTATTAAAGATGTTCGCAATTGCATAAACACAATAGCATACTATTGCCCCTAACATATTCATTTTTTTCATTGATTCATCGACAAATGCAAGTGTAATGTCTCAAAGTAAATGAGCCGCCGATTATGGCCATAAGGTTAACATGTCTTTCAGCGTTGAACGCGAACAAATTCGAACCCCGCGTCTTTTGTCACATGCTCACTTTTTTTGCCTATACATATCGCGAAATATGCAATTGCCTAAATATAGGCGTAAATTAAATATTCTTTAGAAACAATTCATTTTTAAAGTACTTTTCTAATAAATATTAAATACTATATCAACAAATATTGTCTATAGCTCTCGATTTCGTCCTTCATGAATTTTAAAACAATGCTTGTATTAATCAATATATATTATAATTAAATTTAAAACATTTAAATAGAGGTTTAATACCCGAAACTCGTTTAAACATGCCACCATAGATAAGCACATATACTTGTTTGTGACGCCACTGTTCAGATGCTTGTATTCTGGCAACCTGCTTTACAATCATGTTGCCTTGGTACTACGAGATGCTTCCATTACAGGTAAAGCGTACGGTATTCTTTATTTGCAAACAGTTTTAAGTGAATACTAGTTATTTATTCTTGATATATTTTGGGAACGAGCTCAAGTTATTTATTCCTCACATATACCAGTAGGTATTCAGTGCATAAATATGTTAATTTTGGAAATAAATATGTTTAAAAAAACAAGAGATTTTCTTGGACAGTTTTTTAATTAAAACAAATTAATTTAATCTATTAATTCGTACCGAACCATGGAACCATATGTGCATACATTTTTTATAGTGTGTGGAGAAAGTTTGAGCATTTGACTACAAAATCTAAATAAATCAAAAATATTTGTATTTATTTTGTTTAATTATTTTCTTCAAATTAATAGTCGCGTAAAAAGTCGTTTTTCTTATTAAAAAAAAATTACTTGTAGCGCAATTAGTAGTATGTGGATTATCGTGAATGCAAAATTATAAATTAAAAGCAATTTGTTTAAAGGATACAATTTTATAAATAAATGTATTTTGGGTTTTAAAAAAATTCAATTTTACTTTTTGAGCGTTAATCTAAAGGAGTTTTGGTTCTAGCAGTAAATATAGTTTAGGTATTTAATTGTGGGAGATAAATTTAGGAATTGTTTTGCCATTTTCCCGAAAATAATTTATTTTATTGTAAATATTGAAAAACAAAATAAATGGCAATTTTGAATGCTAAATTTGATATATTTATGAAATCAGTTCTATTAATTATGTATTATTAAACATTAATAAAACAACTTTTGTGTAAATTTGGTAGTACATTTATTTTTATTCGTTCGTCACCATCAATGCCCGATTATATTTAATTCTAACTTAGTAAACAGGTAAGCATACAGCTTACAGTGTTGTAAACAGTTGCAATAAGCAACTCCATATCTGTTGTGGCAGTCAATTTGAGAGGTATATACGAGATGTTCCCCTTACCTACTAATACAGAACATATGTTGTGTACTATGGTATGTTCACTGAATTTACTGATGAATCGTGTACCAATTTTAATGCAAAACTTTCGCATTGACCTTGATCGAAATCATATTTTTTTAATCATTTATTTAAATTCGTTTTATCCAAATTTAGCGCAAATCAAACAGTTTTCGTCTGTTATATATTTTCATTTATATTTCATTTCGAACTTATTATTTATTGAGTATAATCATAATTAGTTCAATGACTCTCGTTTACGTAGTTTATTATACAACATAACGTTATGCTACATTCTTTTCAAGTGGGGTGAATTAAAATGGTCTCACTCTACTTGAGGCGTTCTCAAAATTGTCGTTTAAAAAGATTCACTATTTAATTAAAAAAAAAAAAAATTGGAGACCCATCTATTACTTCCAAATTTTATGTATGTATGTGGAAAGGAAGCAACTAAAATATGTGGGAGATTTCGTCAACAAAGTTTAGAGCTGTTTACCTATTCGCAAAACGTTTACCTATTTTCTTTTGAGTTTCATTGTAAAAAGACCTGTTTATAATTTGCGATGGTAACTTACGGTATTTAAAAATTGAAATGTACAAGTAAATTATAAAAATTGGTAACGTTGTGCTATATGCCGGAATTATTTGTTCGTTAATGATTATAAAAATAACAGTACATGCCTAATTAAAATTAAAATTCTATAATAACTTGACTTTTAAAATATAAGAAAACAGATAACTTATATACAATAAGATTACGAGATAATATAAGAATTATCGCGCGCAAAACGACTTCAGTTATAAAATTTCTCTTTTTGAAATCTTTTATACAATTAGAACACATGTATATATGAATGTGTGATACTGTATCATCTTGTTCTTGTTTTTACATTAACCCAAATAGGAACTGGATGTTCGCAACATAAGTGCACGTATAATAATAATGGAGACAATCTTTCAAATAACTTTTATTTAACAACTACAAAAACCCTTTAAAAATTAACAAAATCCCTAGCATAACTCTTTAGTAACGACATTTTACACCTTTAGGCCGTAGTTTTTTCGTCTTGATTGCAGTACTACGGCACTATTTGATCTTAAAGTTTTTTCTTGTAATTTCATCTCTAATTGTTCACAAAAATTATACAAATAAAACTTGCACTGGAGCCCGTTTTAAGAATTCGTTAAATTTGTACTTTATTTATGGCAAATCGAATTTTACTCTCGTTAATTATGGTCATTTTACCCTACGCAATTTTCAGTTATTGATTTTAATTATCGTTGGTAAATACTATTTTAACAGTTTTAAAACAATATGTCAAGGTCAAAGGTTACCGTATTTATCTAGATTAAACGTTTTCAATGCTAAAGGCATCATTTTATATTTGTGTCTTTAAAATCACACGCAAATGCCAAAATACCGGCGTAAAACTCTTTTTCTTTTTTTTTTTAGTTATTTACGTTTTATGATTTTTTTTAAAACAACCAATGCTTTGGTGTGTTTCAACATAGTGAATACAATAAATAAATAAAGATAGTAATTATAGCTACAGCTCAAATGATTAATAATTATTAAGAAACATATCATATATAGGAAATAAGAAAATGTACAAGAATTGAAGTTTTCTGCAACCCGTGCTGCCTATCTTTTGCAATCGGTTAGCGAGTCTATAAATCAGTGACGGAAATTATTTTAATATTAATAAATGCTACTATAGAATGTAACAAACAAATAAAAAATCATGATGGAATTAAAGAAAGTAAAATTAGTAAAATGGTTTTATATATTTGTTTAAATTCAATTATTATCCAACCGCAATATAACATTCGCAACATACCATAAAATAACAACACAAGGATAACAAACAATACAAATTTGAGTACAAAAAATATATTGTCGAGCTTCGGTGCTAATAAACATTACCTCTAAAACTATTACAACATTTGATTAGGCAACCAAGTTGACGGCAAAACGTATATGTATATAAATATACTCAGTGAGCAATCAGATCATAATGAAAATATTGTTACGCTTTTAAAACAGAAACAATAGAAGTTTGCGACATTGTGGAAAGAAAACACTTGTCTGAAGTTATATTTCCAAATGAAAATCAAATTAGACCGCACTAATAAGAGTGCCACATCTGTTTTGAATATTTATTCGCGATAATAAATTCTATTCAATCTAGTACGGAAACTACATGTAGGTATCGGACATTAAATTTGATGTCTTCCTTTCTTCAAATTATTAAATAAGTCTAGTATACATGCATACCGCATTTAAAATTTTTTTTTTAATAATGTATTTAATAAATTAGGATATTCCTAGCAACTAGTCGTTAAGCGAAATTTATTTGTATAATATATATGTTTACCAAAAACAAGTTGTATCTTGTTATGTTAATTATAGTGTCACAAGTAGAAATTAGGTGAAATTATATTTTAATCTAAATTTTCTTTAAGTAGTGTATATTATTGTACTAATAAAAATGTAAATATAAAAAAAAACTAACTTAAATTCCATTATTACTAAATATGAATGATCTGGTTTTTTGTGAAAGACCTAGTTTGATTATGAAACGCTTACGTAATTTTGAGCATTTTTTGTCTTCTGTTTAAATTTGGGCAGACATTTTTCAAAATCGACTAATTAATTGAAAATGATTAATCTCTAGATGTGTATGGATACGATTTGTTGAACAGATATAAATTTATCAATTTTAAAAATAATATTTAATATTTAATTTTCGGTTTATTGTGGTGGAAATTATTACAAAATGAATGTATTATTTTGAAAGCAAAAGTTATTGCTGGTCACAATTTACAGACGCAATAATTCATGTAGCAATCGCATCATGTTTCTATTCTATAGAAGAAATAGCGATTTAAAAATTAGAAAGAGACAAAATGAACAAGATTGTTTTGTTCGGTATTTAGTTTACCGGTGTTACAATCTTTACTTGTTGGTGAATATTCTATTTCTAAAATCAGTAACAATGGATTAAATATTCAAAGCGTTATAACAAAAATGTGCAAATTTATACAATTTGTTTTTATATACATATATGTATATAGAGTAAAATACAATTTAATTATAGATTTAATCTGAACTTACAATAACTAAAATGTATATTTATAATTGAAAAAAAATCAACCCTATATGTTAACAAAACATTTGCTATGGTATTTGGTTTATGGAAAACACGCAAAAGTTCCAGAAAGCATTTCTTCATCAAATTTCCGATGCTTGTAATAATTTAAAACAGTTTTGCTAGTATGGGTTCCTTTTTTAATAGCAAGGAACCCATCCTAGCAAAGCCGTTCTGAATTATCAATATTTTATGCTGGCTGCTGCTGAATATCGGCAATTGCAAACATCTGGCGGTGAGTGGAATTCTTGTTATGGTGACCGACACACTATCATTTTTATAAACATCAATCATTTATTTTAAAACATTAAGAATTGACAATTAATAGCGTCACTGCTTTATATCTCCACCATATTTATCAATAGAGCTAACAACGAACAAAAAATTACAATTATTTGCTTTTTAAAGAAAATTTAAAGAAAACAATAAATTTAAAAAATATATATGCGTTTAAAAAGTATGCAGATTTTTATTTTAAAAAGTAATCCAGAAACGTTACTCAAGTCAATTCAACGTGACTAATTCTAAAATTTAAAGTGACTGAAAAAAGTGAAACCTTAAATTTTCATGGAACAAATTACAAATTATAGTTACATTTTTTGGTTATATTTTATAAGCTATTGTAAATAAATTTATAAATATTCTTTGGATATTTGCTTTATTCAAATTATAATTCATACTTTGTAAATATAAAACTAAAATTATAGAGAATAATATGGATACTTAATAACGAAAAAAACAATTGTTTGGCATTAAACTATTGATACTAGAAAATATGGTATAAATAGCATGGCGCGTTTTACCTCTGTTCACGTAAGTGAATGTTTAAATGAAATGTCTTACATAGTTTCGTTGCAGGTTACATATCTTAAAATTTTAAGTTTGTTTTTCTCATTGTTTCACAGCTAGATATCAGAGTACACCTTGTTTTCTAGTAGCATAATATTCATAATAATTTTAAAATTAGGTACTTATTGTGCAATAAAAGTGTGGGAGAATACACTTTTATTTCGAAACAGTTTCTTTAAAACTATCTTGCTGATACTAAGTATTACGCTGAATTAAAAAAAAACCTAAAGCTTATTATTTAAAAGATACAAATTTTAATTTCTGAATTTACAAATACGACAATAAAAAGATTATTTGTCGGTTTAAATATTAAATTTTCAAGGAAACTGTCACGAAAAATTGATAATGTAGATAGTATATTATATAAAATATTCTTCTTTTGAAACCGTTGTAATATATTTATTAATATTTTATGTTTGGAAGCCTATTTTATTTCGCTGATAATTAATATAATTTATAATTTAACTGTCAACTGTAAATCATATTATTTCAAAGTTATTGCAAACATAATTATATTTGTTCATCATTTGGTACAGAAGAGAAAAAAATACATAAGAATCGTTTTAAAAAAGTAGAACTTTCTATCAATATAATTTTCTTAAAATTCGGCTCAAATAAATAAAAAAGTTTAAATATATGCTATTTATAAACATGGATTATCTTGAATACAAAATTATAATTAAATCCGATGTATTTCGTAGATTTAACTTAAATTTATTCATTTAGTAATACAATAGTGAAAATGATTTTTAATGCATGACTATAAGAACAGTTTTCGTTTTAAATTATACTAGGAAACACTCGAGAATTTCATTTCATATGCCTGAAAATTTTGACGGAATATGTCATTATTGCTAGTCATAACTAACAGATGCTACAATAATTCGTATAATAATAGTGAAAACTGAGATATATTTAAAAAATATAATTACAATTTTTTTTATTTATTTTACTATTAGTAATTTTCGTATTATGTCAGTATTTAGATAAATGCACTTACAATTAATTAATTAATTGAAAGTAATATTTTACCTGCTATAAAAGTGAAGTAATTTTATTCAATATAAGTCCAGTGGAGTCCTATTATTAATATTATAATTCCAAATAACAGGACTCCACCAGACCTACATCAAAGAAAAATCTTACCTAAACAGGCGGAATTCATTCGTTTTTATGTATGTTTTTTTCTTGTTTTATTAAAGTTTCTGTAAAAGAATACGTGACAGAGTCATAGAGTAGAGTTTCTCTACCAAATTAGATTTCTTTTTCTGAGAAACATCATTTAAAATAGGTTCAATTTCACAGAGAAAATAAAATTCCGGAAACTCTACACTGCTACAAATAGACTGTGCATTTTGTTAAATTGTTTGTAAATGAAGAAACATTTATTTCTCATTAAGTAGACTGATTGCGTCGATAAACACAATCGACTAAACAATTGAAGCAGATTATTTCCGCCGTTAAAGGGAATCTACATTAATTAAAAATATATACGTATGTATGTTACGTTACAGGACAAATGTGTATATTTACCAGTTAATTTTCACTATCGTTTCTAAATTTGATTTTTAATTTGGATTTACGTATTGATTCTACGTGCACAATTGATCTATTAATATATTGATTTGGCGAACATGTCCAAAATATTTTATTTCTATACAGATGAGAAGTAAATTGAGATAAAACTTATTTTTAATATAAAACAAAGATTCGTAAATCAAGAATGTACCAAAAGAAATAAATAACGAAATGTGATCGTCTATTGCAATTGATTTTAATCCAAACATATTTAATTTAAAAGATTAGAAATAACTGTTCCATTTACGGCTTTTTAAAAACTAGAAAATAATTATATTTTTTTTAGAATTAAATTAAATGCAAATGTTCTAATATGTGTATTGAAATTCTGACATATTTCAATCTAGAATTAGCTGTTTCCTTTTCACATTCAAATGATAGCTTGTAGATACCAGATTTGTGGTAAACTGAAACAGTGACGGCCCATCATTAACCATAGTAAAGTTGATTTATCTCAAATCTTGTTGACAAAATACTTACTCCCATAAGCCAAAAATTTTGAAGTCATTAAATTACCTTGCAAAACAAATTGCTAACAGGAGCACATATTTTTATTGTGCTTAGTATACATATAATTTTATTCATTATTGGTGGTTCACGCATCATTGTTTCCCTACTGTTTGTGATTATGTTGCTAGCAACGCTTTTCAGAAATAATTCATGTTCATTAAATTTTGTTACCAAATAGCGGCTTACAAAGCACAGAATTTTGATATAAATTCTACATTTATCATAAAAGTACTATAATAAGATAAACACATATTCCCAAATGAGATCTTTTGCATTTAAATTCATAGAAACTAAAATTCAGGAGCTATTTTCCTCCACAAAAAAATTAGTTTTCATATAAAATTTAGAAAAAAACCGATTCAATTTTTCAAATTTTCTTGATGTTCTTAAAGTTTTCACTTAGTAATGCGAGAACAACTAAAATACATAGATTTCGTTGTTATAAGTTAGTCACTATTATAAACTACAATACTTAAATCAAAGTTAAACAAATTCCGTTCGTTTGGATAATATAAAATTAATCTCTTATTCCTTTAAGTTATATTATAATTACTGTTCAATATGATTTAAAGTTGACAGTTGAACTAATAATATAATTATAAATATTACTTCTAATTTGCTCTTCAAATATTAGTAGCATGTTTAGGATTTTAAAGTTATTGATTCTTGCATGGAATATACTTTTCTTTGAATATAAAAAGAACACCGTGTGCAAACTGTAAACATTAGTGGAGCTAATGCTTGTTAAAACGTATATCCAATTCAAAAATAATTATTTCTATGGTAGGATATTTAATTTTTTTAAATTTCGAATGTGTTGAATAACCTATTTCTTTTAAAGCTTGCGTGTTTTGTTATTACGCTCTGAGATTATTACACATTATATAATTATACTAACTTAAGCGCGTTTCGCTTAGGGCTTTATAAGTCAGAAAACACTTATGGAGAATAAAAAACTTTACTGAAATGGCTAAATAATGCCATTCTTATGGTTCAAAGTTCTTGAATTTTGTACTGGCATCTTTTGAAATACGACGTATTAAAATACATTGAAATTTATAAATTAGAATTAAGTTAATATATTAAAAAAAAAATCACTATTTCAGTCAATCCTTTAAATAAATAACAATTTGCGCTGTAATATTCTTTTATCCATGTAGATATTTTTTTCTTCAATTTTCACAATTAAACCTTCAAAGTAAATCAAAACGTATCCAATTTTTATCCAAACCAAATTTAAATATATTTTAAATCTAATCTAAATTTTCTTAATTGTAAAACTACCCAAAACTCAACATCATTATGGAGACGTTTCATAATTCAACTAGTTTTTCATGAAAAATACCGTTTTTAGAATATTTTTTGTTAATAGTTGTCTATTTGAAATGTATATTAATATTTGTAATATGTAGAAATGTGTCAGTAATAAAGTACATATTCGTTAATATACTAAAATAATTATAAATGCATATATAATACATAGTAAATATTTTATATTTCCAACAAATATCTTGCTATTTGTCAATAATAGCAAAAATTATTTAATGCTTTATTTTCTTCTTTTTTTTTTGTTAGTTACTATTTATTATCTGGTATAATTTTACTTGTTCATCTTTCTATTTTAGTTGATTACAAAAGTAATTATGTTATAATTTTCATTATTAAAAATTATATCGCTCGTAAAAGTATAGAACCTTAAATCGGGGAATTTCAGAAAGTAGCAACTATAATAAAGAACTTATAGGTTTTATGATCGGATTTAAGAATTAAGAGACACATATAGGAATGTATGTAATGTCCATTATTTGTCACCAAAATTTTTATGGAAAATAAGAAGTATGAATATAAACATCATTTACAGATATTGTCAATGTAGGTTACCTTAAGTATTAAAAAAAATATCTTTTAAGCAACATGTTTATTATTATTAGTACCGTACTGATTATATTTTTGCACAGCCGCTTTCATATTTTATTTAAATATTTTGAGAGATCTTGTAAAGAATCGAATTAAAGTAATTTTTTATGAAATCTAACATTAAAAATAATTTTACGGTGTATATATTCTAAAATTAAATATTTCTATTTTTTTGTATTGTACAGAACTGATCTGGTGACAATTGCACAAGTCGGAATCATTAAGTTACTATATATAGGCTCGTCTGAACTTAAATTTACTCTTTCATGTCAATATTTTATTTTTGCGAAAGTAACAGCCAATATTAAAAATCTGACAAACAAGAAGCTGATAACAGTATTCAAAATAATAATCCTATATTTATGATATCGATTGATATTTTGGTTCGTTTAAAATACAAAAAATTCATTTTACCATACTTTTGCGTAAATTTTCAAACTTAAACGAATTAACATTGAAATAGAAATAATTAATACAGGAAAATTATTTTTTAATACTCTCTTCTTGTCATTTGGAAGTTTTTCAATATTGGCTACCAATTTTGAAAATATAAATTATATACGTCAAACTGTAAAATAAGGTAAATGTCGACTTTAAGTATTGTATGTATTTTCAGTATAACACTGATTAATTAGGTAAATAAATCTGTTTCTTATCCTCATTGCGCTCGTGCTATTTGTATGAGAAGGATATAGAACATACTGCCTCCATTAATTGCGCTACACGAATGTTATAACAAATATTTCTTGTAGATGCATACACAGATTTGAAGTATATGTTTACGTAGTTATTCAACTTATTTTGCTTCAATCAAAATTCATCAAAATCTTCATACACGCTTGTTCACAACTTTTCTTTCATAATTCATTCGCAATTATATTTATCCACGTATTCCAAGGACGACCCCGCAGTCGAACACCATTCATCTTGTCTACGTAATTTAGTTTCGCCAATGTTTCATTTAACATGACCATATCATCGCATTTGACTCTCACTTAATCTACTTACGACAGTTTATACAATATCGCACTGCTCATATACCTACATATTTCGCATTTAAAAATAGATCTGAATTCGTGCTATTATTTTGGGGGGGTTAAATCACTTCATAAATGTCGTAAAGCTTCTTCCGTTTTTCAGTGTACATACAAGAAAATAATTATGTGCCTATCACTAAATCATATATTTCCTATTTATTTTCATAAAAAAATTCTACCAAGAATGTCAAGTACATGATTAAATGTGGTAATTTTTGTTAATTACCATATACGGACGAAATAGTTCAGCCAGTACATCGCGTACAGTGCTTCTGACATGAGGGGTTCGAATTAATAATGTTTGTGTGGAAATATATTTAAAAAACAAAGTTCACTTACAGTTCTTTTGTGGTTGGGTTGTTTTTTTTTGGAATCCAGATGTGCACGACTGCTTTTCTACAAAACAAAAAGTAAACAATATATTTTTAAAGGAACATTTATTGGTCAAGTTTGATACAAAATTATTTATAACTCACAAATGCATACATCTAAAAATAAAATGCACACAAATACAGGGAGATAGCAACATTCCTTATAGCGGTGCACGATAATAATAATAATAATTTATGACAATAACAGTTTTGATTTGTTATTTTATACAGATTTTAAAAACAAAAAGTGCTAATAAAAATATTAGAACACAAGCACAAATTTTGGTATATATTTCAATATTTCCTATAGATAGGAAAAGCGAAA
Source organism: Nebria brevicollis (assembly GCA_944738965.1). Taxonomy (NCBI): domain Eukaryota; kingdom Metazoa; phylum Arthropoda; class Insecta; order Coleoptera; family Carabidae; genus Nebria; species Nebria brevicollis. The sequence continues at coordinate 13,106,157 of OX122899.1, read as the reverse complement.
ACAGAATAGCAAATACTATCAGTTGTTGATAGTAGTTCCACTTATCTGTTGTTCTGAAGCTGCTTAATTATGAGGTTTAACCAATAATAACCACTTGTTAATATATTTCATTTAATTTAATTTAAAAAATCAATATGTACAAATTTCAAAATTGCATTAAAAGTTATTTGCGTTATATCAGATAATTCTTTTTAAAAACTCTTAAGACTGTTGTATGCCTGAATTAGCTATTTTATTTAATTTTATTTTTTTTGGAGCCCAAAAGGAACCTAATGAGGCCCTGGCCCGTTCATAACAATACAGTATGCACTTCATTGCCTGCACAAATATATAAACATCCGTATATGTATGTATGTCTACACAACAAGAATACATAGCGTTTGGCATCTGTGAAATATGTACATATGTACATATAATCACGGCTGGCGACTTGTCAACATTTTCATTGCTTCTTTATTTGCCAAAAACTTTCACCAATAAAACAAGAATGAATGTAGGCAGCCAAGCTTGAATTTCGCAAAATTTTATTTATTTTCCATATATTGACCTTGGCAATGGTAATAACGTGAAATAACACCGTCATTATTCGTCAGGTTAGTTGCCCAATGACGAACAAGTCTGTTATTTTTATTTGCAGTCTTTTGTGCATTAAAAATGAGAAAAGTTTGAAATTTTATAAAATGCCGTATGTAGATAATATCGATTCTTAATCGAAATCATAAAATATAGTTTGCACACTTAGAAGAAAAACCATAACTAAAATTTGGTTTTCTTAATTTTCGCTAGCATAAAATAAAGCCTTTTGCGGAAACTAATTTTTAGTAACTGGAACATTTTTTCTAACTGAAATAATATTTTTGTTGCAGTTACTAAAAATTAGTTGAAACAATAGACTATATTAATGAATATGAGACAAGCAAATTATTAATTATGAGATTGCTAATAGGATTAATTTATCAATATACAAAGTGTATATGAATAATAGTGTTCGTTTAAAACGCAAATTTTATCCATTATTTTAAATTTTGTATAGAAATCAACTGTGTAAAATTGAATCATTCATTTTAAGCACTTCTGTGGCTCGCTAAAACTATATAAATTTTTTTCACGCTTAATTATTATGTAAATAATGATTATAATAGATATTAATAAACAAAGTAAGTAACTATGTTAACGATATAAAAATTAGCTAAAGCCCCAGGACATATAACCATCGTATTCATTATAAACAATATAATATATAAATAGAAGATTGCGTGAACTTACAAAAGTCTTTGATAAACTAGGCACGTTCAGTTTTTCATTCGACTACGAGTTGCAATTAAATATAAATTATATCTGTTTTTGCAGATAAAAATATTATATTGACTAGCTGCAACATGCGAAATGAAATATTTGCTCATTTATAAGTGAATAACAAGATTTACAAAAAAAAATTCCAATTTGATTCGTATTTAAAGTAGAACAATGCTACTCTAATTTTTTAAATCTTTGTAATTAAGTGAGAAAATTTTACTTTTATTTCAATCCAATTACTTGTCATAGTTGCTATAGTACTTAAGTACATATCAGACAAATTGCTAAGTTGAGTGAGACATTGAGTGAATGTTGAAATTAACGATAATATGGTCCATTTGAAATTCATTAGTCGCACTTAAATATAGGCTAATTTTGATTATAGGGTATTTCTAGAGATACCGCACTAATGAGAACCCAAACACCCATTTGCACAACTATGCGTTAGTGTTTAGGTATTTAATTTAAATATTTACGTACGTTGCCAGGACAACAAACGTTAATTCTAGGTCTCTTTTAGAATTTATTAATAAAGGTTTAAATTAAGCCCTAGACCATTACTGACTAATATATTTCGTTTAAACTAAAGCAATTTGATTTAAAATTAAAATTTTATACCCGCGCTAAAGCTTTTTACAATATTACACGAATTTCCCTAACGCTTATTAGTGGCAAGAACAAACTACACCTACATAACTTCTTCTCGATAAAAATCGGTTTAATTACTACCATGAATTTCAAAATTTCATTAATTGAAAATTTAATTTAAAATGAAAAATTTGAAATTTTCACCCGTAAATCGTTAATTAAAGAGCTTTTCGTTTTTACTCATCAAAATGTCAGTATTAATTTTATAAATCAAATATTGTTTGATCAAAATGGAGGGATATTAACCTAGCATTTGATTTATTCAAATTGTTTCACCAGATTAAAATGACTACGTTATCTGGCACATAAAACGAATTTAGATTAAAATATACTGTTAATGCTATATTCAAATTTGAATTAGAGAAAAAAAGCGCTAGAATATTATATTTTCAAAACATAAAATATTTCAAGAAACTTAACAGTATTATTTTTCAAATTTCTTTAAAAATTATCTTTTTTATGGATATTGGGATTTTTGAAAAAAAATCTGTATTTGGAACTGCTTTCGTCTATATGTTAATATATTTATGGTGCAGTTTTGAGCATGTCTGCTATTTTGTAAGATGAATCTATTCAATTTGAATAGGCCTACAAGAATTGAATATTTTAATACATAAATAATTATTTTGTATTTATTTAGCAAATTTATTATGAGTCTGATTTGTAATACAATTCAAATAGCTTAATGATTATTTTCTTACTATCGTATTCATAGTCAAGCGTTTAATTTTAGACTAAGACTGAACCTGATAAAAAAAAGATAATTTTATGTAGTTGTACATGAATTAAAAGAGGATAGAAATTGAGTACTACTTTAGTATATAGGTTTATTTTCTCTATGAATATTTGCGTTAGTGTGTGCAATGGAAACAAAATTGTATTATTTATACATGCCAAGAATTTGAGTAGGATTGTTTTACTAGGCCCCAAACAAGTTTTTATCGTGCCAGTTCAGACGTAACCCTTCTCATAAGTTGAAAAATGAAAGTGACCCTTCAACAAAAGCAGATTATAGCAACGTTCCCAAGAACGACAAAGAAAACAGAGATACGCATACGCACGCTTCAATAAATAAGTAGGTTAGACGGAATACTAAAAACAACAATAGCACTACTAGTTGTACTCCAAATTATTTTAAATGCTTTGTATTCCAGAAAAAAAAATATTCAGAAAATCAATCGATCACAAGCATTGCACTATTAAATTCAACAATTCTATATATTTAGTTTTGCTACAAGGACTTTATTTCAATAGTAACAACAAATTTAAACGTTCACTCTTAGGAAATAAAAAATCTAAGAATTTGGTTTTCTCATTTTCCACTAATAAAGATTTATTGTAACTGCAACAAAAATATTGTTAGTTACTAAAAATTAGTTAAAATGTAATTGAAAAATAAAGCAACCAAATTCTATAAATATTATCTCTTGCGATCTATTCCGAACATATAATTTTAAATTATCGTAGTTTATGCTTTATATTATTTATAACTAATGTCAACTCTAGAACATTTTTTTTAGTAAATTCGGACTTTACTGCTTGTTGAAGTTGTTGTCCCTACTGTGACAATTAATTTTACGTTTTTGTGTATACAACCCTCGGAACTTATTGGCTAACTTGGTTAGATTACATTATTTTGAGTTTACAGTATTCGAGCAGTCGATTTATTACACCGAAATTCTTACTATATGATGGAAAATATTTTAAATTTTTTGTTATATAATATGAAATCAATGCAAATGTATAAAGATGTGTAATAGCGAAACTATAATAGTGGTTGAAATTCCGTTGAAATATCGTTTCTAAAACGTTTAAAGCGTAAATACCTAATAAACACGTTTTTACGATAGACATTTCAACCGCTGTGCCATTTGAGAGCGTCATTATCATAAAATCTATAAAATTATACTATCGAATACGCAGTTTCCGTTGTCTAAAGCTATGCTTGAAAAATACAAGCAGATCAACTTCGACATTAAAAATTACTGGTTTAAACAAATTTAAGAAAGATTTAATATCTAGGAGCTGATCGACAATTTAGCAGTTTACATGATTATTTAGTATGAATATCACATTTCTTATTGTTTGCATGACATACTGAGTTTTCAAGTCTGATTACCTACTTTTCTTAAATTAAAAACAACCTAATTTCTGTATTAAAGTATGCATTTCCTTAGACGGTATATCCTTTACGTAAGTAATTCTCATTTAAATAAATAACTATAATTGTTAGCAGTTGGCAAAGTTTCACAGCCAACTGTATTAATCAGAAAATATTTTCGAATGCGGTAATTGTTTCCGAGTTAAAAAAAGCTATAAAACACTATACAATATACAAGAATAAAAGGGAAAGAAAGAGAAGAGAAATAATAAAATTAATATTATTATTTTATTAATTTGTAACACCTGAAGACGACTGAAAAGTCGAAACGCGTTGATTAATAATAAAGTAAGAATTCGTGAGATTACCAAGTTTTTATTATTTAATAAAAAACATCACATTAAAATTATAAACTATATTTTATTCATTAAATACCATAAATTGTCTTTACCACCCTCTAAAGGAGTACGCGATCGTAAGCTTAACTATGGGACCGTTAGTAGCAATTTTGTATAGATTCTCGAGATTTTAATTTTAAACAAGGTTACTAAACAGAAAACGTGCATTTCTCTCAACAGCCGCCAGCGGACTTTGAAGAAACGCTTAAATATTCACTTTTTTGCTATAACCATTATAGGAATCGTTTATAATTCTAACCCCGTTTATTCATGGAAACAATAGTTATTATTTTAAGTTTGGGAACACGGATTTCTCTAACAGTATTACAAACTTATGAAAATCATTACCGTCAACTTGACAGTGGCATCTGTCATTCGAGGCTATGCATATAGTACTTAGTTTGAGTTCCGAATATATGTATAAATTAAATAAATCGATACAAAAACAAATAACAAATATTTTCATTGACAAGATTATTCATCACCATTCCCTTTAAGAAAAGCCACATTTCAGAAAGCAATACCGAATTTTATATTTGCTGTAAGTGTAGCCGTTTTGGAGATATTGCAAAAATGATCAAAAATTACAAGAGTAAACATGCACAGCCGGTTTTAATATTTGTATTAAATTTATTTTAATAATAAGTGCCTTATAAGAGCCTTATAGAAATCTTAAGTTTAACACACACATTCACACACTCATTCACACATACACGCACACATATGCACACGCGCGCGAATGCGCTCCCGCATTCGCCTGCGCACCCTCATGGAAATCTAAAAATAATCAGACTCAACTAGATGGTAAATCAGGGATGGTTTTATTCGGAGCATGTCTATAATACTGTAAGAAGGTTTATAATTCTATAATGAATATATTTTTCGACATAATTAAATTTATAAATCAAGAATTGTGATCATTACATTTAGCAAATTTAATTAAAATGATTTTACGAATTCCTCGTGCAGCATCGCAATATACGTCTGACGCCGCGTTCTAGCACTCACAATTGCCACGTACTAAAGTCGTGTTATGCGAAATTTGATTAAAATCGTCTATTCTATTTTTGGAATAGTCTCGCCGAGAGTAAATTTGTCTAATACCACTTATTCGGCACTACGGAACGCTTGCGATTTAGTACGTGTTACAAGGTCACTCAGTATTATTCTAAATCGCAATTATGTATAATAGTGATTTCGATTTGTGAATGCATCTTAAAGTAGAAGCGAATTGTGAAGAGTAGAGAAATGCGATGGAATGGCATAGTATATAGCATAGCATGGCATGGCATGTGATGGTGATGGAAGAAGGGTAACATACAAAAACACCTTGTTTCGGTCATGGCCCACTTATCGGCAGCCAACTCCGGCATCCTTTCTACGGCGTGCCTCGTTCCGCTCGTCGAACTTGCTACTCTAGAGAAAGTTTCTTTGAATTATCATAGCACCAACAGCAGCATAACATAGCCATAGTCCATGCACATACCCATGCGGATGATTATAACGACACAACCACGACCAACGTTCTGTTCCGTTGTAGATATACATACATACATACATACATCCATACATACATGTGTGTTTTAACGATTGAATAAATAAACCTTCACAGAATTAACTATGTTTATACTTTTATTTTTTAAACGTTATATTATCAAACGTAATTTATAACCAATGCAATCAACGCAATCTTTCCCTTTTATTTCGATCATTTGGCAACAGATTTTCTTTCATAATATAATTGATTAATTTTAAGCAATTATAAACTATGAAAACCTTCAACAATTAATATTTCAAATAAACATTTGATTGGCGTTAAATTAATCCAAAATTCAAAAATACATTTAAGTGCGTAAATAATAAAATATCCGCAATGGCTTGAACTGTCAGACTCGATTCAGGGAAGGTCAAAATATATATTTCCAATATTATACTGCGTATAAGAAAGTTAAAAATTTTTAAGGTCTACCAAAGTAGGCAACCAAAATATGAGTTGTGTTGAATATTTTGCACATACACACACATATATGTTATATTTATATATAGCATACTCTGATATCTATTTTTATTAAAAACTGAATGCTAGTTATTCAAAACGAGTTTGACCATCTTTTTTTTATTTCGTGTCACTATTTAAGTCGTTATTTAAATCCATTGATTTATATCAGTTATACTATGATTTAAGTACACGCAATATTATGATAGATGATTGATGATTGTGTATGCATTTATATCAAATCAGCGTTTGTTGAAATAAGATATATAAGTGTTGAATGTTCTTAAAATAAATCTGGACCTGCCCCAAGCACAACAACTGTTGATCATTTACATTTAAATTCATCGTTTCTACGGTAAATTGAATTGTAATTTTTATTACTTATTCTCAGATTTGTCTTGGACCATTTTTTTTTTTGGCTAAATAGGATTATTAAAAATAATTTGGAAATTTAATAATATCTATATTTATCTAATAAAAAAAACAAATGATAATCCTTCTCTTTTTTCTAAGAATTGCGAAATATATTGAATAATATAAATTTAGCAATTATATATAAATAAGAACAGTAAAATATATTGTTTTTGACCATCAGTAGATTCAAAAATTCAATCTTTAGTAGTGTTATTATTATAAACAGTTTTTACGCTGAAGTTGTTAAAATTTTACTAACAAATCCATTTCAGTGGATTAAAACTCTCGTGCTTTGCGGGCATCAGTTACGTGGTTCATAATAACTTAATGCTCATTTGATTGTATTGTAGGCTATTAAAACCCAATTATTTTAAACTTATTCATCGATTTTTTGTCTTTTAGAGAAATTTGCTTTAAAATAACTTAATAAATTGCCCAGTTTTTTATTTCTAAATTAAACTATATACATCTAGTTAGCACCGGTATTTCTTGATTGAAAATTGATGTGACAAACTAAGTTAAAACATATTCCTAATTATAGGCTGTCACATGCCTTGTTCGTAACGGCATGCAATGCTCAATGCACATAAAAAAATGTGATGTTCCACCATGGACTTTACAGCTAATATTTCATTTTTATTTGGAGAATTATTAAAGTGTAATACTTATACCTGCGGCTAAAAATGAATTTAATATTTTGTATATGCAATTCAAATCGTTTTTCTGTGACTTATGATCTTTGTCGGCTATGGTATCTTTATTTTTACTCTGTACGAAAGATGACGGAAAAGTCGAAACGCGTCAATTAATAATAATGTCAAAATTCGTAAAAATTACCACGTTCTTATTTATTTAAAAAAATTAAAATATCTATCAAAATATTTTGGCATATACCGTTTTATTATATATGTATATATATAATATACTGCGTAATATTCGTAGTAAGACGGAATCATATTTGAAATATACCTGTCATATAAAAAATCCATATGACATCCCTGTTAATTGTTAATATAATAATATGTAGACAAGAAATTGATTATTTTCTATAATGTAGTGTTCGTTCATTGGTGTTTTAGAAAGTTCTATAAATACGAAATAATAAATAATAATGTTCTATTACTTTGACAACTTCTTATTAAACATTTTTTAATGGAGTGGAAAAGTACCAAATTCATAAATAGTTTATAAATTAAATCTAGAAACTATAATTATAATTTCGATAATCTTGAATGTCTTATGGCACTATTCCTTCATAGAAGAAATATAAATACCTATACCTGTGGGAGTATTTTAAAGATGTAATAAAGTGAACCAACAAATTGTTTATCACGGAAGATCAAATGAAAAAGACTGTCTGTTTTGATAGTGGAAAATTGTAGGCCAAGGTTACAGACAAGTGCCGTAGCAGAAACGATACATCAATTAGAAAAGAATAGTTCTTCTTTGGGTAATCAATTGAGATTGAGGCATTTTATTCAACATTTGTGCTCGATACTTGCAGTAAATTGAAACAAATATTGATTGCTTGTCAAGATATACATAACAACTAACTGTTACACTTTCAACAACAACAAAAAAACCACAAAACACTAGATATTCTTATATAGTAAATAAACAAAATAATTTCAATTCCCAATAAAAACAACAAGCGACCTAATTTTTTCCTTTCATTCCATGTGATCAATATTATTGTAAATTCGGCCCAATTTTACCCTGCGAAATTATCTTTCAAACTCTTTAAGTACTCGACGTAAGAAAGTAGTTACCGTACCATGAAAAACGTATCTAAGAAAAGATATGCTATGCTTTGATTTTCGCTTTATGAAAATTCCTCAACAGTACAAAACAATCACTCAATGATATACCTATGTAAATGGTTTTATTTATGATGGCACTATAATATAATTCAACTTGTCTCCTTATGAATACAATGAGTTGGCACCTAATTTTCTTTGAACTTGAATATAAAACAAAATGGTGATTTATCTACACGACCTATAGATTTTTTGAATGTAAATACGGTTAACATTGTTCAGAACTTTGGGAATTGTATCTTCCTACTATTCTGTATACGAAGATTTAAATAACAAAGTCTGTATTTTTGTTTTGTTTTTTGTATTCAGAATAATTTAGAAAGTACGCATTGTTAATACAGTGAGATTGATGTTTGTATTACGAGAATACAATTATACATTTAGCGTTCTATTTTATCTTATTAAGTAATTTATTATGATAGTTTAACATGCGAATAGGACAAAAAGGAGGCTTTTTGAATTACTTATAGTTTTAATTTCTTTTTAATAGAGCCCCGTTTTCAAACATTTATACATTTAGTCGTTATAATGCTATTATAAATTGGTTAGAGTGAATTTGTTTAAATATTTAAATGTCAGTCATTTATGTGTTTTTTATTGATTTAAAGTTTTATACTAAAGTTACGCACCATGTGTATACCAGCTGTCTATGTTGACGCTGTTTCAACCTCAATATGCATATTTATTGATTTTTGGGTTTTTTATTCACAAATCTGAACATTCTTTCTGAAAGCTTTATTAAAAATTAAATCATATTCATGTACTTTAAATGTTATCAGAGAGGTGAAAGTTATATTCATGTTAAAATTGTATTCACATTCTTATTAGTTCCGATTCATTGCTTTTACACCAAAGTACAAATACACGTAAAATATTAAGATATTTGTTACTTTTCTAAAATTTTGAATGATATTACGTGAATATCGGAGGAGTGAAAATGGTCAATATAAATTTCGGGACTTTCTAAACGTTCAGATTTTGTTTTTTGTTCAATTTTGCGTGATTATTAATGTACTTCACATAGTAAGTTGAAAATAGCATTAAACTAAGCAATTGTAATGTTAACTATATCAATATTCGTAAATAATAAAGCAGATCCATTCTGGAAGCACAGGTTAAAATAAATGATGCTATTAAGCACTGCCAGAATAATACAACGCGTGACCTAATAATTAAATTTACATCAGGCCAACAAATTGTAATAATCTGGCAGTGTTTATGGTGTCAAATATATAAAGATCTAAAAATTTGACAATTATTTATAACATTTTAATTGTTCCTATAGATCTATAGCACAAGATTTTTTTGTAACTATTTTTGGTGTTATTTTTATAGTCTCCATGATTTTTGATGTATATTGATCAATGTTCAGGTGATGTGCTTGATTTGACCAAATATTTATATTTATATTTAGTCAAAATCATAGCACAACCTGGACATTGTCTGTGTCTACATTTATAAATATTTAGTAACTTTTTTTTTGGATATCACGCTTTTTCGATTTTGGAAAATGACTGACACATATGCTAACTATAAGACCGAAAACCTGCGAAGATACCGAATAGATTTCAAATTCAGCACACATATTATGTAGATGCTCGATTGAATCCTTTCTCATTTTAAATCCAATAGGTACTGTACTTCGGGACATATTGCACTGCCCAAAAAAAAAGCAGTCCTTAATATACATTTTTCTTCTCTGTAAATTTAACAAAATAATTATGTGCCTACATTTTATTCGAGTTTGAACCAAAAAGAACCAAAAGAATAATAATTTTTAAAATAAATCAAGCAACTGATCTTGCCAAAGTATTTTGCTTTTTGAATATACAAAACTTATTTATATTCTGTTGAATTGATAGTTACTTTGAAAATTTTAATTATAGTACTTTTATTGTTTATTTATACAGAAATTCGTCATGCCTAACATTTAGATATTGGTAGTCATTGATAATTCATTATTATTATTAATTTATTAAACGAATACTTGTAATTAGGGCACAACGAAGGATGTGATAGAAAATGTGGGTAGAAGGGTATCTTTTAAGATACCTAATCTCTAAAAACTACTCTTATTTCTATAATTTAATTTATTAGTCACATTTATTTCGATAACCGTGGAGTCTAACGTGAATATTAATTGAATTTTTTCCATAGTATTAAGATTCTGATCTTATATAGATACATAGATATATTTCGTCATTGAGGGATTTTAGTAAATTTGTCATCACTTGTAAATTATTGTATCTTAAATGTAATTATAAAAACGAATAAAAAAATTGTACTTTTGTAGTTTTCTACAAGGTATTTTACGGAAAAGTAACTTAAATAATTGATTAACGTCATTTAAATGCATTTCAGCAGGTCAATATACTCACTAGCAGAAATCACAATAAAATTATGCGATGCATCCATGCAAAAAATCGTAGCTGTCATGACCAATACAAAACACGCGAATAATGTGAGTAATAGAGGTGTATAACAAACAATTGTTGACCTTGCAACTTCATAGTAAATTATAGATGCAAAATTGCTAGGAAAATATTTAGGTACCTATTGTATTATAAACGGAATAAATAAAAGAAGATAAATTAAAACAAGAAAACCAGATATTTCATGTTCTTGATACATAACTAAATAAAAGAAAATTGCATTAACATATCAGCGCTCTATCGAGGAAAAATATATTCTTGACTCAATTTAAATTTATACGATGATGAAATAATAGCATTGGATACGGCCAAATATTTAATTATATCAATAAAATTGTTCATTTTAATTGACGCAATTAAATATATTTCACACAAAATCAAATAGCGGGAAATAAATTATTAATTAATATAATTGAATTTATTAAATGTTTTGTTTCGGTTAACTAAATCAAAATAATAGGCATTAGATTAATTTTCTGCCAATGTAGTATTTGCTTTATATGTTTTTATAAGTAAAAATTCTATAAATATAATAATATTTAACAAATCTGTTAAAAATTTCTTTAAGTGAATTGATTGATGCTGTGGAAAATGCGAGAAACATTATTTTCAAATAATTCGAACGTTCGGATCCAAAGAATCCGTAATAATTAAATATGTTATATAAATACTTAAAAACTATAAGATATTACTACTTATATAAAACAAAATATATAATTTTATTCCATGATACATATACAACTTTATGTCCCTTTTCCATCAAATAAGGTGGCAGAAGATCTTGAAAATCTTTCGTCATTCAACTTTATCCTTAGAACCTTCTTTCGCTACATTCTTTATACTCGCTCTTCTTTTTTGCTTTTTCAATCAAAATTATCCACTTATTCTAAAGACAATCTTGCATTCTCATAGTCGACGTATATCTTCTTCATTCAATGTATTTTTAGTTTAATTACAAAGATGATTTTAATAATTGAATGCAAAATTTATTTATTACTTAATAGTTGTTCGCCAGTCTTATCTGCAGTAAATATTAAAATAATATCAATTAAAAAAAGACAATGAATAAGTGGTGCAATGAAATTCAAATAACCAGGTTATTATTAATAATACTTGTTAAAACGAATATATTTCATAGTTAGTCAAACAAAATGAATTACTAATTGTAGCAGTTACAATACTAAACATATGAAAAAAAATGTGCAAAAATTAACGGCACTCATGTAAACGGTACATTTATAATTATATAAATATTACCAAAACACGTTCGTTCAGGCAATGCCCTTCAAATATAATAAAAAAAAACTATCGTTAAAACTATTTTTTTTAATTAGCTTAAACAGATTTTATTACATGCATCAACGGGTACATCGTAACGTTTACTAATGTAATATGGCTTCACTGTATTTTGAACCAGATTTTGTATTACGCCCAAATGCATTCATATTAAATTACCTTGAACAAAATTCTACTTTTTCTGTGGTTTTGCTTTTCTCAAGTGAATTCATGAAAATAATACAGATTGTCATATTAAATTCGCAAAAATAGTTTGATTGGCATTTTTCAACATTCTTTTTATGAAATATTATTTAAAAATTCGATAATTAGAACTAATAGTATTTTATTTAAATTTTCTTTATCAATATAATATTTTTAACATATTTATTATTTTTTTACTAATAATTCCCTAAGACGGTTTTATATTTAACATTCTTGACGAGCTTAATTATTTTATCGAGAGAAAAATATTATAAAAATTATAATAAATATTGTAAAAATTATTTATAATAAATATGAATAAAATATGGCTAACGATAATAATCGATATATTTTTTTATATAATCTATACATATTTAACTCATATAATACAGTAGTATGATATATGGACAATAATCTACTTCATAGATAAGTAGCAAAAATTTGTTTTGAAAAAAAAACTTGGACGATGTTTTAAAATAAATCAAGAAAAATAAATATATGAGTTTGTCGAAAAAAATTGATAAAAAGAACCTCTATATCTCCAAAGTTACTGCAGGGACAACTGTCTTATAGAGTGAATAATTTTTTGTTATTTGAAATTTTTTCAGATTCACTGTAAATGTACTATGCCTAACATTATATAAATTAATACTGTAAGTATTTAAATTAATTAAAACTGACAATACAGTATCAGGAAGAACTGCTCTACACATCTACCAAAAAAAAAAGAAACGAAAGAACAAAGAAAAAGAAGAGGAAAACTGAAGAAAAATAGATAGATGCATTAACAAAAACGTTATTATTAATTCTAAATTCATTAAAATTCCTTGATATTTAAAACATACTTTATATTAAAAGCCATGTAAAAGTACATCTATTTTAATAATAAATAAATAATGAGTAATCGCAGTGATAGAGGTCAACGCATTATGTCACGAAATGAAAACGGACGCACATCCGGTTCGGTGTCCGAACTGAAGCCAAACAGCAACCCTGCCATAGCCACAGATACTTTCACCTTTCATCCAACAAAGATAGCTGGTTAAGGTAGAGGAAGGTCGCTCAACGGCAACGAACAACCGAACGAGCCCACATACCCGGCCTCGTTCATGCATCATATTACATTTTTTTTATACATTTAATCCGATGTTGTATCTTTCTCCGCGTCCTACGACCACCTACTAACTATCCCACACAACAATTTCTACTGCATTTCACTTACACTTCTAACAAAAATTTATTGATACTAAACAAAAGTAAAGTTTTTTTATATCTTTTCGGTTTGTTTTTATTTATAGTTTAAATACCAATTCTGTTTTTCTACTCCTTGTACAAGAATATAGTAGATACATAATTAAAACAAACGGTAATACAAGCATTCATTCTTTCAGCTCAGAATAGAAAATTACTAATTTTAGCGGATAATAATCAATTTTACAAAATAACCGAATTAACTCACATTTGTATTTGAAGGCGACATATTTAACTATTCCATCACCAAACAATTTATAACATTCATTGGTTATGGCGGGATAATTTAACGTATTCACCAATAAGATAATGGATTAATTTTAATTAAAATATATTTATAATTTTAAATTATATCAAATACTTTAACTGTGAAAAATATATTTAATTGCGGCTATAATTGTAATTGATGCATTAAACATTTATTTGAACAATATTTTATCATTCTTTTGATGATATATTTTTATTTCACCAATGAATGCTTTCATTCAAATAAAACTTATTAAAAATATTTATATCTTTCATTTGTATTTTCCACTATCTTTTTTTAGAAATATTAATTGCAGTCACTTTCGGAATAATAAAAAAAAAATAAAAAAAACTGCAAGATAATTGGGAATATATATTCATACATATTGGATTGGAAACTGTAGAAAAATAATTGAAAATTTATTTGTCTTTATGTCTACTCATTTGTGTTATATTTAAAAATTGTATGTATATATTTAAAAAAAACTATACTGAAAAACAACAAATATGTTTCGTATGCGAATGAAGTATAAGGTGTATTTAAAGTTTATATTTTGTAAAAGATTTCTTGGCACATTCTACAAACGATGCATCCCTCAATTGAAATTTCTATAGAATGCTATGTAATGCAAAATATAGATGCGCTTTATTTGCCACCGTTGAAAATCAGGTGAAATGTGCTATAAAACATCTGTATAGAGTACATACATACATACACCGTGCATACTGCAGACACATACTACATATATACATACATACATACATAAAGCATGCTTGTGCTGTGTTAGTCAGCACTTATTGTCTAGCGAGTCACGGAACCTAGCACAAATAAAACATTAAACCGGTGAAATCTGGGTCAAGACATACGCACTTACACGTTCAAGAGTCCGAGGATCCGGATTCTGTCTATCCAAGCGTTTACGCACACACATTGACATACACACATGGATGAAGCAGAGAGAGCCGAAACTTCATCGACAACTAGGAGCGCATTTAATAGAGTAAGGTTGTTTGCACCGCGCCGCGCCAAGTCGGTATACTTCACATTTTTCATCTAATTGGGCGTTTGTAATTCAGATGAATGCCAGCGACAGACAACATGTACACGTTCAGAATTGAGACACTATTGTTAAAGTCCAATAATTTTGACAGGTGAAAAATACTGCGCCGATAAGTCCCTGTAATATCGACTGTGAAATATTACGTTAGATTTAATGAATATATTTATGTACATCACGACATTTGTCGTAAAATGGTATGATAGTAATCCGCTTTCAATTACCCATTATCTGTGATTTATCAGCGATATCTTCGCTGCTTTGAAACAAATGATATTATTTTAAATTCAATTTACGTATAATGATAAAATAATACGCTTGCTTTTATTTTCACAAATTAGTTATTGATAGATAGCTTAAGTTTCGTTATACAATATATATAATAATGATCTGATGATGCTATTGTATAGCGATACTTAAGTTCTCTATCAATAAATCATTTGTGAAATTAAAACCAAGTGTATTTTATCAAATTTTACCAATTAAGAGCTAAAACAATTAAGGATTTAAATTCAATTATTTCGGTCACTTTTACATCATCCGGATAATCGAAATTATCTTTTGATAGAAATTATTTACAATGTTCTTAAGCTTCAGAGGCAAGGTTTAATTTTTTGCCTAAAATAATTAATTCAGTTTAATAAACAAATGGAGAGAATTACAGTTGAAAGTGAAAACGTCAGGAATCGCAAATTGTTCGTCTTAAAGCTCAGAGGAAGAAAAATAAAAAGACTTTTTTCATCCAAGTCAGAGAGGAACAACAAAAACCATATATACACTATAGCTTATACGTTGCATGCTACAGGTGTAAAATCTAGCATGTAATCAGACGGTCGTCTAATATATAAGAGACGGTGTGATTATTTTTTAGAACCGAATACTAAAATTTCAATATTTGAGTCATTTTCCAATTTCCGTGTACACTATAAGAATTCTCAGTATAGATTTATCAATATAGCATGTAATGCTGAAATATTTACTTAACTCCTGCAACTGTGTATAAATGTGTGAATGTGTTATTCATTAGTGAAATCGAATTTGTCATATAATTTTACAAATTCTGCTTTTCAGAATTTTATGTTTACTCAGAATCGCATCATGAACTTTATTTTACTTTCTTACGCGAAGTGTGCGACCATTTTTGGCATGATGCCTTTGTATGTGTGTGATGTTTGTTTGTTTGTGTATGTATGTGTTGTGTGTATATGTTGTGTGTGTGTATATATGTATATATATATATATATATATATATATATATATATATATATATATATATATATATATATATATATATATATATATAAAATGTATATACGTTTTTTCTTGTTTATATCCATAATAATCATAACTTGTAACGGTTTTAGTATTATTGAATGTTTCCACCAGTTTTCAGGAAGATTTCTACTAACAGACGTGCACGATAAAACGTAATAGAAATCACAACGTAATAGGTTAATGTTACACACTGCACCGATGCGATGAGTTTCTAAAAAACAGCTGCTCTTTCGTCTTGTTATGCTTTCAATTGACTTAAGCCAGTAATATTTTATGATCAATTGATGAGCAATCAATTCTACAATAATTTTAATTATCAATACACTTATTTATTGTGTTACTTTTTATGAATAGAATAGTTTTAGGTCATATTCTATCATCTGTCGCAGAACACCGATGTGAATAATTAGTTAAGTTTTAGTTGAATAAACACTTTGAAAATGAGGGTATTTAGAACTCTTCAAGTTTACAACGAAAGGTAAAAGGCGCACACAACAAATTGTCATTGAAGTTCGTTGACAACATGTATTTTAATTATTTCGAAATTGTTTATAGTTGTTTCAAACCCGTGCAAATAGATTGTAGGAATTGCAAGTTACTATGATTTTAATTTAGTAACGAAACTATTTAATAAAAGTTTCGTTACTAAATTAAAATCATCACCGAATTCACCAAAAATGTCAATCATTTTTTTTTAATATTTACCTATTTAATATAGAATTTTATTTTTAATAATTAAAGAAAATTAAACACACTGAAACCTTTAAGAGGCATGGCATACTCTAGAAAAAAATTTATACTCGTGCAGTAATTTCAAATGATTCAATTTTGAATATTTTATCAATCAGTTAAATTTTAACTTTCTTATTTCCTTTTAGCTATAGCAGTTAATTCTGCAGATCTTTTTAATGAGTATATCCATTATGTGCAGCGGTTAGTTCTATGAATTTTTCTAATGAGTATAAACAATTAACACAGTTTTTTTTCATAAAAAATCCGAAAACATTAATATAGAATCCTAATAATAATATTTGAATTAGATTCGCAATTTTTAGCGATTTTTACCTTTATTATATCCATTATATTTTACAGAATACAGTGGATATTTTTAGAAAATTTCAAATTGTAAGGCTTACGATTCTTAAGTTAAATATTTTTAGTTTTTTAACGCATAATTAGTTATTATTATATTTAATTTAATGTAAAAATAAATGTTTTGAATAACACAATAAAAAGATTTTTTGAAAATTAAAAAAAGGTTTTTACTTTCAAATGCAGTCAATATGAAACGATCGTAAAAAATTAAACATGTATAAAAAAAAATTTTCTATAATAAAAATGTACTAATATTCCAATAGTAAAATATTAATTCCAAATTTCCTTTTCGTATAAAATGACCAATTTAAAAAGATTATTCTATTTTATTATATTATTATATAGTACTTAATCTCAAGGATTGAACAAAAGATACTTTCAAGAAAAGGTACCTGGCAAACCAGAACCGGGCAGAAGAAGCTTGCGTTTTTAATTCAAAATATATTTTTTCAATACACAATTTTTTTTGAATTTTCGTACTAAACAATTATGTTTTTGAAAACCGCGTACTTTGATTTAAAACTCTAAAGAACAAATAGTGAAATATATAAAAAAATTAGCAGTCCTATTTCTATCTGAATGCTTATTGCAAATTATCATACACTGATATATGTTCGCTTACTGGTGCTTTCACGTGATCCAACTAGCACATATACGAGAGAAATGAACGTCTGTCATACATATATATTTAAAATTAATTATTGTAGTTATAAATATATTAACTGTGTGGCTTATTTATATGTTTTTGTTTGAATTATTAGCTTTTCAATAATTTGGTTTTATTTTATTTGATTGTGTATAATGCAGTTTTTACCTTTGATGTGCTCTTTTCGCTATAAGTCACTGGTGTTTCTCGTTATTAAGTCGTAAAGAATTTGTCGATCGATCAGACGAGTATAGAGAAACAACAGATATTTGCTTCAAAACTCCTTAATCAGGCCAATGAATAGAATGAAACATTGGGAATAAATATTAATGAATGTTTAAGTGTATAATTAATTGATAAAATTTAAATTGTTCATAAAACTAGGTGAATTTTAGCAATCAAATTTCATCTAATTACATACTTAATGTAAAATTGTAAAAGAAATTTATAATTAAGCATGTAACACTAACACTAAAACTGTAATTAGTATCATTGTCATTCGATAGTATACTTTTTGAGTTAATTAACAATTAGAGCAGGAAATTTTATAATTTTGTAGAATAGACTATATTATATAGTGCGTTACGTAGCTATATGAATATCTATATTGTGTATGTATTGATAATTTTCACATGCTTGCGATGATTGTATTGTATTATACTTAAAATACTTAATTTGTAAAATGCTGGTATTTTCTCATTAGACCGTGTAGCTATTAGATAAATTTCAATGAGCACCACCAACTGTATATTTACGTGATTTTTGTTTTATCTGTAAGCTATTACAGCTAACAGTTTTGATTTTGCGATATTAAAATGAAATTTGAAATATAATTAAGCATAAATTATACTATCATAGTTTTAAGAATAATAAATTAATGATAAAGTAAAGTAAACAATACTGACCGTCACTTACCCACCAGACCGTGATTTCTCACTAACAATAAGTTTAAACAGATTCAGAAATTTTACCGAATTTATTATTGCAGTATTTTAAAATCGACATACAAAGATTGCAAAAAAAATATTATTTAATGACAAGAAACATTTTCGAAAGAAATGATTATGTACTTTATCAATTCTTAAAAATAGTAACTTTAAAACTTATAATACAATAAAATATGTTTTATTTTGTTGAACCTATTGTTTATAAATCTATTCTTATATTAGAACTGTGTTATACCTCAAAACAAAATGGTGTACTAGGTAAATTTTAAGATATTCCAGGAGTAATCTAGAGGCAATTTTAAGGTTTAAATTTTAAGTTAAGGAAATATTTTCGTGTAATCAAGGGTATTTTAGGAGATATCATTTGTGCAAAATTTTTATTGGTGGTCATCAACTCAGAAATATGTAACTTCGAAAGTATATGAGGAACATTTATTTTAAATTATTTACGTAGATGCCTAATGCCTATTCCCATCAAATGGGGGTGGCAGAAAACTCTTTACATTCTTTCACATCTTTACAATCTTTCGTCATTCAACTCTTTCCTTACACACTTCTTTCGCTTCATTCAAACGAAAAATTATTCATACATGCTCTTGTTTTACGCTTGCTCGCAATTTTTCTTTTAAATTACAAAGCGGAAATTAACGGAGACTCAGATTTTAAATTTGCAGAGTTAACAATTTTGGTCTTATGAATTGAACATAAGTATATATGAATTTTTTATAAAATAGTAATAAGTAACTTATATAAAAAAAAAAACAATTTAATTAAACATCATAAATAAGGGGATTTAATGATCTGGTGTGGAACCAAACTTTAACATACATTTATATGCTCAAAATTGCTGACTAAAGTGTGAAATTTTAAACCAAGTACAGAGATGTAATCTCATGTATTTATTAAAAAAAAAAAAACGATTAAATACGACAAACATTTATTGAAATTATTTATAATACGATAACATTTACGTTATAAAGAATTATCAAATGAATACATTGATGTATTTTAGTATCCTGTATATCTTAAGAGCTATACTGAGTGTAGGCCACTTTAGATTTTTAATTTTGAAGTGAAAATATCCGTTTAAGTACGTTTTTTTACACTAAGTTGAGAGTTAGGCTGTCATTGCAACTATATTAAAAATTAAAATATTTAAGTTCAAAATTTACTTAATATAAAATTAGGTCAGTTATTTAGTATGTATAGAGTGTACATTTGCATATAACTATTGTCAGTTATAGGCAGTACACCTATTTCAGAATAATAATAATAATTAATGGCTGTTTAAAAGTCATAAAGAGTTCACTTTCTCATTATATATATCATGTTGTATATGGGTACCAAGTTGTCGCCTAACAAGTGAAAGTTATATGTTCCATCGGCAATGTATGCTTACGTCACCAAGCATTACTAATAGTGCTCTAAAAATGATGTTGATTCTTTCGTGTATGGTACCGGACCTACCTAATAATACACCAGCTATCTTGAATCATACGGAAAATCAGAAAGCCTACAAATCCGGTTTCATTTATGTTTTATAAAAAGTTATCTTATTAAGTTACACCTTCCAAAAAGGAATCAAACGGCACAGAATAACAATGAGGGAAACCTGTACGAGTATTTTCAATTATACTCGCGCTTATGTTTGAAATATAAGACGCACAATACATGAACTCATTTCTTTTATAAACGAAAAATTAATCGTATTTTTATTTTGTTCTTTTAGTCGACATTTTTAACGTATTCTAATTAAAGAAGTCTTTTCACTTTTAAGTTAATAAAGTTTTACTACGTTTTTGCTATCATTTTCATTTTAGAAACTAAACTTTTTATGCTTATTTATGTATTATTAGGCATTTAAAGAATTGTACATTTTTAGTCGTTGCATTTGGATATATTTGTTAGACATTTATATTGAAATTTGCAAAGCGGATACTATTTTTTATTTAAATCAATATTTGTAATAAAATTTTCTAAATTCATGAAACATTTCATATCTACAAATATAATTCTCCAAGACTTCGTTTGATTTAAAAATAGGCATATTTAATATCCGTTGAAATAAATTGCGTAAGTATGAAGACGACACAATTCATTTATCGGTGGTTTCTATAGTAATTTGTGACGCGGTTTCTATGTTCATTACGTCAACGATTTGGTGTTACAAATATCGACAAATATATAGTGAATAACATCGATCCTGTACACTGGCCAGTTCCATCAATAACTCTAATAGATTATGTTTAAAAACATGCACTAATGTGTTTCCGTAATAAAGAGAATAAAGAGAAATTCAGTTTAATTTAAATGAATTTCAAGTGAATAAATATGTCAACTTATCGTCATTTAAAAAAAGTTTAATGTTTATTTTCGTTATAGAACTGTAATAACACTTATTTTAAATTCAAAGTACTGACGATCTCGCACTTTGCATGCATTGTATTCTGTACAATCTGTATCAAAGCATGCAAAGCGCGAGATCGTCAGTACTTAAAACATTAAATTTAAAATAACTCTTATTACAGATTTAATTTTATATAGATGACACTGTAAATTATTCCGGTGCTCATTATGCGGACATTTAAACATTGACAGTTCATTATGACCTAACATAAGCTCTCAAATTAGTAAAGGACATCGATTGTTCGGTTTATTTATTATTTATGAAGATGATTTGTTCTTATCATTGTTTCAAATAAATGCACGGGTTACGCAAAAAACCATTAAAACTCGAATATAGACCCCAAAAATCAGAAAAACATCAGGGATACTAATCACATTCTTATAATTCAATTTTTTTAAATTATTTTTTAAATGAAAATGATATGGAATGCCACTTAGTATATATATGTGTATATATTAAATTAGCTTAAATAATATTAGACGTTGTATGTTTCGGAATGGTATTTTAGAAAAATAAAATACTGCAGAGACAAGTACCGTTTCTAGAAATCTATTATAGTTTTAAATGATTCTCCGTATTTTACTTAATAATAAATGTGTGTATATTGTATATTAAATTAATTATAAAATTCACTTGAACAAGAAGAATGCACGAAACATAAACTAAATGAACTTTTTTACTTCGTGAAAAAATTCGAGCAATAAAATATTTGCTTATTAATAAGAATGTTAAAATATGAAGGAACAAGGCATCTGTTTCCATGTTTTCCGATTTTCTTCGTTTTATATATATATATATATATATATATATATATATATATATATATATCCATGTTTTCCCATTTTCTTCGTTTTATATATATATATATATATATATATATATATATATATATATATATATATATATATATATATATAAATGTATAAGCAACAACAACGTAACCAGTATATAAAAGATAAGAAGAGCCCGTATAGACTACGATGTCAGTTTCATTTTAATATAACTGGGTTAGTGTACCAATGGTTCTATCCAACATTGGGAATACAGCCGCGAGATGTCGTGAATTAGTTAACCAATCCTATGCACAATAATACAATTATAATCAGACAGGTACAGGCAGGAGGAAGCGGAGACAATAATTGCCACATAATTATTTCAATCTTCGAAATATCTAATTATAGACATAGATTCTGTGTTATCAAACATCAGAAGATGACGCGACTTAGCAATATCCATGCGCAAGTTGCCAAGATGTCATTTTAACGACTATATAAGAAATTGTATGTCATGTAACTTATAATTAGAAAATATGCGATGTTTGAGAAAAAGAAAAATTGTAAATGATACGTTATAAAAATTGTACGTGATACATTGTTGCAATGCCATCACGTAAGTTTTGCATTTTAATTGATTTGGTGATATTCACTTAATCTATATATTTATGTACTGATTGAGACGGTTGTTAAAAATGAGAATAGTTTTAAGAAATTAGAAAAAAGGTTTTACTATTATATTTGAATTCAATGTGTATTTATCTCATTGTGTATGTTTTATTTGTAATATATTAATAAGGAACACATCCCTAATAAAACACTAAAAGTATGTCTAAATATTGAAAAACATAAATAAAATTATCCTGTATTACAAATTTTCATCTCAAAGAAAACATATAAGCCAAATGTTTGGTTTTATGATAATTTTTATTAGATTTTAATAGTGAAAGGATTTTTCGACAGCGAAATTCAACAGATAGTTCCGTTCTTTATCAAGTTATAGTATGTCAAATAGGAGTTAATTTCAAAATGAACAATAACTAATAATTACAGTTCGAATTCACTACGATTGATTTCTTGATGAATGTGTCGGTGACATGTAACATGCATATCAAACGTTACCTATAGCGTTACTTAACAAAAACTATCACAATAGCATAATTGAAGATCTCATCACAATTTATATTCTAACAATACAAGTCATGACACAAATTCTAATTCATCAAATTATTGATCGACTTTCTTTCGCTTCAACGAGTATATTTTACGGTCGAATAATCATTTGCAATCTGTCGTTCATTTTCGAAAGAAATGCTCTGCGGCCAAGTTCAGAAATTATGTAGTATATATTTTCGATTAATCTCACTGTCGTAAATTCCAGCAGACATTTTCTACATTCCTTTTTTTATATATTTATATATATCGGAAGAATGTCGAATGAAATATTAACAAAAAAGACTTATTGTGGGAGAGATGAATGGTGTGAGAATGCTGGACCGTCCTAGGAGTAAATGCATAAACATGATTGAGAATGAGTTGCGTGAAAGACAAGTTGCGAACTAGAGGAATAGAAGGAGATGTATGAATTATTTAATGAGTTTGAAAGAAGTGTGTTGAATGGCGAAAGACAGTAAAGATGTGAAAGTATGTAAAGATGGGAAGAATGTTAAGCGTTTTTGCCACCCCATTTGGTGGAATTAGGCGTGATGATATATATGTATGTATGTATATATATATATATATATATATATATATATATATATATATATATATATATATATATATATATATATATTTATTATGTAAATAGATCAAACATTCAATATAATCATATGCCCAAACTCTTTGGTTTGGTTAGCACCCACATTATGAAATAATGATGCCGTCAACATGCCAAACTTTCATTTTTCCTGAAACATTATTAACTATCAAAGCTTTATCGAAATTATGTATACACACAAACATGCTAAAACTGATAAATAATTCAAAATTTAAGAGTAACATTGTTTTTTTATTTTATTTGTACTAAAAACATATTACTTGGGTTCAGCCATGAATTATGTATGTACAGTTTCAAATTATTCCATTTCCTAATCAAATAATTATTGAATTAATGATTGAATCCTCGTAACTATAGATACAATCAGCTAATAAACACTGCGGGTTGTATCGATTAAAGATGTCATCTAATATTAATTTAAATAATAAAACATAAATATCACAAAAAGAAACAATAAATGTACAAGATGTAAAGAGTACATTCATCATAAATTTAGTTACTAAGCAATTATTCGTTATATATTAAAATTATTTCTAATTAACCAATGAGTCTAGTACTAAGTTGATCCAGTATACATTTTCTGGTTAACGTGACCAATAAGTATATTTAAAAACTAAGAATCTAATATCACAAAGACTAACTAATTAAAATTTTGCGATGTTTCAACCCTACTGATAACATGACACCAAAAATGTGGTTCCAAATATTGTAAAAAAAAATACAGAAAATTAGCTAATTAAATGAATGAGGGTGATTTAGTGATAAATGTTTTGAGTTCAGTGTACTTGAAATTATTTAAAAATTAGGTTTAAATAATGTGTAGTTAGTTATTGATTGATAATTTCGCTTAAAAAAAAAACTCTCAACTTGAAATTATATACATATATTATATAATATTAGTTGAAATTTCGCGAAATGAGATTTTATTTCAATTTTACAATAGCGGCATTTAATGAGGTTAGCCAGCTAACGAAATAGGATTTTGGTTAGCAGCATCATTGAGCGGCTATACTCGGCTTACTAGCAATCAATTATAAAATTTTGAGGTTGATGATACACTTGGCTTTATGTGATCCATTTTCGCTTGTCAGTCATAGGCGTATAACATAAAATAGTTACAGAAATAAATGAACTAATGACAAAAACACATACCGAAATTGTAAACACCAATATTTTGTTAATAGAATAAGTTACTGCGAAAATTTGCACTAGCTTCAATAACTAGTAAAGCAAACACGGCAACACTTAATTATTAAAATAATATTTCCCAATTTGCTATTATTTTGTCAATGCATATTAAATTGTACTGCAGATTTTCTTATAAAAAAGTATAATTAATATGAAATCATGTAATAATTGTATATATTTTTTGTAAAATAAAAAAGAAATATTGTATGATTTTATTAATTAATTTAAGTGAATGTACTTATTTAAAAAAAAATTTAATCCACATCTCAAAATCACGTTTGTGTATAAAATCAAGATACAAATTTTACCAACGAATTAGAGAATTTATACTTTACTAATAATTCACCACTAATCTAATTCTTACATATGCAAACATTAACTTCTAAATAAAACAATAGACTTATTCGTGTTGGTGCTCCACTTGCATGAATTCACATTGATCATAAGCCACTATACATAATATACAATAGGTATGTGCTATATCAAATGAGATCAGTTTTTCATCAATTATTGTTATTACATAGTCCATCTTGTATAGTATAATAATATTGTAGAAGTTGTCTGATTCGTATAATGATTGCCTCTGTCTATATATACATATATACTTATCTTAGTATGTGTTTATAGGTTCCGTGCCCCACAAGTTATTGCGATTTGTGTCAGTTTATTTCTAATTATATGTCTTAAGGCAACCACACTGCCAAGGTCACATGACCACCTTGAGATCCAATCATATCATAATGAAAAAGAAATTATTTATATCTGCCTACGTGCCCGTTATAATATATGTAACTGTAAATTATAATATTTGTGGTTTAGGATTGCTCAAATTATAACGAAAATTTAGTTAAACCCAATATTTTTTTAAATATATATATATATATAAATATTAAGGCGCAACTTCATTTTAAATATGAAATTCATGAAAATTCAATTTTCCAGCGGAACGCCAAGGTACGAGATTCCGGTAATTTTTTTCGTATTTATAGCATTCGAAGGACGCCAACGATGGGAACTTCCTTTGCCGTGAAATCACTTTTCGTATTTTATTGATCAAACTGTTTTTCAAATCCGATTTAAAATTCACATTACTCATTTATTTTCGCTGATTCAACATTGGCGTTACATTAATATAAGTCAAAACCTTTACTAAGAGAAGTAAAAATTTTCTGCCCTAGTTGATTTAGAAAACGAAAATTTATATCTCGAATGGAACAATTAGAAAAATTCGTAATTTTTCACTATTAAACAGATTCTATCTAGATAGCAGTAAGAGAAATGACATACGTTCAAAGCTGAAAACTTTCGATCTTGATTGAGTCTTAAATATAAATTTTATTTAAGGCCCAGTGATCAACCGCAATAAAGAGAATACGCGTAAATGACAACTGCGTATATAACTGTATATACCTGTATATAATGAATTGACTTTCTTTCACACTAAGAGTTTGTGGTGTGTCAAAAGGAGATAGAAGGAGGAATATGTATGAAGACTTGCAGCAACAAATATGTATTATGTATACACATATGACATGATTTACGTATTTTATGAATATTAAGAGAAAGAATCTAGTAAAATAATCAAAGAAATGAAAAATATGTGCATAATACAGCAAAATCAATTCATAGAAATTTTGACACTAAGGTAAGAAACACATCAGTATCTGATAATTTTCTTACTAGTGGACCATATTATAACGCTATGGAGTAAAAGGAAAAGTACGAATTAAATAGAGTAAATTAGAAAAAAATGCTAATGTCATCATTGTAGTTTTGTATGTATGTGTGTCAATATTTATTATATTATAAATTAATGTATGGTGGATTAAGTTCTAAATAAAGTTCAATACGTTTTCAGGTCATTATTGTTGACTCATGCATGTAGTATGTATATATGTATGCATGATATCCGATGGGCGTTGTCAAAATATTCTACAGGCTTTGTATGCATAATATCCCTATACGTCTGCACACCTCATGCGTTGCCAATGCAGAGCAAATATCTTAGTATTATTATAGATAAACATATGAATTAATCATTAATGCCACAAATAATATGTAATTTAACTAAACTAAATCATCACATTAACGCATTTACGTGCTTTTGAAACGAATGAAATGAGGTAAAATAAACTATTTGTCTTTTCAAATCAGATAAATTTAATTTTAAATTTAAAATGTTTTTTCCAATTAAAAAAAAATTGAAAAATAACTACAAATTTTTAAGTGAACAATGCTTAATATATATTTCTATCATCCTAAATAATACACATTTTTTAAAAATAAATATTATAAATCGAAATTTATCTTTACTCCTTATACTGAAAAATATCTCTGAAACGTCAGCAATGGGACTTAAAATGTACTCTCTTGTACTTATTTTTTATCAAATTAAAATCTTGAAAATCACAATTGAAATTTATATCAAAATGGAACAATGTTGTGATGGTACATTACAATAACAATGAAATTACTCAGCGATACTCTCACCTAGGGTTTGTAATGAGGAGAAAATATTCTGTTGACGTTAGGAATAAATTATTGGTTTTATGGTCTCGATCTGTCACATGATATGTAGGTACACTCATCACTTTTATATCTTTTTCAATTTCCTTATTTATATCTTTTTCAGATTCCTTATTTTGTCATTAAATAAAACTGCAAGACTAGCTTGGAATTAGACTGTAAGTTGTACAGGTGCTTTGCAATTATTGTAACAGAATGAGAGTAAAAATTATGGCATTATATAATCAGTGCAAACGCCTATAAATTTGAAAATTTGTTGGTGGCAGCAAGAGTGGAGGATGGGTTCGCATTTCTAAAATGCTTCAAATTTGTTCGATATGTTTGATAAATTTAATAGAAACTTTGATTTTTAATTTTTTTTAAATGTAGTTTATAACAGTCTGTAATGATACAGAATAGCAGAATCGCATCGTCACACTGACCCGATTCAGGGTAGATTATAATTTCGAGATCGTTTTTTTATTATTGCAATACTTAATATTTTGTATATGGATTTAAAAGGTAGAGCGCACGCGCACGTATGCACACACATACAAATACAGGGAAGGCCAAAAGTATTTTTCCATTAAAATTTCGAGATCGATTACTTACGTATAACTTCGTAATGGCTTAAAATATTACTGCACATTTAGACCTTGTACAACAATTATCTGGTAAATCGTAAGTTTTGAGTCAAGTGGTCTAGTTATTTATCTTGATATACATACATATAGACTATATATATTATGTGGACACCCCACAGGGTTTTAGAACTCGTACCATAGCTCACAGAATTACCAGTTAAACTAAAAACGAATAACCAGTTGTTTTACGGTTAACTGAGAATCAAGAAACCGATAACAACGACAGTTTTGAACAGATTTAGTCTTTTGTTACATAAATAAAATAATAAAATGTTAATAAATGCATCAAGTTGCCATATGCTAGATTCGCCATATGTAAGAACAAATTGTTATGCGAGGTAGATATATTTCGTTGAGACATGTGGGGGAAATTTTTAGCAGATGGCACCGGATGGACACCACTTTAATATCCGGGTACTGTATAAGTTCAATTATCAAACCTAAAACTTCGTTTCGCTGTCTCCGATTTTAAGTGAACTATGTCTACTTTGAATGAGAATATGAGGTTTCTACAACATTCTATTAGTCTATACTAATTTATGTATTTAAAATAAATTTGTTCACTTAAGAAATGTAAGTGGTGACATGTATACTTAAACTAGTCATGAAAGTCAAATCGTTCTATAAATTAAACTAGTAGGAAATATTATCACTGTTGTGGCTTCTATTAAAATTGTAAGACATTTGTACATATAATATTTTAAATAATAATTTTAGTGATACTAAAAGGTCAAGAAATAAAATTTTTTATAAAAGTAAAGTGTTTTCTTTTGATTTATATAGCAAGAAACAAGTCATAGTTTGTCACATGTACATATTTAACTATTGCAAAAATAATTAGAAAATTCAAGACGTGTAATATCATTAAATTACCATTAAGTACCACTTTTTAAATGATTATTTACATTACTTCCTTTTTACTATGTAAAAGGTCCTCTATCCGAAATATTGCAATTGAATGTCAATAAACTTTAGAATTGAAATAATTTGTTCGTAATATTACTCCTAGGTCAATGTTTTTAATATGGTAGAGAATGTTGGGTTTGACAAACCAAGCATAAAAATTTTGTGACTGCTGAGGAATTTTTGAGAAGTATATGTGGTGTATCTAGGAGAGACAGAACGCGGAAAACGTGGATGTATAAGCAGTGCGATATTGTAAAAAATGTCGTACGTAGAATTGTTGCCAGTCAAATGAGATGGTATAGCCTTATGGAAAGAATGTTGAATGAAAGAACTAAACTGTGCGTAAGCCTAGAGATTTACGTGGACGAGATGAATGGTGTAAGAATGCGAGGCCGTCCTCGGTATAAGTTGATACATATGATTGAGAATGAATTGAGGGAAAGAAAAGTTGTGAGCAAGCGGAATACAAAAGCGTGTATGAAGAATTTGTTGTATAAGAATGAAGCGATAGAAGTGTGTAAGGCAAAAGATTGTGAAGAATGTAAAGTATTCTTTGCTACTCTATTGATTGAAATAGGCATTATGTTATATATGTATGTATGTAAAATTACAGTTTTTCAATTGATGGTCCTTATTGCAACTATGAGAAATTTAGAATGAAACATATAATACGCCATGGCCAAAAAGTGGAATTTAACATTCGACAAAATAAAATGCATTAGAAACTGCAACTGAATGTGTCACATAATATGACAAAACGAAATTGTCGCAATATCACGAGGCGGATACCCGGTTTAAAAGTCAGTAAAAGCGAAGAGAAATTTCCCAGTTGTGCAATATTAAAATATGAGGCGAAACAATGCGCGTTGTTGGCTCAAAAACGGAGCGTTAAGTCAAACGATGCGTCAGCAAGAGACATCGCCGGTAAAAACTGAACCGAAAAGCGAAGGTGGTTGTAGCGAGCACCAGCGCGCACCAACATCCACCATCGTACGCGAGTGCGTAAGATCTAAAATTGCCGGACACCGGGGCTCCCACTAGTGTGCTTAGGTCCGGCACTGGGCCGTAGCAGATCCGTGTTAGCGAGCGTCTCCACTATTGGAGAGTGGGGTTGTACTTTCACATCCATATAAAACCAACGTGAGAGTTTAAATGGAATTATAACCGAACCGACCACAGAACACAGTGTGTCATCTTCCCTTAATAACAATCAAATAAATTCAGCAACAAAAAACATTGTTGCAACGTACATTTGCCCAAAACACCAGCGCGCGGATTATTTACAACAATTGTGTGCTTCGTTACATATATATAGTTTGCAATGTGTGAAGAATAGTGACGTGCTTAGTGGATAACAATTTAACAGACAGTTATTGGATTTATATTTGTTCCGTTTGCATATAGTGCCAGTGGACAATATTCGAATCGGAAATTATACTTATAAGGTGAGTGTTCATTAACAATGTTCGTACACCGAACGCGTAACATATTACTACTTGTGATACCATTTACGAAAAAAGTTTACATGGTGAACAATGAACGATACATAAAGACACGACAGAAATTAATATACATGTTAAACCTGACACAAATGCTGTGTAAAACGATCTTTACACATGTTTACAAAGTGTAACGCGGTTTAATTCAATTTGACAATTTTAAATAAATAAAACTAACTAATTGAGTATATTAGTTACTAGACGAAAATCATTCAAATAACAATTTATTAAAGAATCTATTTCGAAAATTCAAATTGGTCAAAAATCAGGAGTATTTTTGTTCCGAATGGCGAAAGTTTACCAGCTTGAACACGCATTCAAATTTCCTTTCTATACACACTGAATATGACTTTAAACGAGTAAAAACTCAGGATTTTTAGGTTTTAAAAAGACGAAAGTTAAAAATAGTTTATTTTTAATCCGAACCAGTTTTTTTGGCGAGTAAAATTGGTGGAATTTTCCAATATATAATTAGTGAAAAATCGGGATTATTAGTAGAAAACTAAAAAACTCTTTCTGAACGACGGCTGTGTATAGAGAAGTGCTATTTGGAACACAGCCGCGGAAATGAAAGCAAGGCAGTATGTCAACTGACTTCCGTTTTTCAACGATTGGCACTTGTGAATACAGAGTGCGCGTCGAACGTAGCAAGCTGTTGACTGAAGTACATGCGCACTACGTACGCGAATCATCCATTGGTGTGATTATCTTACTTATGAAACCCGTTCGCTCGTCCGTTCGTTCGTTCGTTCGTTCGTTGCCATCGTTTATGTTTGTGGTCAAGTTTTTTTTAGAAGGCCGTTTCTTCACCTGTGTGTACCTATAAATCGGCACATCATCAAAAACAACATAACCGCGATCACCATAACACAATTTCAATCAATTTGTTACACCGTAAAAACCGACACGTTCTATATTTATCTTCTCATTATCGCTCCAAAATTTTACTAATATGAAACATATTTCATATTAAACTTCTCTTTAGTAATAAATACTTCGTTAATATTATAGAATTATAAACATTTTATGCTATTATACTATAGATTAATTCATTATACATCATGTACAAATAAAGAGTTTCCGTTGTCTATAAATCAATAATATTAAATTTAATAATCGTCAATGTATCAAAATCAGGCAATTAAAAAAAACACTGAATAACGACAAAAAATATACATATTACTTAATAAAATACAGAACATTAGTACTGTTTTCCTTCTTCCTCAATTTTCTTGAACTACAGACAAATATAATTATAAATAAATTCATAAAATAATATATGACAATTATTGATCTTAAAAAAAATTAGAGAGATCCAAATCTGTTTCGAAAATCATTGAAATTTTTGTTTGAAAATCTTTCAGTTTTAATCTTAAAACTTTACTTTTTATTGCCAATAGATTTATGAGAAACATCTATTTATTACATGTTATTCGAGTTAACACGTTCGTGATCACTAAGGAGACACGTAATAAATTCAATATCAACTAGATAGTTAATATTTAAATTTGATTTAATCCCAACAAGTTGATTAATGATATTATCTATAAGTTAGAAAGAATCTAGATTAATTTACATCTAAAATTATCACTGTTGCATTAGAAATTAATATTTAACAATCTATATTGACGTAATAAATATCTAATTTTGAGATTTAATGCTAATTTATCAAAGATATTTAGTAGTTTATTAATTTAACTTAAAACAATGACATACCTTCCCGCTGGTTGAATTACGAAATACCGATTTATGGAAAATGAAAGAACTATCGCCGATAAGCTCAGTTTTATTTTATTTATTTTTTATTAAATATTAATTCGAAAGTCAAATTGAATATTTAAATACCTCATTTGTAAAGTAAAGTAATCTCAGCTAGCATTTAAACCAAGATTAAATATGTTAATTTAGTTTATGTTTTATAAAATTTACTTTTATTCAAATTAAAATATTATGCTACGCTTACTCTAAGTAGAGAGAAAAAAGAAAGTTGTGTATTGTGTGATGGTTCAGCTAGATAAGGTAAAATCTAACACAAAATGTTTCTACTTTAAAAAGTTTAAAATAGGTTATACAGCAACATTAATATTAATATTTATTATAGCCTATTTAATGAATTCGTCTCGATTGGTATACTTCTCGATTTGAAAACTTAATTAGATTTGTAGTTATAAAAGATAATTTAAAAACAAGGCAGATATAATCTCGAAATATAATTTATTGTATCAAATAATAGTTACATATCAATCAGAAAAAAATTTCTATAAAAAAGTTGTTTGAAAATGATAGCTAGAAGTGATTCGTTTTATAAATTGTCTACCAAGATTAACAATAATTTATAACATTTTTTTTTTAATTTCACCTATAGGTCGTTCCGCGTAATATTTGGTTATAGATAGTTAAATCTGTAGAGTAGGGCGTGAGAATTATAGTTAATTATCTACATCAAGGTTAATTTTACTTACAGTATATAAAGACAGTAATTAATCGATGGTTTTTTTTAATAAATTGGTACCTAATTTAGTTTTTAAACATATTTAAATTTATTACTAGAAATTTGTAAGAAAATATTAAAAATATCACTTAAATTCTTTCTTTGCACTCTTGATATAATCAATTTGTTTAAGATAAAAAATATAAAATACTCTAGAACCTCAAATAAACAATAAAAAGAATGATTCATAGATTAAAATATTTTTAGTTAGCCATATTGGTGTAGATCAGTTTTTTAATAGACTAATATAAAATCCGCTATCCGTTTAAAAAAATTAAATTAAATAAGAGCTACTCAAAATAATTGGCGAATTTTGATTGTTTTTACTAAAATTCAAAGTTGTTCACGAACAACTAAGCAAAATTGTTTTAGCCGTTTCTGGGAGTTATTATTATTTAAGACAAGCGTAACGAGGGCAAAAGTATTTTTATTTAAATTCTTAAGCATTACACTCAAATAAATATGTAGCTCCAAATTGTTTAATAGCATAATTATCCTTAATCTGCGATTAATTTGTAATGTGATTGAAAAACATCGAAAATGAAATGAAATCTTTCATATCTGGTTTTACGTTATTTACAGCATTAACGATTTTAGACTCAAGTTTTTTATATTTTTGATTAATAGTTCAATGTAAGCTATTCTTAATTCAAGCTTAGTTTTATGTAAAGTAGTAAAGGTTTATTTTTGTAGAAGAGTAACACATTTATAAAATAATCATAAGCGCATTATAATAAAGGTAAAACATTCAAAACTGCTGTATATAACAATATAAATTCCACACTAATGGGGCAATAGTAATTAACAATTTTCTTGCAGTGTGTTTAAATAAGAAGAATAAATGCATGTATTTTTGCACGAAACGATTTCTAGTAAAGTTAACGGGTTGTAGCATTTATTTGAGTTCCAACATACACAATTCTATTATTCTTTTGCTCGAGTCTCATTCAGTTCTATAGATGACGCAAAATTCACTGAACCATTCTTATTATCGCTGAGAGAAACGCGCCAATATAATAATATGTGGTATAATAGTACACCAGGCGCAGTGCACATACGAAAACAATGATACAATGATATAGCGTAGTTTTTATAATAACAAGCGCTGTTATGCATCACAGCAAACATACAATACCAAAAAGAAATCATGAAACGTTTTAACTACCTGATTCTCACAAATGTTTGAACTGTTAAACCCGTTTCGATAATAACATTTCATTAGCATCATTTATAGATTCTGTATGTTTAGATGGTTCGATCTCGATCTAAATAAGAAGCGTAATGTTTCAAGTTGTGTTTGAAACTTTCTATTTGATGCATGTAAATTAGGGAAGCAGAAATGAGTGCGCGAATTGCTACAAAACAGATACTCGCGATTGCCGATATACATTAAGTAGACGTGTATATCTTCAATGTTCTACTTTCGCATTACTACTTGAATATTTGCACGCGCATTTGACAAACACCAGATAAACTTGTTATTTACGATTGACTATCTCTTAACTTATGTCGGAAATGCTAATAGCTAGCACGAGCTCACTTCCAGTTTATATAATTAAATACAAATATCATTTCAATTCGTATTTTGTTTCCGTCAAATATATTACATTTCCGTTAAATATATTTTATAATTAATATATAACTCTCGCAATTTTCATAAATTGGACAAAAATATTTATATTTAGGAACTTAAGAGCATAACATCATACAAATACCCATCAAATAGAGTGACAGAAAGCCCTTTTTTTTAGTTTAGTTTACATATTATTTAATATGATTTGGTGCAAAATTAATAGAGATTAAATGCAGAAGTAATCGACTTATATTATGTATAATATTAATCATTATTAAATTAAATCATTCAAAATATGTGCGTAATAGTAATTTAAATGAGTGTTACATCGGAATTTGATCAAAAATATAGATTTTTAATACAATAAAATTAAAACAATTCAACCTTCAATTATGGTTTTATTTATTTAAAATTACTCATATAAGTGAAAATTCACAGTCATTGCATTTGTAATAATTCATATAAAATTAATTAAAATTTGATTTAAAATAGTTTGCCTCTTTAGAGACAGAATAGAAAATATTACCGATTTATTTATTTTACATACATTATTTAATTAGCAGTTTTTTTTTTAATTAGAGTTGTAAAGTAAAGTTGAAAATATTGTGAAATTGTACAAAACTTATTTCTGATTACTAAAAATGTTGTGGTAAATAAATCCAAAACAAAACAAAAAATATAGAAACTTGTTGGAAATAATTTCAATTAATTAAACCGTAGTAGACTATTTATCTTTCGTGATGTCAGCGATGGAAAATTGAAATGTATACCCAGCCTCAAAGAATTATGACAGATCGTCAATGAGAAAGTAGGTCCAGAGTCACAACAAGACGTGCCGTTACCACCGACATGACATCATCTGTATGAACCTGCTTATAAGTACGCATTTCTTTGCGGTTACTAGCTGAAGATTCAATAATAAACACATCGATGATGATGCGTGCATATCCACCACATAGTGCGTCCATCATCTATTCATCCACTTTTAACTTACTTTCGAAACTAAACCAAGTTAGCTAACGGCGCTTAACGTATAGTTGAACCTCTGACCTTATTAATTTGCGATGTTAATAATGAAATGCAGAGAGGCTATTGTTAATTGTTGGGGAGATCAGGCGCCCGGTGTAATTGTTCTAGATCTCACTACGCGGCATGCAATGTGCGGGTGCCTGTGAGAAACACCTAATTCCAGCTAATTGAATTCCACTGGGCAGTGTTATTAGTATTAGCAGTTACCCATCATATGTAACGTAACACTTGAGCAGGTGTAAGAGTCGACACGCGCTACGAATTAATCGTGTCGAACTCATTGCCGCAACAGTTCCGGTCGTGCCTGTTCATTTCGATATATCCGACATTCCAGTGATGTTATTAGAGCAACGGGATCCTTTCAGGATACGCGGAGAAAGCATATCTATCGTTTGTTCACAAATTAAGATGCGTGTAATATATGTAGGCATTGATGGGGATATAAATGTTGTGGCCGCTTGCGTTTTCGAATGTGGAATAGAGTGACCCGAAGCGATTTGGAGAAAGTGGGCCGGTACACGGTACGATTGTTCATCGAGACGCGTTCAGAACGACAGAATCTCTCCTTCTCTTTTGCGTTTTATTTACGTATAGATATAGTGTGCACGTTTATAAGTGAACAGATTCATAAATCTAAGCGAAACAGATGTATGTACGTATTATACGGGCACTTGTATGAATGGTTCGCGGTGCGGCGCCGATAGGAAAAAAGGTATGAACCACAGCGAAGCCGGTTGCCCAGTGTAGTTGTGTGGTTGTGCGCTAGCCGCCGGCTGTCGGCTGTTTACGAGCGCTGGTATAAGAGAGTGTGTCAGTAGGTCGTACCTCGCACGCCGCCGTGTTGTGTCGGTGCTGCGGTTACACCAGTCACCATACCAGTCACATACAAACACAACACATACAGATCACACCATACGCACAAATCAACACACACACACGCACACACAGATGTATATGTTTTGCAATGCGGTATTGGAGACCGTAAATAGCGCGCGATATAAATCTACCCTGGAGTAAATATGCTCGTGTTTTGTCTGTTTTGCAGAACAAATTCCACCTGAGCAATTGCTTCAGTCTTCAGCCATACCATCAATCAGTCAACAACACCATGAAGAGAGTGCATCAATTCGTTGTTGTTTTCGTCCTAGGATTGTTGACAATTAGGGTAAGGGTTTCATATAATTTTTTTTTTTAATAATCCCTCCCGACACACGCAATAACAAATATCTGATTTCTTATGTGAAAAACATTATTTATCAGATATAAAAGTATTCACTATTTAATTGGCGTACTATCTCGATTGGTTGCATAGAAAAGTAATAGTTAATATAGAAAATAAAATTTATGAAAAGCGGAAAATCGTATTTATTACACTAATAAATCCGCCTTTAAGAATATAAAGCAAAAATTTCGTTTGTAATTTGTTTATAAATCTCGTCAAAATCAATTTAATTTCGCTTTTTAACAGAAATTTATTTGCTGAATATGCGTGCTTGTTATAACAAATCATATCAATGTTATGTATCAATTTGATCACTTTTTATTTATAAACTTAAATTAGAATTTTTCTAATAATAATGGAGCTAAAAATGGACATAGAAATAAATAATTCCTGTCAATTTTAATCATGTTGCTAAACGATTAACGTAATACTAAATATTAACAAACTATTATGAAAACCAATTTTAATGATCCTGGTGATGCAAGGATTCCCGTATTGATTGCACAAATAGAGAATATTAAAATGTAGGTGATGGTACCCACATTGTTTAGATTTAATTGCAATCGATAAATCTGCGAGTGTGGTCGTCGACTGCATGGTAGCCGTTGACCGGTAGCGGTAGTGGTAGCCGTAGCCGTTCGGCTACGCTGAAGGCCGAGGCCACTCACTGTGGGCACCACGATCCAACGAGCATAACACATTCCTGCGCGTCAGTGAATGAACTCGACCGATATATGATACATTGCATTACTCTTAAGATGATACACATTGTATGAACTGGTGTTATGTTTGGTTTGTTTATGTTCGCAGGAAGCACAATGCGATGCACCGCTTGTCGATTCCGCTTCACTACCACTGGAACACCGAGCCGTCTATGGGCCACCACTATCCGGTCCCGGGGGTGGGCATTTGCCCCCGCAATCTGGTTACGCCCCGCCAACGGTGATTCAAAGTGGAGGCGGCGGTGCCGGGCCTGATGATCCTTGGCCCTTGGCCACACCTGACATGCCGCAAATTAAGCATCTCCAGGTGCAATGCGAGAAGACGCATATGCGCGTCAATATTGAATTTGATCGTCCATTCTATGGCATGATATTCTCCAAGGGCTTCTACAGCGATCCACACTGTGTCCATATGAAGCCGGGTACTGGGCATCTGAGCCAGACGTTCGAAATATTCCTCAACAGCTGTGGCATGTCTTCCTCTGCGAATCATAACGCAGCGGGCTATGGCGCACCAACACCAAGTGGAAGTTATGTAGAAAATACAATTATTATTCAGTATGATCCCTATGTACAGGAAGTGTGGGATCAAGCAAGAAAACTCCGTTGCACTTGGTATGACTTCTATGAGAAGGCTGTTACATTCCGACCATTCCAAGTGGATATGTTACATGCGGTGACTGCTAACTTCCTCGGTGATAACCTACAGTGTTGGATGCAAATCCAAGTCGGGAAAGGACCGTGGGCTTCTGAAGTATCCGGAATCGTTAAGATTGGTCAAACGATGACAATGGTACTTGCAATCAAAGACGATGAGAACAAATTCGATATGCTTGTACGAAATTGTGTCGCACATGACGGCAAACGTGCTCCTATCCAATTGGTTGACCAATATGGTTGCGTCGTGCGACCAAAGATTATGAGCAAATTCCAAAAGATCAAGAACTTTGGACCATCTGCTTCCGTAGTATCTTTCGCCTACTTCCAAGCATTCAAATTCCCTGATTCCATGAACGTGCACTTCCAATGTGTTATCCAAGTATGCCGATACAACTGCCCAGAACCTAAATGCGGTGGACACGGAGGACATGGACATGGAATTGAATATGGTCCACCTAATTTGGGATTAGCAGGCAACAGTCTTAGTGCTGGCGATTTCGGTCAACATCTCGGAGGACTTGGCGGATTAGGAAACGGCGAGTATGGTCCACCACCACTACCTGAGTATGGTGTGCCACCAGCATATCCAGATCCTCGTCATCCTTCTGGACCAAGTGGGGCTTTCTCCGAGCCAAATCCCGATGTAGTTCCCGCACCGCAAGCTCAAACATCTGCGTCATCTACATCAAACCCACCAAATCCATCATCTCCAGCACCTCAAGTGTCCGCTCAGGGCAGCAATGAAATTCATTTACCCCCACCTCCACTACCTGGACACCATGGAGCTTACAACACTGTCAAAAGGAAGAGCGGCATTGCTGATGAGCACGAAGGAAACTTGGCTACACTTGGTGGCCGGCCAAGGTCTGTTGAGAACCTACCAGCTGAATTACAAGGTGCCAGAAGACGTCGTAGCCCTGACACGATGAATATTGTCGTAAGTAGGGTCTACAAACGTGAAGCACAAGAGATGACCGATGTGAACACAAGCAGGACAATTCAAGTTGTTGCTCCTGGAGATGTAAACTTTGCTTTAAACGCTGCCCAAAATAACGAAACGGTTGTGATCCAATCGGCTTCTTCGTCTGATCCAGAAACGATCTGCATGTCGGTGCCAAGCTTTGTTGGCGGATTAGTCATGTTGTTGCTGGTACTAATTGTCGCTAGTCTTGTCGCTGCATTCTTGTTTGTGCGAGTGCGAGCTATTGACCGCAAAGGCGCCGGCACCGCATACGTAAATGCACGTGGTTACGAAAATTCCGAATTCGTAAAAGTCGCCAACTGACAGAACCCAACTGATAACTTTTTGATTGCTTCCTTCGCTAAGCCGTCTACCCATGTGAACTCGATTATGTGAGAGAAACTCTTTGTACATTTAATTTGATGGTTCCAAAGATGTTCAGGTTATTTATGACAAGTGATTCATTATTAAATTATTTGTTGCGCGAGTGAGTCTGCACCGAATTTTTCTGTTGATGTGGCTCGGATGCGTTCAGTGTTTTTGTGCCTTCGTTCAATGTATTTCCTGTTTAGTTACACCTTAACCCGTCCACTGTTCCCGCGAGATCCCTTAATGTTAATTTATTTATTTTTACTAAACAATGCGTCAGTGACACTGATCTACCTCTATACCTCCTCCCCATGATCAGTGAACATTTTTTTTCTTGTGCCCGCGACTGATGATCTGTTCCGAACGGTATTTTCCGTCGCGAGCATGATTTCAATTATTTTTACTAACTCAATTTAAGTTATTATTATGTAATGTGTATTTTAATTACTGTTCAACTAATATGATCTTATTTATATTATATATACATATACTTTATGCAAACGCATATATTTATTTCACCATCAAATCCATAGAGAAATGAATACAATTGTGAATTAACTTTGCAAGACATTAAAAAAAAACAACAACAAATGCCAAGTCAATGGCTAAACAAACTAATTGAGCATTTTCAACACCCACAATACTATATAAATTTGAAAAAAATCATAAAATGTTTATTGACTACGAAGTAAAATTTTAGTCAACTTTTTTTTATTTCTCTTTAATAATAAGATGAAGCATATAAATTAGTGAAATAAACAGAGTAAATAAGTAATTCGACACATATTGTTTTTCACTTTCTAGCATTCACATGTCTATGTATTCGTTACTCTAAGATGAAATCAATTCAACGATAAATATACATGAACATACGTGTTACTGTATAGTAATTTTTGTATCTGACGTACTCTAACTAAAAGTGTAGTGTCTCTGTTATTGGGGACGCGAAAATGTAAGATGTTTGTTTGATAAAACATTGGTTATTTATATAATGATGTTGTATAGATCATTGAAAGAGTTTCCAGGACATGTAGTAAACAAAACAACATTACACCAACTACACATACGTGTGTATGTTGTATGTGGCAACCAGAGACAACCTGTCTCGCTCCACTGGCCTAGATGGCATACTATTGTATACATGCGTACATACAACCAATTCAACTGATGTCCATTCGACACCTGCTTTATTCCGGATGCTACTTATACATACATATATTAATTAAGTCATGTTCTTCCGATATCACCTGGTCATAACCTCAGGGATATCACATTAAATTGTGTTGGTTTTCCAATCAAAATTCAAGTGCTAATAAACTATTCTATATTTATAAATTACGTTTATTAATTATTAGAGGAGTTTCATCACTTTTTGATTGTTTCATATATGGTAAACAAAAAACGAAATTTACTTCTATGTGAAAATATGTTAATTTTACAGCATGAAAAAAAAATGTTACAATTTTAATTGAAATTAGACTAAAAAATAGACAATTCATGTAGACAAAGAAGGTTTCACATTGATTTCATTGGATTATTACAACGAAATAAATAAGTTCTCATTGCATTTTATAGCACATATGAGTGTTTTTTTTTTCTCTCTCTCTCTCTCTCTCTCTATATATATATATTGCTTGTGTTTTTACTTTAGTTTTTTGATAGCGACGAAATTTAAAATTATCGACATTTTCGCATCTAGTCAATTTATTTTAAGTGTTAGACAATCTGTTTCATTTTTAGAATAAGTAGTTAATATGTTGAGATTAATTATAGGAACTGTACCATATATAGAATATATTTGAATATGGATGATTAGAATTTGATTGAAATTATATATAAAACATTTTTGTTAATTTGAACACTTTTTTAAGCCAAATCATTTATATTTAAACTCAAATGTCTAGTTAACTTTAAATTAAACGGAATCAAAATATATAATTTAACAAAATATAACGACAATGCAATTCGAACTAATTTTAGAATTTGTATAATGATCTTTTTATTTCAAATTTTTATTCAATTCGAGCTCTACATTGCTATTCATTTCATACGTGCACACTTATTATGTAGGACATTTGGAAATATATTGAACCATCTCATTTCACCATTATAAACTCTTTGTACAACATTTCTTTTAAAAACGCAATCCTCATACACCAACCTATCCTTCCTTTACAAAATTACATCAGTTGTCGATTGAGTTTACTTGTGTTCTGCCAGTATAAGCTAGAATCGCGAAGATATGCTGTTCTAATCAAAAACAAAACAAATGTGAGAATAAATGAATAAAATAGAAAATCAGATATAATTGTTTTCTGCAAACTCTGCGTCTGTTACATTACTAATACGGCCTAGTATACATAGCCATTGTATTCTAATATTCTTTGATTCCATACAATGTAAGAGTAGGTTCATTTTTACGTTTTCTTCTTGGTTTAACTATTAAAAGAACACTGTTATTAATGACTTTGTTGTATGAGTCAATAAGATATTATAATGATCGTCTAAATTAGCTCTAGTTATTTTTGTTTTCGACAAAAATGATATGAGAAAAAGAATGGAATTTGATTTATACTAAATTATGAATTGCCTATGTTCTAGTTCGCACAC
This sequence comes from Nebria brevicollis, assembly GCA_944738965.1. Lineage (NCBI taxonomy): Eukaryota > Metazoa > Arthropoda > Insecta > Coleoptera > Carabidae > Nebria > Nebria brevicollis. Next base: position 13,063,719 of record OX122899.1, on the reverse strand, counting down.
ACAGTAAGTATTGTCTTTCATATGTCATTATAGTATAATAAGCTAATTTTTTATTTAAACCCAAAAAGCTGATTTTAGAACTATGATGAATAAAAATCTACAGTCAGGAACACATATTTAGTTCAAAATTATAATTCTATAAAATAATACTCCTTCAAAATTATATTATTTGTATATGTAATTAATATATTTACGCAGCAGTAATAAAAATAGATCAAAATAACTGTTGTACGTAATTGTGATAAGTCAAAATTAAACCATTAATTTTGAAACCTACTTTAAGTAAAATAATTCGTATATAAGCCGGAAGTTATTTCAAAATACAGTTCGAGCAAAAAAAAAAAACAAAATCTAATGTGGCCTTTCACTTACAAAATAAAAATATTTACGATATAAATTCACGTTTAATACTTCATAAAATAAACCGAAACTGAGAACGGAATGAAGTATTATTTCCGGTTTGGTGAATTGCTGGAAAATACCAATCAGCAAATTGGAATTAAATCAAAAAATTTCGATTTGCGTTCTTCAAAAACAGTTCATGATTCAGGGACGCTCAAAACGGATATTTACATCAAAATCTCCATTATGAATATTTGGCGCATACTCAAATGGCCCGGCGGTAAATTTTGGACCTTTCTTTTCGCCCGAACCATCGGTTAAAGAAAAAGGTTCACTAATCCTCTTAAATTGACTAGTTTTACGAGAAGTACGTATCAAACAGGAAGATTTGAAATTGATATTTTTCTGCGAAATTTCCATTAATTTTCTAAAATTAGTATTATAGGTAACAATGTATCAATTGGGAAAATATAATTTAGTTTAAAGTTGATCACGATGGAAGAAGTGTCGTTTTGTGTTGCTCCTAATGGTTTCCGCTATTGTTTTATACTTTTATATTTATCCATTTATACTTCTATATTTTTCCATTTATACCTTTATATTTATCCATTTATATTTTTATATATACATTTAAATAAAATATCAAAGAATTTTTGATTATTTTTTGCCTTTGTGAATCTAACTTCTAAAATGCAGATTTCTTAAAATTTGCTTTCGGGCAAAATCACTATACGATTTGACAGTCCAATGATTTGTGACACCAATCGCCGGGCAGTTAGAGTATGCGCCGAATATTTTCGTGATTATAATAATGCGAAAGTAAAAACGCCTATTTACGTAAATATACGTAATTTCAGTGACGGAAAAGGAACTGCTGATTCTTTGAATGTCAATAAGATAAAACAGGATCATAGATTTTATCACTACTGATAACATCCGGATTCTTAAGCACCACAGTCCTAAAAATCAAATAATTGACCACATATAACCAAAAGCGTAAGATTTATTATATTATTAAGACGCGTACTTAAAATCAACATGATTAAATTTAACGTGTTTTTTTTTTGCTTTATTGACTTGTATATTTATTATGTTTATGTCTATGCTTACGTTTATGTCTATTGTGAAAGGATGCTTATACAGTGAAATATACCCGTATATAAATTATCCATTAACTTTACTCTCTATAAAATAAATATGTATCTGCTATTGGAATCAAAAAATAAATTTAAAATGATTTTTTTTTACATATACACCCGTTCAAATTGTTGGTTTTTATATACATTTTCTAAACGGTGATGTTTCTTTAAAACACCATTTGAAACACTTTTTTGATATCGGTATTTATTATGATGATCGAATATTGTGAAATACAACCTTAATTTCATCTTCCATCCAAAGATTTCGTTAAGGCAATGTTCCAATTTTTTGGTCAAATAAATGACTACCTATTTTTTATAATTTTTTTCTCTCTTATTTTATTAAATAGAAAATAAAATTTTTATTTACAATATTAAGTAACTCATGCAGTATACAATTTTTTTTTTTTAATTTTTATGCATAATTACTTATGTAGGAGGTGACAAAGTAGAGGCCACGAAGATGAGACGTTTAGCGGTGTGCACGATAACGACAGTCCAGGACGTCTAAAATAAAAAAATCTAACGGGGTTTTATTAAGAACAAAATTACCTTCTCCGTAAACCAATAAATAGTAAAAAAGTAAAAAAAACCTAGAAAATAGAGTGAGTTTAAGAAAAGTCATGTTTTTTACACAAAATTGGACCTTTGGGATTGAATAAAAATGGAACAAATGTGTATTTATTTCAAAATGTCGGTTTGCGTTCTGCATTATAAGTTAATTAATAAAATAAAAAAGGATTTGAGTCAATAGCTTAATTATTTTTTGAGCAAGAGTGCACACCGTTTTTAAAAATGTAGTTTCGAGAAAAACGAGTTTATAGTTTAATTTTAGTATTAAACGGTTTGGAAATTTACCTTAAAATATTTTTTACATATTTTTGAATTGTTTTTGTATATAATTATTGAACAAAAAAAAATCGATTTTTTCTTCTTAAGTCAATCTCATCCAAAATGTTCAAATTGAATGTTTATCAACGGTTATCACTTAAGGTTATTCACTAGAAGAAAGTTTCTCATCAGCATATCTAAATTTAATTACACACAAATATCTTATTCCATAATTTTCGACTTATGTTCTTCAGATATGGTTCACACCCTATCAATTTATGTTTTTGTTCATTTGACTCATAAGTTTTCTTGGCGGGAGAATTTCGTATAGAAGTAAACAAATGGTAACTAATGAATAATAGATAAGCGCCGATGAGTTGTGCGCATCTAGTGTCGCCAGCTAACAGTAAATATAAAGCCCAATTCACAATATATCATATAATAATCACCTATGTGATATAATTACATCATAGCACTGGTCAACTGTGAATGCTTTTCTCAACATGAAAGTGATTAATGGATGAGAAATTTTGATATTATATTTATAGTAAATTGGCGACACTAGCTGCGCACAATCAGTGCGTACTTATTTTTTATTATATATTTGCTTGCATCCGCCAAGAAAACTTATGAATTAAATTTGAATGAAGTGAATTGTCTGATGTTGATTTATCTGCGCGATGATTTTCCGGCAAGGAAATGTAATCGACGCATATACCAGAAAGATACTTTTTTTTTAACTGTACCAAGTTTTATTTTTCTAATTTTTCGTTAGTAATGAGCCATATTAAATTTTACCCAAGTAAACCTAAACATTTTCAGAATATAGTGTCAGGAAGACGAAATTAAAATGCTAATTGAATAGTCCTCCCTTGTTTTTATTATTTAATAACTTGTGGTATATATACAACATTTACTGCTTTACTCAAGCGGGAAGTTCCCGTTCTCTGGATGATTTATCATCGAACAACAATACCTAAACCAAAACTAATAACAATCATATATATCCTTGTATTGGACGTGTGTGATCTTGAAATGGAGTTGAACTGCAATACATTTCAAATATATCTCATTCTGGGAACGGGGCCTTTCTTTTAGGTAATTTTATATTTCATGTTAAATATATTCATAAAATTCTTATACGTAATTTTACAAAATTATACAAGAAATTACGAATTTTGTTTAAATTTAGTAAAACTTTGTTAAAATCTCGACGACCAATTTAACCTCAATTTATCCTCCGTAGTAGACAGTCGATATCGAGCAACACTGAGTATCCGATTACCTCTGCAAACCAGTACCAACTAAAAATTTGTATTTATTTATGTGTGATTTTTACTTATAAAATTGAAAACGTAGTCGACGCTGTTAGCGAAATTCAAGGTAAAGCCGCTGCCAAACTGGCCATAAAAGTTTTAAAAAGAAGGGAGAAAAGCATTCGATTCTACCCTATTGTGGAATCCAGCACCAACAGAAAATAGCGAAGAAAACGATAGGTTTGTCAGATTTTTCTTTACCATCAACCTCCGCAGGAACCAGACTCCAGCCAAGTAAATTTTCAAAACAACCCTAGGAAGAAAGAAAAGCATGACCCTCTAAACCATCCTACAAGCGAAAACTATAATCTAAAGGTATGCAACATATTCTCCACTCGCAATACATAAACACGCACATTAATTAACAGAACAACAAACGAAAACCACAATATGGACGAGACATAGAGGCCACAGCTGCCAAAGCACCAGGCCTGTGAATCCTCCTACAAACGTCAAAAATAAGTTCCACCCTCTGACTAACGAAAGTGACACTGACTCGGTGCACGAGAGCGAAGAAGACAAGCCAGCCCATCGAGTTCTAAATACCAGACCCCCTCCACACATTATCATCCCAGGTATAGCTAAAAACCAAGGACCAATCCTGAACTATCTTAAAAACGTCCCAACCATAGGCTTTCATATCAAATACACCAATAACAACACCAGTTTATACCTAAATAACGAGAAAGAAAGGCTGGAACTATTCAACGAATTCAACAAAGATGAAAACCTGCAATACTACACATATACAGACCGCAAAGACAAAACCCACGCCTTCGTCCTAAAAGGGCTGGACAATGCACCGGATTTCATAAAAGACATAACGAAACCTCCCTCTCACAATTGAACTGTGTACATATGTACCACATCCAATCCCCTCATATACACATCTAATAAGATCACTAGCGAACTAAATGACCTCTTTACAGAAATTAATAACCTGAAGCAATTAGTGAACCTAGGTAATATGATTAGAACCAACATCATCACAAAATGTGACACTGAAGCAGAGATGTTCACAGCATTCATTAAACAAACCCTAACTACTACAATCGCTTCATCAACATTTGCTCCTGGAAGTATTTTTAATCTAAGTTTTAACTGGTTAATGTAGCAATTAAGTTTTAATATAAAAAATTATTTTCAAATGTTTTTTGGTGTTTAATAAAAATTTTGTCCATAAAATACTCCAAACTCCATAGAATGTAAGTTCTCACTATCGAATTATTATCATTATACTATAATTTTAAGCAAAACAATCATTTTTATGTATTTACTTCAATACTGTTTACGTTATACTGTTTTTCTTTAATAAAACTAGTTTTGTATACAAATTTACGCATATTAAATTAAATTTGTTTTACTTTTGTGAGATATTATTTGAATTCCGTGCCATATTTTATAATTGTGCAATGCGGAACACCCCTACATTTTATTAAATGAACTAAGGGGCAATTCACTTAATTTCACAATTCAAAAATACAAAATTATTACTTTTCTTAAAGATGTTCGTTCAGAAAGAAACGCTTTTTTGAATTAGACTATTTTTATCATTTTTCGTCATTAATGAAAAATATTAAATTTTACCCAAGCAAAACAGGGATATTTCAGAATATAACGTTGGGACGACTAACTTGAAAATATAATACTTCTCACGTCTAATAGTTTTTAGTCACTTGCGGTATATATACCACATTTACTAGCTTATAAAATCGGGTCGTTTACTTTCTCTGTAGCAATGAGCTATTTCTTCTTCTACCATCAAAATAAACAAACAAAACCAAGCTTCATATATATCCTTGTTTAGACGTGGCTGAACTTAAAATGTTGTAGAATATCAAAATATATCTCTAACTGGAGAGAGGGGGGACTGCCTTTTTGGTAATTTTAGCAAAAAAATTAATTATATTTGCTTATCTCTCGACATTTCAAATGGATTATTAAACATGTAAATTAAATCACAAACCATTTTGATATATGTATGCACTTAAGGTTGTATGAGACATAAATTAAAAATGCTACAAAGCTATTCATTTTTCGTATATAAGTTGATTTTATTACTGTCAACATTTCAGCAAAGTTTCATGAAATTTTACGCGGTAGTTTAGGAGATCAAAAATTTTCATTTAACATGGGCTCTTATGGAGTTTCACGATTTTTCCTTTTCATTTGTAAAAAAAAACAATATAAATAATGCTAACGGGGCCTACAAACCTTAATATAATTATTTCCACATGTTTAATAGAGTTCAATTCAAAAAATTAATATGATTTACACGGTCAAATTTGAAATATTCAATATAAAGTACAAATATTCAGACTATCTAACGATGGACATGTAACGACATGGCAACAATGTTGGCCGGCCGAGTGAGTGACACATTAAAAGTCAGCGTAATTTTTCAAATTCAGATGAAATATTTTAGACAATAATATAATTATTTACAATTTTACATAAGTTTTAAGAAAAATTTAATAGGGCACGCTTAACAAATAACACTTGTTAACTGCAATTAAATTTTCTTAGCCAAAAACTTTAGAACCAACTGTCAGATTCTACATTCTACCAACTTATTATTAATCGCGGTGTTGCCGATGTGAAAGTGTAAAATAGTAACACTTATTTTGGTTTATATTTCTATAAAATTAATGTTTTAGTATATGTAATATGCTCTGATCTGTTTAGTTAATTATTATGAGTTCAAGACATCACATTTTAGTATCTTCTGGCATCCCTAAAATTTTCATATTTTCATTACAGGAAGTTGCATGCCAAGTACAATCCCTACTACAAGTACAAAAAATGAAATTTATTTTCGTAATTAACGACCAAAAAAAAACGACATTTTTGAAATGTGAAAATACATTTTCTAAGATTTATTAGAATAAATATGTATATATCTTGATCACAATAACTATAAATAGCGAAATTTCTATATGTCTTATGACTGCGCCTTTTGGCTGAGATTGTCCGTCTCGAACAACCTTAAGTCGAGGAGTATTTAAATATATATTGTTAACGTAAATACAGCTATATTTCTATGTCAATAAATATGCATTAAAATAATTAATTAATTAATAATGTTTTTTTATTATTATAATGATGAGCTGGTACAAGAAATCGTTTGATCCTTACGTCATCTTTTTTGTTTTTATTTTAGTCACTTCTAGTGAATCAACTATAAAAGATAATTTAGTTTAATTTATACTGTACACTGTGATTGAAGTTTTTTTTTCTTTTGTGAATTTAAGCAGAATATTGAAATTTAATTTAACCAAATATAATAGTGTGAAAATGCACAGTTTAATAGTTATATATTTATAATTTCTGAGCACGTATTGTAAATAATGTCATAACATACTTGACAAGGTAAGTAGCGTTATTTTTTAATTTTAATTACTTGTAAATTCTAGTACTCCTTTTAAAGTGTGTGTGTGTGAAAATTTATAAAAATACACTTAATATTATTTGGCACATATTTTAATGTATTATTTTATTTATATTTGCATACCAATTCCCATCAAATAGGGTGACAAACAAATCCTTTGCATTAAAATTTTATATTTTTGTTCTTAGTGCACTAAAAATGCATAATTATTGTACTTTTGAATTTTTAATTCTTTTGCTAAATAAAAATATTGAAATGTCGAGATGAATATATAAATAACTTTTATGAGAACCAATAATTTTTTAAATGAGCATTATTAAATTTCAGCCAATTAAAACTAAAAAAAACAGAATATATATAATGAAACTAGTTTTGTATACAAATAAACGTATATTAAATAGTAGAAATTAAATCTATTTTATTTTCTAATATGAAATAATAAGTAAATAATGTGATGAATGAATGTGTTTTGTAGTTTTGTTAGATATTATTTGAATTCCCTGCCATATTTTTAAATTGCGCAATGCATCTTATTCAATGAACTAAACGGCTATTCTTTCAGTAACAGTTCACTTAAATTCTCAAACAAAAAGTACAAATGTATCTCTTTGCTAAGATTAATAATCATGATAATATCAACTCGTTTAATTATGAGTTAAGGATCTTATACCTAACAACTTTCTTATGCGAAATAATAAGTAAATAATGTGATGAATTGTCTGGTGTTGAATTTACCGCGCGATGATTTACCGGTGATGAAACGTAGGTACGGACACGTTCATAAAGATACCTTTTATTGAAATATACTGTTTTATTATTTTTCGTTATTAATGAGATATATTAAATTTTACCTATGTAAAACTGAGAAATTTCCGAATATAGCGTCGGGAAGACTAAATTAAATTGATAATTTAATAGTTCCCACGTATTGTATTATTTAGTTATTTGCGGTATATATATAACATTTACTACCTTACTCAAACGGGTAGTTCGCCTTCTCTATGGTGGAAGACCGTGAAATGATGATCCGACCTCAACCTAATCTCTAAATACTACTAAATAAGGATAAATATAGCTCTTGAAATGAAGTTGAACTGTAATATCATTTCACAACGTAAAACTCTCCAACTGGAGAGAACGGGAACTGCCTTTTTGGTGGTTATTTTCAAGTTCATAAAATTTTTATACTTAATGTATATATTCTTACAAAATTATACAAGAAATTAAGAATATTGTTTAAATTTAATAAAATTGTATTCAACATATTCTTTTGCAAATTAAAAATAATGACATATCGAAATAAATTTAAAAATAGCTTCTATAACCGGAATCGAGCAATTCTTGTATCTTGAAAATTTTTACTTTCTTATTTGTTAATGTATTTTGTTAATAATCATTCTAATTGTTTAAAACATATCTTTATAATTAAATAAGCTTTGATATAGTAAGCATATTGATAAGATTTAGTTATGATTTATTGTCTATTCCTTAATGTTTGATACAATCTAACACGCGACCGATTCCGGGTTAAGAATCAATAATTTTTAAAAGAATTATTTACACATATATCATCATTAGACACTTTAATTAATGACAAAAATCAACAACAGTTTTATATTAATTAAGGTGAAGAACATTCATAATCCACAATAAAAAATAAAACTAATTCTGAACTTAGAATTAATAGTAGTTATTTTTATTTATTTATCTATAAAATAGAATTTTATACCAAACCTACAACATTATAAGAAACCGACACAATATTACGAATTGTTGGTAAATAAAAACATGTTAAATGATTGTAAGAAAAACATCTGAAGTACAATTTAGTAAAATCGCTTATTAATAGTGGTATTTTTGAAAAAAAAAATCTATAATAGTTGTTTATTGTTAATAGATAAGAATGTATGTAACAAGCTTATTTTAATCATTTCTTTGCAAATTAAAATATTGAAAAAACCGAGATAAATTTATCAAAGGATGAAAGATTAGTCATTTATAAAATAATGGATATATTAAAAAAATAATATAATAATGAAATGAGCACTTGTGACAAAATATAAAGCACTTCTTCTAATAACACAAATCGACATCGGGTAATAAAATAATGAATGGGATCAAGCATTAATTGCAATCTGCTATACAGGCTTATAAGACCAATACAAGGAATACTATACTATAGATTTTCCAGCCGCGGTTTATCAATATGACAATTATTAAAAATACTAGAAAATTTCTGTAATTTTTGTTAAATAATAAGCTCAATTTACATTAAAAATATCTCTATCTACGGTTAAACTATTTCTATTAAATGATTTTGAGTTAATTTGATATGGATTGACCCGTTGTAAACATGTGTAAGTTCGGTTGCGTTTAGTAGATAGTAAGTTGATTTTCCATCGAAGTCTCTCAAAAATGAATTGAAAAATTATTAATTTACATTAGCATAATATATAAATTCATATTCATATTTCGAAGTAACCCAGGATACGACTATTCATTCCTTTAACCTTGATTCAAGTAGTAAACTTTCAGGCAAGTGTAGATTTTATAATGAAATTGCAAAATACCTATCAATATATGCTTTAATTTTTAAAATAAATACAACAAAAATAATGAGGTGCGAGATATTATTATGCAATACATATACAAAAATAAAATGTTTGAAAATCAGTTACAATTGCGAAATAGAAATATAGTTTAAAATATTTATATATATTCATTGCCCCCGCCTGCAATTAAAATACACGACACGGACGATAATTAATCTACCATGAAGTTGACCCAACATACACAAATGTATGTTTGGTTGCATATCAAGGTTGGTATGCTAAGCTAGTATTGAAATCTCTCAAAAATGAGTCGAAAACAATTATTTTTGCTATATAACGAATTACGCGCATGAAAAACTAATTTCAAGTAATTTTTGACCAAACCAGTCAACTTTTTATTTTATAATTGCACACATTATATCATCTTTTTCTATTAGCGAGGTGAAAACTTTTCTTCATACTCTCACAATCTATATAACTTCATGTATATCTTAGACGTTTGCTTCATTTGTACAAATCCTCCACGTATGAGCTTTTATTTCGTTGACCTAGCGAATTTTGTTCAAGTAAAAATTCAATTCGAAAGTTATGTTGTTATGATTAAAATTCGAACCAGTATTTGTTGAATATAAAAAATTATTGAGTATAAACTATTTATTCTTTGAAAACGACATGGTTTTATCCTTACAAAACTACACACGGTTAAACAAAATTAGAAAAACATAATTTAATCAAAAAATATTACAATTTTATGCAATAAATATGACCAAAAACTAAATAATGAATAGTTGTTTATTTTTTAGCAAAACGTAATATTTTGTTTTGAAACCGTCCAGCATAAAGTGTTTTGGTGTTGGTGCGTATAAACAATTAAATGATATGTATTTGCGCGCAAAAAATAACCGATTAGATAACCTTAACTACTTGTGTATAAAAGCTTGATATCACGTAAACATATTCGTTCCACGAGTATCTTATTGCAATCACATAGCAGTGCATAAACAATACTGATTAGAATATTTATTAAACTATAAATATGAAATGTTTAATAAACAAGTATATATTTTCAAATTTGTTGATATATTATATTTAAAATTATGAATAAAATAAACAGGTCATATTCGTATATACTGTTAAATGTATTTTGACATATAAGTAATAAAAAATACTATAATTACCAAAATTAAATGATTTACAGTAATGCAAGTCTAATTCAGCGGCGTTTTGGCCTATATTTATTAATCATATTGCTTCTTAATTATTCTGATTAATATTATAATTAACAAAAAACACAGCGATGGGTCCATATTTTTAAGAACAATTTTTCTAGATATAAAAATGAATTTTCAGTTCTATTTTTAAAATATAGGCCCATTTTTGAATATTGTATTAAAAATTATATTTTTACCTTAGCCAGGAGATTCTTTTCTTTCTTCTTATTTCGATGCGTTTACAGTTCTTTGAAAATGGAAATAGGAACATTTTTAACTAACACTTTTAAAAGTCAAAATTTATATTTAAAAACGTATCAGCAATTATTTAATGTGCTTGGTAAAAGTAAAAGAATGGTACTCAATTTAAATGTTTAATGTTATTTCTAATGATTGAATATGCACATTTGTACATTTCATAAATCAAATTAACGTTGAAATGAAAAATAACTTTTCAGCGATATTAAATATTGCATTGCGTTAATTAAATATAAAATTTACACCAAAATTTATCGTTTTAACTAAAAAACAAAATATTCTGTATCAACAGAAAACGCGACAACACTTAAAGAAAACTAGCGCCCGAATGACCGACGCCCTAAAAAATAAATGTATTTATACCATTTTCCTTTTACGCCTAAGTCAAAGTCCACGGTTTAACTTCGGCTAGTAATGAAGCTCAATGCTAATTGCATAGAAAATTAATTAATTAGCAGTGGTGCTACCAGAATTATTTGCTCTGGGAGTAAAATATTGACGATACTGTATAAATTTTAATATCAAATAATGATGTGAAGTTCAAATTTAGTGTTTAACAATCCGTAAATGTGTTTAATATATTAATCAGTCAATTTCAGAATTCAATATAGAGTTGCATGGCGTTTTTTAAATTAGCTAGTGCCTAATTTACCCTATTCATGTGCCGGCATTGTGCAATTCGCATAATCTCAGAACTTTGAACTATAAGTTCGGTTGCACATTTATTCTAGAAGTCGTAGATGTTCATGCGCATTAGACCGGTTATACTTAAAAAAAAGTTTCGCACTATATTTTAAATTACCAATCAACATCTCAAACCTAATATAATAAATTAATATTTAAATATATTTGACCTAAACCTTAGTTTTAAGTATAAATAAGCAACTCCAAAATTTAAATCATTTATTTCTATATAGATACAAACACGTAAGTTCTAAAAATTGTCGTTACTTCAAATAAAATTGGTTAAAATGCCAATCATTGCATTTTATGCAGCTTTGTTATATAGAATGAATAATTACACTGCAGCTGGATGTCAATAGGCGTAAACATATTTAATTAGTTGTAAATATATTATAGGTATCATGCTTAATTGATATATAATATACAACAAATTAAAAAAAATATTTTTTAAGAAGGAAATAAATAAAAAAGAAGTATTTATTAGCTTATTTGTTTATTTATTTATGCACGCAGTTTTGTCTAATAATATTGAGTTTAAAATAGTCTAGAAACAATATATATATATATATATATATATATATATATATATATATATATATATATATATATATATATATATATATATATATATATATATATATATATATCAAATAGGGTGGAAATAAATGTGGTTCTAAAATAATTAACTGCACCAATAATATAATAATAATATAAATAAATAAAAGTCAATATATACTTTAATTATTGTAATAATTTTATAAATTAAATTTCTTATTTTAATATATTTATTAATCAAAATACGTATAAATGCAGTGTCAAGTGATTACACTATAAAATAAATTGTAGATATAAATTTTACGTTAAGATTCTATAAAAAGTTAGCTATTGTGCTTTGGACAAGAAAATAATTCATTTTGTCATTTTTTTTATTAATATGTATTTTATGAAAAATTAATGAAACTCACAGCGTTGTCTACATTTTTAGTTTGTCCCGAATTCTTTATTATCAATAAAATATTATTTGTGCTAAAGAACTAGTTTTGACAAAATTATTTAATTATTTGTTTTCCAATCTATAAATGTGATAATCAAGTAATTATTATTTAATGGCAATCAGACTAGCGTATTTGTTTGATTTGCTGCCAAATTTAATAATTTATAATTCAATTAATCCAGAAATGACAAAAGTTTTATTTTTGAAACAAACACTTATATTACTGGTCATCATTTGCAGATTTGCAGTAATTCATGCAGTAATGTTATTAAATGGTACAATTCTGTAATATGTTATAAAAATTCTATAGCAGCTATAACATTGGTAAATATATTAATCTAATAAAGGTTATTGAACTTCTAACACTTAAAAGAGTAACGCAGAACAACATTATTAATTATTTTATTTAGTATAATGAAAATACAATAGTGTTGTTTTTACACAACCTTCAGCTTCTTTGTGTGCAAAATCTATTTCAGTTCCTGAGAAAATTTAAATAGTGCTATACCTGGATAACTAATTACTATCACCATATATAAAAAAAATTAACCAAAAAAATTAAATACAATGACTATTAATGACAACTAATGATGTTCTCAATGCGTGCATGTGTTGCGTGTCAGTGACACAAAAAAATCATTATTATTGAACTGTCACGTAAAAAAAGCAGCTATTTCCCAATGAGAACAGTTTATGAATTTAACTGTGGTAAAAAAGTCTTTAATGATGAAAAACACCAATTTTGAAAATAAGAGCAGTTATTGTTAGTTGAACAATTTAATTCTAAACATTCTTTTGCCCGTTAATTAGGAATTGAAAATGTTGAATACTAAATGAGAAAATTATTACGCAACCTTAATGACATAAACACTGCAACTGTGGCGGATCACAAAGAAGCTAATTACGGATCACTACATATAACAAAAATCTAATAAATGATGGTGTCAAAGTGAGCAAAATGTGGTAGAAAATATATGTAAAAATTGCAATAATCTAAGTAATATGGAGGTAAGCCATTGTTCAGGAAGAAGATTGTTCACGAGCTCTGAAAATAAAAATAAATTAATTGAAGCACTGAACGTATGAACAAAAGAAATAGTTACTGTTGTAATTGCATGGCATAAGCTTCTCGGAAGAAATCCAAGCACAATTGCGGCACCAAATGAAAGCAATATAGTCCAGGTAGGACTCCATACGAATTGGAGTTCTTTATTTTGAACAGGCATAGGTACGTATTAATACCCTCAATAATGCCGACTACGATTTCTATAACTTCTTTATGTAACACAAATGACCGGTAGTTGAAGCTTTTTTTTGGCAATGTAGTGATAGTCTGTTCAATCAATTGGGAATCTGCATACGGCCATTTGAAATGACTCGTGTAAAAATCGATCATCCATCTGGGATATTTTTCGCATGCTTCTTTTAACGACAGACGTATAACCCATCCCACGTTCATTTTGAAATCTACTGAAACAGGGATTCCATTATCATGATTAACTTTCACAAGTTCAATAACATCGATCGGTGGTTGGAGGCCCGCAGGATAAATAAAACCATCTAAAACAGAAAAATCGATTAAAAATTTTTGTTGCCATTGACCATTACGATAACTCTCAAAGAATGTTTTGTCTATGCTATTATATTTGCTTCATACAAAAATAATAATAAAAAGAGTTAAAGGCAACCTATTCAAATATTAGATTTTATTAGTTTAGTTTTAGAGAAAATTACGAAAATTTTGAATGTTTAGATTGCATAATATGTAAGTGATGCGGATCGAATTATAGGTAATATTCAGATGCGATTAATATACCTTTCAAAACTTCCAAAAGTGAAGATAATCTTAATTTAACAATAGTTAAAACTGATATTTTAAAGTAGGGTTTACGTGCGGCTAGTACGCTCTGCAGCACCCCTGGAGAGTAGCATCATCGTAGTACGCGACCCTAATGTGTAAAATTTCATTCAAAAATTTCTAACGTGAAGTTTTAACAAAAATTATATATTTTCAATTACTATGATTTTGGTATTATAAATTTGGTTATAATGGTAATTTTAGTATATAGATAATTGTAAAAGTAGTGTTCTCACGGTCAGTATTTCGTGCAGATTTGGTGAGAAGTTTTTTTGGCATAACAATGTTTCATTTACACAAACTGACATAAAGGTATGTTGTTTCTTAATACTGAATAATAATAGAAAAATGTTGGATATATCTATAATAATAGCAAATTATTTTTATTTGTTCGAAAGAAAAGAGTTATATTGCTGTAAAACTGTAATGTATGTAAATAGATAACACTTCCATATATGTTCCTAACAAGATAAAATATTCAGGAATAATATCTGAATTCATGTATCTAGCAATCAATTTTATGTTATTTATCTAGAATCAATTGATTTAAGCCCAAATTTTATTCCAAATCACAATTTATATAAAATATACATGTAAAGCATGTTTGACTGAATCAGTGGCGGTGTTTTCCTCATTACCTAAGTTTAAAAAGGATGCATATACAAAAATGCATAAATTCTGAATTTGACTGCAGTTCAGAAGTGATATGACTCCAGTTCAGAATTGACAAGTAATTTTGTTTGAATATAGGAATATAACAAAGCAATTCAATATAAAATTTAATTGTTTCTATGAATATAACGCGAACAATGATGTATTATATAAATATGTTAAATAATTGAAATGATAAAAACAACTTTTTTTTGAATAAAATAAGACATTAAATATAAACTTACTTGGCAATATAGCAACCACAGATTTCACCTGCGGAGAGGTAGCATTATTCAACACTGCAACTGCATTGCCCACTGCTGGATTAACTGCCTTTTTTACGGGGTTGTTTACTATGGAGTCGTTTATTATGGAGTCGTTTACTACAGGGTTGATTACATCAGAGTTGTATACTCCAGGGTTGTTTAATATTGGTTTGTATATTCCGGAGTTTATTATTGGGCTGTTTGCTATGGGATTGTATACTCCGTTGTTTGCTATTGTATTACTTGCTACGGGGTTGTATACTCCGGGATTGTTTACTACGGGATTGTATACTTCGGCGTTATTTACTACGGAGTTGTATACTCCGGAGTTGTATACCCCAGAGTTGTTTACTATTGGCTTGCTTACAACGGGATTGTATAATCCGGGGTTGTTTACTAATGGTTTGTATACTCCGGAATTTACTATTGGGTTATTTAGTACGGGCTTGTATATACCGGAGTTGTATACTCCGGGGTTGTATATCCCGGTGTTGTTTATTATAGGTTCGTTCACTTCTGGATTGTATACTCCAGAGTTGTATACCCCGGAGTTGTATGCACCGGAGTTGTATGCACCGGAGTTGTATGCACCGGAGTTGTATGCACCGGAGTTGTATGCACCGGAGTTGTATGCACCGGAGTTGTATACTCCGGAATTGTATACTCCGGAGTTGTATACTACAGAATTGTATGCTCCAGGCTTGTATGCTCCAGGCTTGTATGCTCCAGGGTTGTATGCTCTAGGGTTGTATGCCCCAGGCTTGTATGCTCCAGGCTTGTATGCTCCAGGCTTGTATAGGACGGGGTTGTATACTCCAGAGTTGTTTGCTATTGGTTTGTTTATTTCCGGGTGGTATTCACCGGAGTTGTATAAAACTGAGTTGTATATTTCGGGGTTTACTACTCCTGGGTTTAATGCTCCGCGATTAATTACACCGGGGTTTATTACTTCGGAGTTTGATAATCCGCGGTTAATTGGTCCAGGGCTTAAAACTCCGGGGTTCAATACTCCGGGGTTGTATAGTGCGGGGTTGTATACTGCGGGGTTGTATACTGCGGGGTTGTAAACACCGTGGTTGTATACTGCGGAGTTATTTCCCGTTGAGTTGTATTCAATGGGGTTGTTTGCTACAGGGTTATTTTCTACGGGAGTGTTTTCCACGGGGTTGTTTTGAACGGAATTGTTTTCCTCAGGGTTGTTTACTACGGGATTGTTTTCCACAAAATTATAAGACATTTTTTCTCTTCGTTTTAGACTGGGTATTCTCCGTAACACTGCAATTTATTAACATTAAAGTAAACAAATGCAATACACACACACATAACATCTATCAAAATATATATAATGTTGCTAATTTCGATAATTAAATGTTAGTCAATCAATAAAAAATACTCCTTATGGTATTTTCTGTATAAATCGATAAGATTTATAAGCTTTATAACATTTAAAACTGTGTATAATAGTGTATGACTCTATCGTATTTTATTTAAGACAGAAATATTTAGTATAATTAAACCTGCTGTTAGTAATCTACCTTTAACATAATAATAAAATTAGATAAATAAAATCAAATTTAACATAAAATTAAATATGGCCAACATGCCGAACAAATTATATTGTATAACGATGAAAACATCATAAGGGATTTATTTCAAGAATATAGTATCTTAAAACAATCATAACATTTTGACATTTACATATATTAAAGATATATAATTGTAAAGTCGATGGTAGAAAATTGAACAAATATTAGGTTATAATTTAACATGTGGTTGAAATTTATAAAACAATAAGTTAGATTTAATTATTGATGTCCTCATAAAATGTAAAAAAAGGAACATTTCAAAATTAAAAACAAATAATTATTATAATAGAATTATAAAAAATATAAAATCTTTCAATAGCATCCTTAGATTATTTCGAACATTTTGCGAATAGATAGAAGCAGCTTATCATATTAGATAAACACATCCATATACTAATACTACTTATTTAAAAACACAAACCTTGTACAATAACTTGGTAAGCTTGATTGAATGGATTAATTACTTAAATTGAACATGCGGCATGCATCCACTTTTGCTGGCTCCACCAAAATTAACATGAAGTTAGTCAAACTTAAATATTTATCTGTAACCGGAAAAATTTGTAACTATGTTCATCATAGATTATTTAACGAAATTATTTTATCTATAAATTTGATATACTGTATTTGTGAACTTAAAACGTGCGAACCTGTATTATAATGAACAGAAAGCTCTATATCTTTATTGTAAAATTATTTGATGGATCCATTTTTTAAAAATTTGTTATTATAGATAAGAACTATCTTCATTTTGAAGTATGGCGGGCTTATATATGTATATCAACCTCAGAAGAACATTTGTTATTATTGTTTAGGCATAAAAATAAATAATTAAAAATATCAATTTAATAGATATCTGTATATAATGTAATAGATAAAGATATCCTATATAGATATTGTGCACTATAAAAAACTAGCCTGTAAGGGTATCTCAGCTAAAATTAACAAATCTATATTCTAATTTACAGAAACTTTTATACATTTATTATAAAATATATAGATGTTTTTATTACATCTTTCAAGGAATAATACCGATTACGAATTCAAACGATTTTAATTTTTGTGTTGTACATTCTTCGAAACTACCACTCCGTATGTTCACCAAATGGATAATTTTAAACGATTGTTGTGATCAAATAAGAATAAAATTGTTCGGATTTTATGTTTCGTGTTAGATCGAACACGCCTAATAGCTTCCATCAATGAATTGCTTTACCGAATTACAATAGGTAATGAATTTTTATTTGTTTATCAGTGTATTTCTTTCCTACTTGCATTGAAATAATTAATATTCCATGTAACCCTAATTTTATCAATGCATTTAGAAATATTTACTAGAAAAATGGAATGAATCCTAATTCACAGAGTTTTGGAATATTTTAAAAATTGAATATGTATATTACAAAAGAATTAACAACATTGTGTTTTCTTTCGTGGTTTTAAAATATAGTGAAATATAATTATACAGCCGAAGATGTATAGGGAAGGACATTCTTATTATTATAATTAATATTTCGATATTCATTTTTCTTTTTTGTTCTCATAATAAATAAAACAAACATTATTTTCTTTGATAAAATTGATGAAATAATCTTAGACATTAATATTATTTTAACATTATCAAATCTCTATTAATACAGTCACATTATTATATGTCGCTATTTTATTATCTTTCTTCAATTTTTTATTTGCTATTTTTAAAAATGATCGATATAAAGCAGTTTCTATATCATCACAATAATTCATATTTAGTAACTTTTGGTGTGTGTTGGTTACCTGAAAATAAATTTACAAATATTGTTTAGTAGAATTTTTAAATAAGATAAAGAAAATTAAAGATAACTTACTATGCAATTAGCGTATTCATGTTGATACAGTATCTTGTTCGTTGTATATTACATTCTCTGATTGCAAAAATATATCTTGTATATTTAATTTCATGTTGCTTGATCACTTGCAAAGTATCTTATGGCGTTTTGAGATACCTAAACAAAATCTACTGTATGTAAGATAATTAATTGTTTTAAAATGATTTACAAAGTATGATAGCATTGACCTGGTAATTATGTTTCTTATCTTAAAAATAACAATCTATTTTAATTGTATGTTTTATTAGAAGCACCCCTTTTACTATAGTTTGCCGCCCTATTTATAAAGAAAGTTTCAGAGTGTGTTTACTTAAAGTGTCTTTAAAATTAAAATAAGATGTTAAGTGTAGTTTGACGATTTAATTGTGTTCTAATTTTAAACGAATATGGGTGTTAAATTATATTTTCCGAGTATAGGTGATTAATATTTATAAGCTTTAGATTTCAAAACTTATAAATTTATCTATTAAGAAGAAATATTTTGTTTATTTTAAAAAAAGAACCTATAGCATACATATTCTTAAAAATTTAATTTTTGTTTACTAAATATAAAGATACGTTATAATAATATAGGAAAATATATAACTCTGTGAAAAGTCTGGTGCAATTGTGATCTTATAAAAGAGATTTTGTAATTAATTCAATATGTAAAACTGTTAAATAATAAAAATACTATAAAGTCTTATGGATACTCAATAGTAAATAAAAACCGCAAAATATTATTTAACATTGATGTCATGCCTTGAGTTAACATATGTATTTCAACTGTTATTATGAATGTTAAATGTTTCTTTTCTATTATAAACTACAAAGAATGATTAAAAATGTGTTCACATAGACAGGTTATGTGTCTAAACAAATCCTTACAGAAATGTTGTTTAAATATAGCGCATATTTTTAATATTTTACATATTTTGTGAAAATAAATACGTTGGATGTGTTAGTATCTTTGCTAGTAGTATTAAGGTTTAAATTATTATTAAATTTTTTATAAGCAGAAAAAATATCTTTGGCCTCACCTTCCGATAATTCAGAGTTCTCTTTTATATTGCAGGTAACACATCTCATGGAGTATAAAAGATGTCCAACTTCGAAATCTTGCAAGCTCCAATCTATGGAAACATGAGATCATATATTTATTTATTTAATAAAGTTTGTAATAATAAAGAGTTGTGTTATTATTTTATTCATTAATTAAATATTGCTGATTTTGAATTTGAGAAGTTTTTAACAGATATTTCAAATAATTTTTACCGTTATAATTTAAATTTATTGTCTAGATTAATACGTCATTTTAATATGTAAAAATAGCTACATACATTTATTTAATCTAGAATTATGAGACATCTATGTAAATTTTTATTCAGTTTTCAATTCATTTTACCTATATTAGTACTAAATCCTTTATCCGGAAAAACACAAGCAGTGCTGCCTAATCTCCATGATATATGGTATTTATGGTATAGAATATATGGTATATCCTAGTACATATTTTGGTCCTCTCTGAAATTGTCCTTCTTCATTTGGAAATGTATTATCTGGTGGCACTCTTAAGCGAACCTATAACTTAAAAACTCGCATACTTTATTAAATAATTACCAAAAATATTATTGTTCATATCTTTAATGGATAAATCGAAATAATATAAGATCATCGTGACCAAGTTAACTTTTAGCAGTCAAATTGACAAATTTATATTACATATTGAAATGGTTTCAAATAGACATATGTTGGATAAGCATAAAATGAATATTAAAATGTAAATTTTCAAATGACCATCTTGAATACTGATTTATTAATTTTATTAATAAACCTAAAAAATAGTCGGAAAATTGTGCAAGTCCACACATTTGTTAATTCATGAAATTATCAATATTGTACATAATTGTATTTATTTTAGAAATGATACAGTTTAGCTTAATAGTCTTAATTATTATAATTATTATTTCTTTTAAAAACTATAGCAATTAGTCTTATAAAAGATGTATAAAATGTAAAGCTAACATAATCATAGTTTTATTTATAAATAATTACCATGGTAGAATCCAAAATCACAAATGTTTTCATTGAATAAACATACATAAATTGGTTATACATTAATCATAATATGTTTAAATCTTTATACTATTTACAAATTTTGTTAACTATTATATAATTTCAATTATTCTTATTAAAGATATTTAACAAAAATGGATGTCGTTTTATAAAATTAAATAACAGTTAATAGCAAATGCTACTAAAACTTCAGCTGCCACTGACAAATACTTGATTTTGATTACAACTTGATTTAACTGCGATAGTTATAATAGTCATGATTCTTCCAATAAGAAAATAAATTATAAAGCAAAATGAAACACGTAATTTCAAATAATATTATTTAAACAAACTGATTAATTTGAGATAATCTCAACTTATGAAAATATTACAGCATTTATTGAAAATCATGCGTTGATATTTAAATAGATTATCTCGATATATCAAAGAAGCAAGATAGATTTTTATTTAATTTAGACCCTGTATTATTTATGAGAAATAAGCTCATCTAATAATTTAATATTAATTTAGTCTAGTTTTTTTATATTTAATATTTCAATTATACTCTTGATGCCTAATATATTTCAAGTTTTTCATAATGATTAATAAAGGCACTTGGTTTAAGATGCATTCATATATCAAAATTGAACACATACATATTATTAAATTCTACGACATTCTTGATTAGTGTTTCGAGATGTATAAATATTTTATAATACTAAAACATAACTTAATATTCAGAAGAATTATTCAAACTTTCAAAGTTGGGTAGCAAAGCATTTGATGGTTGAAGCCTAAAAATACGTGCTAATATTTGCATAATACCCCTTATTAATTTATTGGGTAGGTAATCATTCAAGCTTCTCGATCGTGTTATATTTGACACGCTGCTGTCGTCATTAAAAGTATCATGTACGTCCATTTTTTGGCATTTCACTGCAAGAAAGTTTGAGTCATCGTAAATGAAGCGCTTTCTTATCGAGATTAACCTAATTTGATTATTATCTTGAACAACGCAGACCTGTCTGGGTTGTGTATAACTATCCCTCGAATCCGTAAATAAGTTATCGTGTTGGCGATATTTACGCAAAACTTGTTTGTCGTAAAAGTCGAGAACTAGTTGTGGATAGTCGGTTAGTGCTTCTTTCAATGGCACCCTAAGCAGCTCATAGCTTTCGAGCTTTAAGTAGAAGCATATCTGATAAACTGGGTCCTGTACAGCATACATTACTTTGTTAGGTTGCTGCAAGTACTCTAGGATAGGCTTTTTCCATTCCCTATAATTTGGTTTTACCCAGCAATTTTCGCTTTCACCCAGCCCTAGATAAACAAATTTCATTAGGTTCTCACATTGCCAACACCTTTTGCTTCATTAAAAATAATCAAGTTTCATTCATTAATTCTGTGTACGTTTCGCACAAATCATGGCGCATACCCTAACTGCCCAGCGGTTGGTGTCACAAATCATTGGACTGTCAAATCGTATAGTCATTCTGCCCGAATTCAAATTTTAAGAAATCTGTATTTTAGAAAGTAGATTCACAAAGGCAAAAAATAATCAAAATTTTTAGATATTTTATTTAAATGTATATATAAAAATATAAATGGATAAATATAAAGGTATAAATGGAGAAATATAGAAGTTAAATGGATAAATATAAAAGTATAAAACAATAGCGGAAACCATTAGCAGCAACACAAAACGACACTTATTCCATCGTGATCAACTTTAAACTAAATTATATTTTCCCTATTGATACATTGCTACCTGTAATACTAATTTTTAAAAATTAAAGGAAATTTCGCGAAAAGTACCCATTTCAAATCTTCCAGTTTAATATGTTCTTCTCGTAAAACGCAATTTAAGAGGATTAGTGAACCTTTTTCTTAAACCGATGGTTCGGGCAAAATGAAAGGTCAGAAAAGGTACAAACCCTACCGCCGGGCAATTTGAGTATGCGCCCAAATCATTCACAATCATATGTATATACTGATTCCAAGGACAATTTTATACAAAGATGAAAATCCTTTTATATATATATATATATATATATATATATATATATATATATATATATATATATATATATATATATATATATATATATATATATATATATATATATATATATATATATATATATATATATATATATAAAACTGCAATCTTGCTTAAATGTAAATGTTTCGTATTATCATTTAAATTTGAATCTTGCTCTTATATAGTGTATACCAATTTAATTGCAAATAAAAAACTAGTCATAGTTGTGAGATGTTAAATATGCAAACAGTAACCCTTTGTGTCCACTCAAGAGGAGGTAAAATAAGTTATGCATAATGTTCTACTCTAATATACTAATTTTTTTCCTTTCTTTACCTAGTCCTAAGTAAGTATCTCGAAAAATGTTAGGACGCTCTTGTGATATTGAATTTTTTAATAATAATTGTATTTCATTAAACTTATAAAATAAATGGAAGTATACTCTGCAATTCTGGTTTTAATTTACTTTATTATTTATTTCCTCCTCTGTCGTAAATAATTTAAAATCTCACAATTATGTATATATGTATTAAAATTCGATTTGCATTCATTTCATTCGATTTTATAAAATTTCGTGACAATTACAAGGCATCATATACTAATCACAATAAAAATGCGATTTATTTCATTGATAATCACAAATACTACAGTTAACCAATCAAAGTTAAGTTGAAAATGTTTTAAAAAATAAAAAATACTGGGAAATTTATTCCAATAACGATAAATCAACTGCAAAAATAACCAAAATATGAATAATTTATATATACCTTTCCACTTAACGTAAATTTCATGTCCTTTTGATGAAGTTTTGCAGTTTAACACTTTTTGGACAATGCAAAATTTCAATTTGAATGCTATTGTCAATTTGGCTTTAGCATAATTCCGGAAAGGAGACTGGGACGACCTTCCTTTCGATCTAGCACAAGATCTTGATCTAGGCCGCTTTAACGTCTGCGTTACTTCCATTTCTATAGATCAATAAATAGCAAAAAAAAGATTAAATTTACTTATATTTTCTATATACTTAGACGGATATTTACTTTGCAGGAAAATGTTTCAAATGGATATAAAAATCACGTCTTGGTTTGGCGACTTAATAGGTTTGTGGGTAGAAAGCAATTGTCTGATTTTAAAATAATTATTAACATTTTGTTTTGTTTAAATCCCCGCGTATTACTCATTACGATTTGTTGTCAAGTTTTGTAATTTGATTTGTTTGAAAAACTATTATCGTAATTAAATAACGTAAGTGTAAGGGAAACATACTTATTTAATAATTAAACAGGATGTTATTTTCCTGCAATTTAGAAAGAATTTGTTGCATTTTTAATTTCCTGTTTAAATATTAATATTATGAATAATGTAAATGTATGATTTATGGTAATATTTCAAAAGATAACACGTTTTATATGAAGAGAAAATATGTTTTAACTACGGAAAAAATTATACCAAGATCCGAAATTTGTAGTAACAGCTATAAGGAGCAAAAAAAATATATTTCCCTAATTTTCTGTACATCAACAAGAATTTATTCCTAGAACAGTTATTAAGTTTTAAATAATTGAATATAAAAAATATTCTCAGTATTAATGCTGTCGAATAAAAACAAAGATAGGTTTATGTTACAAAATACTAGAAATTAGATTGAATGGATATGATATATGCCATGCAAAGTTTATAAGACGTTTATAAGACGACGGTGTAAAGAGAAGAATCAAAATTTTTTTGAAAATAATATGCAAATTATTTAGTTACAAGTTACTATGTCTACTTGTTTTAATATTATTTTCAATTAGTATTTACAAGATACATTTAAAATATATTTATTACAAAAATTGATCTGTTAATTTAAACTTTATCACTTTTGTACGTGAATATGTAAAGAAATATTTGAAGCCAAGTAAATTTAGTAGGAGCGTGTATGGAGAATTTAAATTAAATGAAAGACAAGAATAGAGATGAATGGCGAAAGAAAGTAGAGATGCAAAATAATGTAAAGGGTTTTTTGCCACCCTATTTAATGGTAATCGACATGATATGTATACGAGAATCATATAAACAAAAATATGTTTATTAATTAAATTTAATAAATTATTAAATTACTTTAAAATCTTAAATTTCTAGTTCCTAATGGAACTAGTAATTAAATCATAATTGATTGAGCAATATTAGATTACAACCACTCTTTTTTTCTCATATTTGTGAATGAATATATTATAAATTATACAATCCATGAAACGCACTACTTAGAACATGTAGGATGAACCCTAAAATATATATATTCGGATGAGCCTCTAGTAATGATAATCCAATTTATTTTTAACAATTGCATTTACTAATTCACATTTTTAATTAATTTGGACATGATTTTAAATATATTAGGACACTCTAGTAAAAATTATTTACTTCTAAATGTGTTACTGCTTTGTAAATAATTACATAAATTTGATTATTCATGTTATATGGATCATAAGTATTGTTTTGGTATATAAATGATTTATATTAGTATACTTTTTGAAATGCCTTTATTGAATAAATGAAAGATACATATATTTGATTAAATAATATGGTTATAATTATAAGATTATTATATTAAATGTTGGACCTATATTTTATTACTGGCGTATTAAAGAACATGATCTTCCCAAGTGTTACATTTTAATAAAAATGTCTAAAGTCATAAAATAATATTCTTGTGTCTATATATTTCAATAATATTTTTGTCTCCCTAAATATCTATACATAGATCATCAGGGGAAACAAAATCACAATTTCAAGCACTAATTCAAGAAAATTATTATTATGAACGTCATGTACTAAATTTTCATAAAATTTGCAAAGTTCTAATCTAGAAATATAATCTTATTTTTTAGATAATTCTCGAATGTTTATTATTTTTTTGTTATATAAAATTAATTGGCATAAAAAATGTTCAATACATTATATTTGAAACATATGTCACAATCTTTTTGAGAATAGTGAATAGAAAATTTTATTTTAGATTTAAAATGTAACTCAACTCAGGTATGCGTTAGTCAATAATAACTTAAAAATGCCAATTGGAATAAATGGACCGACAGTTTAACGTTGCTAATCTAAATAATAAGTAGTGCATGTGCATCATATAATTTTTTTTGTGCGGATATACAATATTTGTATATAATAGAAATATTAAAATTAAACATAATCCCAGTAATAATAGAAAGAATGTATTAATGAATTGATAAAGAAAGATATATTAAGGCTTGCGGTCGGCATCAGCTTCATTATCACTACTAGAGCTAGAGCTAGAGCTCGAGCTACTAGTAGAATTAGAAGAAGGGTAAGTATTAAAATTAATAAGAACTTGAGCATATGCACCAGCATCTGGATTTATATTAGCAATGCCATCAGTATTAGCACTTGTACTAATAATAGCGTTGTCATTACCATCTGTAGTTGTGTTGTCATGGATATTGATATCGGTATTACCCTCGGCAATAGTTGTGTTATCTGCTTTGTCCATGTTATGGATATTGGTATTACCATCGGTAATTGTATTGTTATCAGCACATTCCATGTCATGGGTTTTGGTATTACCATCAACATTAGTATTGTTATCAGCACAGGCCATGTTATGGATATTAGTATTTCCTTCAGCAATAGTATTCTTGTCAGCACAGACCATGTTATGGATATTGGTATTACCATCAGCAATAGTAGTGGTAGTAGTATTGTTGTCAGCACAGTCCATATTATGGGTATTAGTTTTACCTTCAGAAATGGTATCCTTATTAGCACTTGCCATGTTATGGGTATTGCGATGACCATCAGCAATAGTAGTGGTAGTAGTATTGTTGTCAGCACAGTCCATATTATGGGTATTAGTTTTACCTCCAGAAATGGTATTCTTATTAGCACTTGCCATGTTACGGGTATTGCGATGACCATCAGCAATACTATAACTATTAGGACAGGCCATGTTATGGGGATTTGTATTGGCAATAGAAATCGAAATGATAATGGCATCGTCATCAGAATCAATGTCGATATTGGTTTCAGTATTGCCATTGCGAATGGTACTGGAACTAGTATTGCCATTACCCTTGTCAATAGTATTGACTTTGAAATTGGCATTAGTAACGGTAATGGCGAAGGGATTGATATATTTACTTTTGGCAGTGATAATATCGGATTTGGTATCAACATCCGAATCAGCATCGGTATCGGTATCAAGATCAATAATGGAATCGATGGTAGTGGTCTGATTCATGGGAAAAGCAAATGGATTGATATACACGCCAGTAGGAGTAGTAACTATATTTGGTTTGGTATCAAAATCTTCGTCATCGGTGTCGAGATTAATAGTAGCATCAACATGCATATCTGTATTGAGATCAATAGAGGCACCGAGATTAAAATCTGCATCTGGATTCATATCTGCATCGTGATTCATATCTGCATCGACATTCATTTGTGGATCGACCTTCATATCTGCATCGAGATCCATATCTGCATCGAGATCAATAATGTCATCGAGATTGACATCCGCATCGAGTTCGATAGTACCATCATGAGTATCATCAGAATCAAGATCGATAGTGGTATTGGATTTTTTATCGGAATCCAGATCGATAGTGGCATTGAGAATGCTTTCGGCATCAATATCAATAGTAGTATCGAGATTAGCAGCGGTATCCAGTTCGATAGTGGTATCGATATTTTTGTTGACATTAATATCAATAGTGGCATCGGCATCAGTACTGGTATGGTCAATGATAATAGTATTATCATTAGCATTGTCGTTTGATTTAGCATTAGTAACGCTAAAGGATTTGGCAAAGGGATTGAAATAAGTCTTAATTTTGACTGTAGCGGTATTATCGGTGTTGGTATCAGTATCAGTATTCATTTCTGAAATAAGTGTCGGAATAGGACTTGGAATGGGAGTAGAATGGGAACTGACATTAGGGTTGAGAGTAGAATTGGGACTCAGATCAGGATTGAGACCGATATTAAGATTGGGACTGGGACTATGATTGGGACTCGCATTAGGACTGAGATCAGAGTTAGGAGGGCAAAAAAACAGATGATTCACTTCATTTTTTAGCGCAAAAACCTCAATAATTTTGGAGCGGAAGTATTTGAAAACATTCAATGGGAATCTTTCGTATGCTTCTTCAACATACATTAGATCATAACCAGGAGTATCACTCCATTTAATACACAAGATCATGCCATTCAGAGTAACTCCCGCGCCATGAATTTTTTCTAGTTCCAATCTATCCTTTATGTTCTGAAACATATATTCTCCCGATTGAGCCATGTATTCAATAAATGAAGCACAGAGAATTTTTTCTCGCTCGTATGGGCCAAAGTTCAGAGTTATCATGGCCTCCAAATGCTTCAATGTCATATAGGAACATTTATCGAACATCACTTGCGATAGACATTCAACTGTCGAATCGCCTTTGGTACGGACGTGAAACTTCAAATCATCAAAGTTCGTTGTTGGCATAACGTTAAGGATTCGGACGGGCATCTTCAGGTATTCCATGATTTTCATACGGCAAGGAACTTTGTCCACTGGCTCCCAACTGTTGTGCGAGCTGTTCAGACCTAGATGAATATTTAGTTAATTATCTATATATTTATACGTTGTAAGCAAGCGAAATACAAGAGCATGCAAGTGAAGTTCCGGGAAGAGATGGAGTGAGCTTTTAGTTTTCGGATGTTTTTATTAACCAATTATTGTGTAGATATAGTTAGATAGAGGTAAAAAGTTTGAATGAATTTAAATATGAAAGTTATAATATAATATAATATGATGGGTACTGTAAAAATAAGTTAATTTTTACTTCTATTAAAGGGTGATAAACTTTACTATAATAGGTAGTCTTAGTCCTTATACAAAAAAATTACTAGAGAAATTAAATAGTTTGGCAGATATTGACTAATTTACTATAAAAGTTAAAAACGTTACTAATCGTTTAACAAAATTAATAAATTACTTTTACTGAAGTAGTTTACCAATAGTGAAAAGCCCTTGTCGTTTCAATAAATAAGCATTAAAACAAGGAAAAAGCCATTCCCATTCTTTATACAATTAAGAATAATTTAGGTGAAGCTAAATGAAAGGTAAATAAAATAATATACGCATTTCTCATAATGCTTTTGTTATTGATAATTCCAACATATTTACTGAATCGCGTACATTATATTAAACAGTTTATACCCATGAAGCAGAAGTTGAAATAAGTTTTTTTTAAATGCAATTTTCAACACATGTTTATTCCAAATTAGCGCACGTTGATTTAATTTTAATAAATATTTGATTCAAATAAAACCGTGATAAAATATAAATTCTATTAAATTTTACTGTTTCGAATTCTCAAACTAGTACCAAATTAACTAAAGATGCCAAAATTCATCTACATTTCTACGAAATTTTATAATTTTTCTTTGTATTTAATGAATTAAACATGTTATATTGAACTAGAAATAAACAAATTTTCATTATGTATAAGAGTATTGAGTTCTGTCATTTACATCGAAAAGATTCGATATTTCGTTCAATCCCGTAAAGGTGACAAATTTCAATCTGTTCTGAGAGTGTAGATATATGTAGTTTGGCAAAAGTGCTAGTAATAACGAAATTAGCACGAATTGTTCTGTAAACAGCTACTAAAAGGCTAATAAAAAAAAAGTTAATATGCGTATGTCTCCAATAAAAATTATATTAAAAAGATTGAGTGGTTATTTTGAACAAAAATTAAAGTTAAAATTGTTGGAAGAAAAATGAAATTTCTATGATTGTTGTAACTATAAAAAAAATATTTATATCAAAAAGGCGTAGGCGCTGTTTGATTAGATCATAGAATGTAGGTGGAGAGGGGGGAAGGTTCATGCTCATTCTAAGATGCTTTGTTTTCAAAAAATGAAATTAATATTAGTAAAAATATAACATCTAGAAATACATCGTTTTGAATATAGTTATTGGCAAATATTCTATTATTTGATAAGAGTAAAATAATTGTACAAAGCCGCCATTTTGTTTTAGACGCCATTACGATTCAAAATATTTTCATCATTAGTCATTAAATTAACAATTAATGCATTAATAACACAATTTACTTTTATTAATATTCACCCTTAATATAATTAAGCATAGTTTTAAAAATTCTACAAATTAGTAAAGTAGCAGTAATATTTATGGAATAGGGTGTGGTTTTTGCATATGTAGATAATACATATATAGTCCCAATACATGCTTATATAAGTTATACAAACTGTGAATTACTGTTTTAAATATAAAAAAGACACTTACCTTTCCATTTAATCAAATACTGCGTCCTATTACTCATGTAACGACGATCTATGATTTTCTCAATTCGGAAACAACGACGTTTATGACTACTTGTAAGGCAGCAATCCATGTTTTTACCGCGAATTAGCACACACTTTTTATTAGAATTTGAAAACTTTAAAGAAATCAATCAAAAATCAAAATCAAAAAAACTCAACTCCTGTTTCTTACGCAAGGTTCAAAAGAGGAGTGACGCCAAGTTTAACAGCTACGCCGTATGTCTCACATAAAATTCTTTCGGATTGATAACGATTGATAAGAAGGCTTTAAATTACATGTACAAAATGGAGATTTTTGAGATATTCTACGCTAAAGATGCATTTTCTATATAGTTCAATAGGCTGAAAATTTTAATTTAAAATAAAAATGGTTAATATTTTACGGAATTACGAAAAATAACTTTAAAATTTTTATTTGATAAATTCTAATTTGACTAAAGAAAAAGAAGACGAATATGAATGTCAGTATAGATACATATTTGATTAAAATGATATTTTATTAATTTTATACATCTTTAGAAATTGAATTTTTTTAAATAATAAATTTGTAAAGAATAGTACCTTTTTTGTATCTTTTTATAATTTAAACTTGAAATTATGATCTTCGGTAACAATATCTGCAAATGAACGTGAGCTAAATTTAATTAAAATTTGAATACTTAGATCAAACTCAACTTATTTTTAAAAATCTTATGATTTCTTTGCACTACAAACACTTTTTTTATTTTTTATTTATTATGTATGACGTATTTATCACAAAACTATAAAATGTACATAGCAAATTCAAATTAAAAAAGTTTAAGTTTAATTTAAGCGCTGTCAATACAAGTCATATTTTACTCAATTTTCACATAGGTGTTTTAGAAAAAAATATTTATAATAGTCTGAACCAAGCTTTGGGATACAAATAACATATTTGATTATTAACAAAAAAAATTGATTCATAAATAACTGTTGTATCTAGAGATATTTATTACATAACAAGCGTTTTTATTTTATCTCAACCTCCTGATATAAATACCTCTATTGTTTTAAGCAATGTAATTATTATTATTTGGTACTAATAATAAAATTTGAAATATAATTTATTTTCATTATGCATTATTTATGTATAATTCAACATTTGATTTATATTAAACAGTATTCCTAAATTCAATAAAATTACATTGATTTTAACTATAACTCTGCATAATAACTAAATAAATATACAACTTTTTACAATACAATATACATTAAAATTATACACATATAAAATTATAGTTCAAATTCAAAATTTTTCCTTCAACTGGAAATTACTTATACAATATTTTGTTTTTTGTAACATCGATAATTTTTAGTTAAAAAAGAGATTGCCTTGAAATAAATTCCTACTTGTTGAATTATGCATATATTTAGTAATTGATAAAATCATTTATTTATTCTAATCAAATATTAATTTCGCTTTTAAAGCAATTCACAATAAATTAGTGTTTTAAATGCTTACCAACAAAAATAATTTTATGATATGATTTGAAGCAAATTGTCTCACCTTCCCGCTACTATTCAACAAAATCCCACTCTAATTTTAATTATGTCTATCTCTTATTATACCAATTGAAGCAAAGGCGTGGCCTAACAGTTCTAAATGTTCTCATTCTAAAAGAAAATGACAACAAATCTATTATAATAATATATCAACATAATATTCATTCAACAATTACGTATTATTACTATCATATAAATTTATAAAAACATATATATTTTAAATATCAGTAAATAAGTTCTAAGTATATATATATTCAGAACAGGGTCTAAATGAATTTTATGAGTATTCCTATTGGTATTGCGTCAGTATTTTGTAAAGATTAGCTCAAAATGATAATAGAGTTTAATATAATTGAATTGCATTTATTCGTAAAATTATAATTTAAAATAACAATAGGTTTGTACAACCTGTAAAACTATCGAGAAATACAAATATCACATATAACAAACCTATTCTGAGTAAAGTAAGTTGGAACTACTCAACCTATCAGCGAACGGTTACTAAGCCTAATCTGACCTCCTACTGCATAAAGCCGGTTGGTGATTGGTTCAGATTATAATGTACGGTAGGTATAAGCAAATGGCGCGAAAAGATTAGGTATGTACTTATGACGCTTAAATGTAGGCCTTTTACAATTGCCTATATACTAATCTGTGCTTAGTAGCTAATAAAACTTTCGCTTATTGTGCATCTAATATAATTAAATTAATTGTTAAGTTGTTTAAAATGTGCTTAAGTTAAGTGCAGCTAACTTCCCCATTGTACTTTGAATGGATTTTATATACAATTTTGTATCTTGATGTAAAATAATATTTGGTATGTATTTTGGATGATAATTATACACATTACATTTTCGTAAATTAATCATATCTCCTATAAGTTTGTTTAAATTAAATAAATATATTAGCAAGTGACATCATTGACCTTGGATACGATTATAATACCCACGTTCTTCAACGTTGTTTTGCATGCATGTGCCCCCCGCCCCTTCCCTAGCGTATCATGTTAATTAATAATTTAGCATGAATTAGTTATTTAATCATATATAAATAATAAGTAAAACTATATATTTTCTGTGAAAATTATATAAAAATCGAAATAATAACTTTATTCAAAATTGCACCAGAGTAAATAAGTGATTTATTATTGCAAAAATTATTAAAATACTAGAAGAATGTTTTTTTAGTATTTTTCTTTTTAAACATCATCTACAACTAATTAATAGAAACGTATTAAATTTAAAAAATATTTTCTCCATTACTGAAGTTTCACTAATAATTTAAAAACTGTTGCCATGTTTTATATTTGTTTGTTTATTTTATAACATTATTGATCAGCTGAGCATAGTTATGGATTCTAATTTAGGATTAATATAGCTATATTTTATATTATTTTATTCATTATTAAATATACAAATCTCCAAATTTAATATAATAGAACATATAATAGAAAATAATATATTTATTATTTCTTAAAACTCTTTTTTCCATTATAATATTATTAAATTAAATAATATTTTTATAAACGTTCAATTTTATTATAATAATAATAAGTCTCTCTCTCTTTGTCTTCTAATGATTATATTACCATGGCAATAAAATAAAACACACGAAGAACAAAATGTTAAATAAAATTGGGTAAAACCGTCATTTGATAAAATTAATTTTTGAAAGAAGGCGGTATAAAAATTCTTCGTAAAATATTCAATTGATTTTAATTATAATTAAATTTGTGTTCCAGTTGTTTATAATAATATTGATAGCCGAAATTTATAAAATTTTCAAAATAAGTTATCAGTTTTCAAATTTAAATTTGAAAATTTTCGTCTTGCATCTGCAGAATGAGCATCCAATCCTTGCGAATGCGTGATTAAGAATCACTTTTGTAACTCGAATTATATATGATTATTTTAAAATTAAATATAATGCAATATGGAATTTGGAATGTTTTATTTTAAATTAAAAGGATCTGTGCCTAATAATAATCACAATTTTAATCAAATATTAATCTTAAAACATCTGCAGTGTCATGCACCGAACTTTCTTATACGCATATGGGTTAAGCAACATCGTAGTTTCATTATTTTTCTAATTTATAATATTTGTTTACTTTTACGCTAAATATATTTCTTTGAATAAATATAAAATGTCAAACTTCAAATTATTTAAGTCTGTTTTGTTTTTTTTTGATAAACAATTGACAGACGCAGATGATATATGAAGAAATTCCAAGAGCCATTTTCTTGTTTCCGGTACCGTTTGAGAAAAAAAGTTTCAAATAAAAGTTGTATAAAATGCTGATATCTATAATTTTTACTGTAACTGCAACCGTTTTTGAGTAATTGCAGAAACTGCAAAACATGCCTAGAGTAAACATACACTTCCGGTCGGAATATTGTTTTCAAAAATAAGAGGTTTTCTTGCCAGGCATATACAAATCTTAATTTTAAAATCTCATAATTTTCCCTTTAGCCATTTGGACTGTAGAGCGCTCACATACACTCAGACACACACACACACACACAGACACACACACACACAGACACACACACACACACACACACACACAGACACACAGACACACAGACACACAGACACACACACACACACACACACACACACACACACACACACACAAACACAAACACACACACACACACACACACACACACACACACACACACACACACACACACACACACACACACACACAGACGGACGTCATTCCAAAAATAGTTGGAATCGATTCAGGGAAGGTCAAAACGTATATTTCCGTTAAAATTTCGAGATCGAAATTTTTCATGATTACAATACTTACTTATACTTAT
The DNA here is from genome assembly GCA_944738965.1 of Nebria brevicollis. Taxonomy (NCBI): domain Eukaryota; kingdom Metazoa; phylum Arthropoda; class Insecta; order Coleoptera; family Carabidae; genus Nebria; species Nebria brevicollis. The sequence goes on along the minus strand of OX122899.1, from coordinate 13,029,004 downwards.
AAGAAAGTAAAAAGAGCCTCCATTGCTAATTTGTGTTTCTCGGAATTGCAACCATGTATAACTTAATCGCAAGAAACGAAATAAATCGCTCTTATCTGACCCGGTAAAAACTTACACTCTACCAGGTGTAAAGTGTTAGTAGTTTTTACCATTTTATAAATTTTATATATATATATATATATATATATATATATATATATATATATATATATATTGAAAATTTTTTTAATTCCAAATTATTTGAGTCTATTTTGTTTTTCATGTTAGATAATTGAAAGGCATAATTGATACGATTTAAGTAAAATAAATAATATAAACCATTATTTGTAACCAGTTCCTTTTTTGAAAAGTATTTTCAAATAAAAGTTATGCGAAATATTATTATCGCTTATGTTTGCTGTAAGTGCTACCCTTTTTGTGTATGTATATACATGTGTGTGTGAATATATACATTAGTAAAACTAGTGTATTATTCCAAAATAAATAAAGAAATTCTAAAACAGTTATAAATCTCTTTTGCAAGATTTTGCCCTTTAACCACTAATTGGCAAAATACTCTACATGTTAAATCGTTAAAACTAATTATGTACTCACCCTCAAACTCATCATCGGAATCTCTTTCTTCACGTTTCAACATTGTAAAACTAATGTGTAACTTAATAAGGAACTAAAAAACTTCTATAAACTCTCTTGACACGTTAGCTAACCGACACAAAATGAGGTCTATTTCCTTAAGCTTTGCAACAACAGTAACTCTAATATTACCCGAATGGCGCTTTTTGGGATATTTGAAACAGGCGCCTAAATATTCCATCGTTGGATATATTTTAGAGAAAATATATCAATAAACATTGTAAATGGTTTATTATAAATAAAACCAGATAGACTGTGGGGTATTTGATGATTATATTCTTATATATGTAAATGTGATATATAACGAAAGTAAACAAAGTGAAGTAGCAAACAATATTTCATCCCACACACACATATTGTTAAATAAACAGAAACTTATCATTTAGTTTGATTAACAAAACTACAATTAATGCTCAGGATCAAGAGTTCTCACACCGGTATAAGACGTTACATTTTTATGAGATATCAAATCAGAAATAAAAATAAGTAAATGTAAACACTAATCTTTCAAAAGAATACGTAAAACACAAGAATAACTTGTAAAAAAATTAATATTTCTATTAAATATCTATATTTTATTAAATACATAATATTTTACAATTTTTTCAAATAAAGGTAACCAGATATATTTCTTAACTATTCTAAGCTTCGGCCAAAATGTAGATTTCGGACCAGAGTTCTATGATACAGGTCTATCTAGTTTGGGATGCAGATCCAGGTATTCGGTTTCTGATCTTTAATATAGCTGCGCAATTTGGATCGTTCCGTAGCAATATTCATATTGGTTGTTCGAATCTCTTACATGATGATTTTCAGTCCTTCGACGTATTTTTCTGAAACTGGAATCAATTTTTCACATTCGCTAGCTTAGCGAGAGCATGTAAAGTATGTCCGTCTATTGAATAGCTATCTGTGGCTAGTTCGTTTATTAGAATTACATTTCCAACAAAATAATTGAATACGATACGATTATAAACATAAGTAAAAGTTTTTAGATGTATAATTTTTAATAATATCTTGTACATTATTAATTTTTAATATGATTTTTTAAATAAAGTATATACAGACAAGGGCATGTTTTGAGGATTATTTCCAATGATAGACTGGCCCACTTGGTAGGCAAATTGTTTAATTGCGTCTCTTAATTCTAGGACAACTGAATAGAAACCCCACGGTTACGTCATAGCATTTAAATTGTCCCGAAAATCGTATTTTCAATTGTTATACATTACTTTTTAAAATGATTAATTATTTCAAATATCTGGAAACAAGACAATGTTTATTATACTAAATTGAACAAGAAATATCACGATTTCGATAAAGTGTCTTAAGGGGGTATGCTTACCTGCAAGGCAAAAAAGGCGAATATTTTGGATTTTTTTCAGGAAAACTAATTAACATTTTCAAATTCTGTTTTCTTCCATTTATTCGGCATATATTTAAGTTCAAAATTACATTAATCATTTTGTGAAAAAAGGTCGTGGTGGTCCATCCGACTGCTCCTTGGAGACGACCTCTTTAAAAAAGACTTTCGCGGTGACAGTTCCTGCTGGAGCAGTAATCATCTGAATTTATAAATTCTTATTGCATTTGGTTAAGCATAAGTAAAACCGGTCCAAGACCGTTTTGTTTTTGAAAATTATTTCACAAAATGTCAGCCTTACAAAGTCAAGGTATCAATTTTTATCTTTGATCGGCTGTGGAAAATCGAATTTTTATAAGAGACGACATCCGAACTATCACGGACCCAAGAAAACAGTTCTGAACATGAGAAAACAAAAATCTGAACAATCGGATGATGGCATTTGAGAAATTGCTTTCACCGACTTTGAAAACATATTTCTGAGATAATCACTTCCAAAGTTTTAAGTGTCATAAGTGTTACTTACATAGAATCTTTTCAATGTCGCATAACTTCGTCAATTTTTATCGGATCAACTTGCAGTTTTTACATAAAATTTTGAATACATATACTTGCAATACTCCCTCAAATCTATAATGCTAAAAAAAATACTTACTTCTTAATTAATTAAAGCACTAATAGTAAGTGCTCGGATTTCATAACCAAATCATGCATGTATAATAAATGTTAGTTTGCGGTCAGTCTGGATTTTCCTTATACTTTGAAATTGCATGTCGTACATACGAGCGAGCATACTAAATAAAAAAATGAATATAATTTGAACGTGAGCACAGTTAGGAACTTAAAGCCATGGTTATTTTACCTGTGATTATGATTCAAGTAATAATGATCACTTAAAACTACATTAGTTGTTTATTAGATAAATAATATATACTTATTTTTGTTCCTAATTTCTCCATTATGTAACAATAAATCAGAGAATTCTGATTAATTTAATAATTTGTATGTGGTGTTTCAAGGGAATATGCACTTATTTAGAATGGTTGGTGGAATGAAAATGTAAAAGAAGCTGTGAGAAAGAATGAAACATACCTTATTTGAATTTCAAAGATATGCCAGGTGATATTCATGTTGCTTGCTTGACTGAATATGAATTGGATGAAAAGAGACAAAAGAGGATTAGGAATGAAAGGTATTGCATAAAAAGTTGATGTCTGATTTTAGTTAAAACAAAAGATTGTTTTGGTTGAGTGTAAAGAAAGTGGAATATAAATGTAATGCCTCTTAAGTGAAAACATTAAAAAATTATTGTGATGAAACAATTTGGAATGAAACAGACGTAAGAGCGAGATGATATGAATATTTTAACTTTTGTCTGATTGATTGGAAATGTGCAGTCATCGTTCCCCTGATCAAGAGGCCATACGTTTGTTAACTAATGTAAGCAAGTACGGCTTAAATCACGAATGAAATAAAAAAGTTATTTCATAACATTTTCGATCTGAAAAAGGCGTATGATATTACGCGAGAGTAAATAGTTTTTTATGCTTGTTACCTTATATCGTCGATGAATTAATATAAATAATAATTGTATTTATAAATACCCTTATGCAGTTACAATATTAATGGCGAACTGTTTTCTTTCATATTATTTTATATGTTATTAATTAATATTTTAAAATAAATTTTAATCCGTTTTTTTGCGAACTAACCTTAAAAATATTGACATTTTTAATCTAAACAATTTTCCGCTAATTGCATGCGTCAAGGTCGTCTGCGAAATTAAAATGTCTGCAATGTCTTACACTGAACTTTTTTATACGCATTTTGGTTATTTCATATCATAGTTTTATAATTAATAATATTTTACTAACCTTTGTAACCCTTTTTCCCAAAATATATTTCTTAGAATAAATATTAAAACAGGCGCAGTTACGACTTATGTAAAAATAAATATAAGAAGAAATATCAATAGCCATTATTATGAAACCAATAATCTTACCGAAAAAAAAAAATTTCAAATAAAAGTTTTGCGAAATATTAATACTTTCAATTTTTATTCAAACTATTTTTCTGTAACTGTAACCATTTTTGAGTAATTACAGAAACCGCAAAACATGACTAGAGTAAACAAGCACTTCCGGTTTGAATTCCAATTTTTTAAAGTAGGAAATGCACACCCCAGGTATATGCAAATCTTAAGTTTCATAATTTTACCTTCAACTTGTAGAGCGCATACACACACACAGACGGACGTCATTCCAAAAATAGTCGGTATCGATTAAGGGAAGGTCAAAACGTTTTTACGATAATGTGATTGCATCAGTCTTGAATATTTAAACTACTAATCATTGGTGTAATATATAATACAATGATTTGAGGAAGATAAGCTGGTCAGGGGTGGTTTTTTTTATAACATACATAGATTTTCATGGTTGATTAGTATATGAATGGAAAAAAGGTACATGTAGAATAATTTACCCAATGGAAGGATGAGGATTTACGAAAAAATAATAAAATTAATAATTTTCACAACATATATGTATAAATCACAAATAAACAAGGTAAAAAAAAGTGAAATTTTACTGTGCATTTTAAAACTATGATAAAGCACTTATTACGGTTAATAATTAAATTAAAATATCTAAACAATATTTTTTAATCACTAATAATTATGCATCTCAAAATAATATACTTATAAAATCAAAATTATACAGAAAAAAAAAAACGAAGAGTAAATTAGTCAAAAAGTTGACGATAATAATATCGAGCCAAAGATAACGCTTGGTAGAAAATCAGTAGATCAGCTAGATAATAACATTTAATGTAATTCGCGGCCACATAATCCAAACCTAGCATATGTTTCCACTTAATGAGGAAAAAGAAGCCTTCGTTTGTTCCAATTGCACCCAATATATGTTCCACCTTGTACAATCTTCGATCTCCGTAATAAACATAAAGATGACCGCAGGCAGTACGTCGCAGTATATCAGCGAAAGAATCGCAGAACATACTGGTCCACAAGTAGCGTCTTTCGTACCATTCTAGCAATGTATATGGGAGCACTTTTAATGCTGCATCTGCTCCTAAACAGAATTTGAGTCCATCGTGCATTTCCAGTAAGTAGTATATATATCCGTTGTGGAAGTGCTCCGATAGCACGTAGATCATTTGATTCGGGCGTCTGATATGTGATAGTGGGTTCGCTAAACATATAACCAGTTCTTTGAATTAAGTCCGTTGATGTTAAAGAAATTTCGTTTTTGATGTAAATACGTCAAAATTCATCTACATTATGATCTAATTGTTACAGACGGGTCAATTTGTCGAGGGCTGCCAAATTGACCCTTAGTTTCCACGGGCGATTAATAGTAATGCACATTATAATATAGATTACTCCAACAATTTTTCTCAGTAAAGGTGTATATAGTATGTTATGGAGGATGATATCAGTTATAAATGCAATGTAGTTAGTATTAATTTTTTTAGAGTTTTCTTACCTCTAGGTAATGAGGGGGCTGGTACAAACCCTGTCCTATACAGCAGAAACGTCGGCATCGTGTCCAAAAATAGGTATATTACTCTCAAGATAATGAGAATTGATAACTATAAAGTAGACATGAAAGAATGTTAATATTACAAATTTGTTCGACTAAAATAATAAATTATTTAATTTTTGTCTTGTTTATAAAAAATTTCATTCCTGCATCCTAAATTTTACTTATATATTATGAAACTTAAAATACGAATTGAAACAGGTTTATAAACTAAAAGTAATATTAGGTATCATTTAATCCAAGAGAAACATATATTTTCGTATGGTTAAGTAATCGGAAATGTTTTGTAAAACAATTTGGAACTGAAATCTTCAAATCTTACATCGGCCATTTTCTGAAATTTTTTAGCAACGCAGTTTATGAATTAAACCTGATTTTGAAGAAAAAAAATTACTCGTAATAGTATAAAATGAGTATTACACATTAGGAAACTATATTCAATATAAATTATTGTATTCCAATCAACTTTATTTCAAAAGCAAAGGGTTTCAGGAACATGTCTGCTTCTACAATGCTCCAAGGTTTTCAACAAGTTAAATTCGCTAGAAAATAAAGCTAAAATTCGAATCTAAAATATATTTACCGACCTTTCGCACTATAACGGCAAATTTTCAGCCTAAAGTGGTATGAATATTTCACTTTAACGGTATAACTAGTCGGACATGCAGTTACATGTGCACTTCAAAATGAATCTACATAAAATGGCTGTTACCATAATTCTGGAGATGGGTGGCGAATTTTGTTGTATATACTTACCCTTAATCCCGCATGACGACACTAGTCTCAGTAAATTTGGGTGGAGTCTGAAATTTCATTGGCTATTTGTTCTTATTAGCGGAAGTAATTAAAATGGAGCCAGATTTAAATATCTACGTTTTCGTGTCACTCTTGGAAACATTTTTTTTTTTTTGGTAAATTTTCTATGCTGTGCCGTATTCCGAACTCGAACGTGTAATTTTTTGTCAACTTGATTCTTACAGTGTACAGGGTTAAACATTAAATAATTTAAGTTTAATTGCATGTTAGGATACGGTCAGATTCAGTTAGAGAAAGAAACTACTAAAATGTAAAATTATTTATTCGAAAGATATTACAGCAAATAAAATTACTTTCACAAGATGTAAAGCGGAGAACCACTACAAAAGTATTTATTCTGCAGTTGTTGGAATGATTTTGATATTTTCGACGGCGTTTTTGAACTATTGAATAATTTTTATATATGCAATTTCTATTATAAAATAAAGTTTATTTTTTTATAGTGCTTTGTAGATTTCCTTAAGATGTTTCATAGTCTCTTCTTCCCTCACAATTTGTAGATTTTTCTGAGCATATACTTCTGATAATGTCTCCATTTCCATATTGAGACTTTGTGCAAAGTACGTTTAGTGCATTTTGGTCTTCAATGCTTCTTTTTGTAATTTAATTTTTTACCAATTCTATCCTGTATATTTATAAAACTACTCTTCTCATCAATCATGTTTCATTTTGACCATTTCGAATATTTTTAACTCAATATAATTATAAGTTACATTTTAGGAGTAGATATATATGTATGAATATAACACGCGTAATATTCCAAATGAATCTAAGCTATACGGTTGTTTGCTAAAAATAAGAAATACGTTGCATAGTGAAATTAATATATATATAAAAAAAACGTCTACCATAGTGACTTGTGATACTCAATTCTTGATAAAAGTATAACAAATCCTGTTTATGATATTGTTTAACGTAGTCGATGTCAACATAGTCATACGCAGTGATGTTCTTCCATTTAATTACAAAAAAATACCCGTCCTTCGTGCCAAATCCTCCTTGAATATGTTCTAACTGAAGTCGTCTTCTGTCACAGCGGAAAGCTATTTGGTAGCCAACGTTTGCGCTAACCAAAACTTCTTCTAAAGTAGCATTATACATGCCGCTCCAACAATAGACTTTCTCATAATATTCCACCAATGCATTTGGAATCAAGCGTAGAGATTCCTTGCCGTTGATTCTTATTCGGTACCCATCGAACCCTTGCACATCATAATAATTGCAGTCTTCGATGATTGATTCAGAGATAACGGTGATAGGTTTCACAAGTCTTGCCAAATTTTTCTCAGCATGCGCTAAAGATACAAATATAATTATAATTTCTAATTCGCATGAAATTTCTCTCAAATATCAAATATTATAGATACTAATACTGTATACTATATGAGATATTTCAAATCAAATCATTATAGCGAAAACTATAGTCCCGAAATTGCCGGCATAACAAATCTAACTTTATTTTTTTTAAAAATCACTTCAACGAGAGATATTATAAATACGCGTATATATTTCTTTTAATATGAATAATGTAATCACTCTTAGGCGTCATTACGCTCGAGAAATCAATCTCTGATGTAGATGAAAATCTTGAAACCATCCTTTTACCTGAAACATGAAAATTTCCTGAAAAAGTATTAAAACTAGTAATCCTCTAACAATAGAACGTAGGCCATATTACCTTTATCTATCTCTCTCTTTTTAAATAGAAACCGCAATGGAGAAGGTGTAAACATAATGTTCCCCATAAGATAGACACTGTAAAAAAAATTTCATTAATGTATAGAATATCACACATACAGTGAAACAATGTTACGTATATTATGCGTCACAAATATCCAAGAGATCTAAATTTTAAACAGGCAATAAAAATAAAAACATTCCTTACGAGCTTGCAGTTCAAAAAAATATATATTATATATATATTGAATTGTTGCTATGATAACTTCTGGTTTATTCAAATTAAATTATTTAGAAATTTGTTTAGCTAAACGTTCATAACTAGTCAGTAAAAATGTTCAAACTTCTATTCAGTTCGTAGAAATAACATGATATTTTATTAAGGGGCAGTGCATTTATAATTTATTTTGAAAGAGATACCTGTTCCCAAAATATAGAATTAAGGTGGAGCTTCTTGTGTAAGGCAGCTATTCAATTGGTCCATTATCTTACTAGTAGTGGAGGTAGTTATATTATGGTAGATCTGTTTTCCCCCGTATACATTTTCTCCCATTCGGTTGAATTTAATTAGTTTTTATATGAATCAATGTTGCGATAATTATATTTACTTTAAAAAAATAAAATAAAACAAATAGTTTACATATGGAATAGTTTTATAAAGGTATACAAAATGTACATAAAATAATGTGTAACCAGTAATTTTGGTAAATTTAAATCAATTTATTGTTGAATTTAGGTAAAAAATGAATAAAGACAACGTTCAATTATGAGAACGGTGGTGAAATACACTTTTTTTTTTTAATCTATAAACCTACCACAACTGAATTGGAAATCTTAATTAATTATGAAATGTCTTTAAATGTAATTCAAGTTCGCAAATAAAAACAATGAGAAAACACTACCATTTTAATTTATTCGATCGTAATGATTTAATTTATATCATATATATTTTTCGAGTATAAATCTATTTTTTAGTAAAATATAGATTTTCATTTTAAAGAAGTAATACTTTTTCTCGTTACCATTTTCAATTATAAAATATTATTTATTATATTATATTATATTAAATTGCACAAGGGAAAGAAATGTAATTGAATTTTAAAGAAATCATACATAAAAATAATCATACCTAGCCTTGTTGGATCACGAAAGTTGCACCAAATTTGGTTTTTGATTAAATCATGGTTTTCTACGCAATCCTAAAAATAAACGACGGTATGAGCGGTTTTGTTTCATTTCTTATATAAACTTTCTTCTTCGTCCTTTATAGTTATGTTTTCTATCAGATGCCATTTCTCAAATATTCTAACGCTAGTTGATTCGGAGGAGAGATCCCAGCTTCCTTTTTTTTTCTGGATCTCGAGAACATTGATTCTCTTGATTTCCCATATTCATTATTATCACAATCTAAAAAATGAAAGCCCTTTAATCTGATACAAATTTTTGGCTGAAAGTAAGGAAAAGTGAAAGACAAATATTCTCTGGTAATACTTAAATCTCAGACGTCAATTATAGTTAATGATTATATCAGTTATGGAAAATTCAATATTTCTAACAAGTTTATAAAGAATTAAATACCAAAAAAATATTACCGCTACACAAACAAATCCAATATTAAAAGTCTTTGGTTTACTGTATTCTGTATAACTGAACTAAGCTTGAAAATATAAAACCAAAAATAATATATATTGAACGTAGAAATTGTATTGAAACAGTTAGGAGAATTATGCAATAAATCGAATGATCACTGCGTCTAAATTAGTTCTTTAGATTAAAAATGTACCTGTACTTCCCTGGTTTATACACTTTTCAGAGCTTTTTGTTCATAAAAAAAGCAATGTTCCTTGCTTTAACTTTGTTTGGCGATCGTGTAATCATTGTGTCTATAATTTAAATACGGTATATAATGCACTATTAATTAATTCTTAAAACTAAATTATTTCATGTTTTAATATATACTATTTTGAGGTTACATACTTTGGCGATTTTACTCGAAAATTAAAAAAAAATTATGTTGAATCATGAAAACAATCGCATTAAAATCAGGACCGGATTCATGACAATACAGACATAGACAAAAATTTATTTTTCCGATTATCACAAAGAACTAGAAAAATATAATTAGGCTCCTTCTATAAATTGCACTACCCATGGGCCTCCACGATCTGGCACTGACTAACATTAAATAAAAAACGAAGAAAACTTTTAATGCTATTTCACAACGTAAATATAAAATGTCAAATAAGCAAAAATATGTTTATGTAGTATTAGAAAAAACAACAATAAAATTATTTAAAAAAATCTAATCATATATTATGACGTTATAATAAAAATTAAATAATTAAAATTTATTCCAATGCTTTTATACGGTTCATGTCGATTGCAAGAAAATTTGTCTAATTGAGTGGATTAAATTTTCGCGGCTTCTTATACCAATAGATTTGCAACGTAGATGCAATGGCACCCTAAGCTAAAACGGAGACGTTAATTAGATATTGTACATAATAAATATTATTGAATTTAACATAGAAATGGTTATAATTGTATCCGAACACAACATGTATCCAAATTTGGTATCTTCAAAAAAGAAGTGGCCGATTTTAGTTTTACTAGCGAATAACCAACATACACCTAATTATAAACGTATATTTTCTAAATCAGAAAGATGTGGAAGGAGTTTGTTTACAAGATTTTTGGAAAATATAGGATTACGTAACAGCTGTTTTTGACTAAGTAAAACAAATCGTTATAAGATTTATAATAAAATACTTTTATAAAACAATAGCTTATGTTAAAAAATTATTTTATCGTGCATGCAATATAAATATAAAACGATATTGCACATGCAAATATTGCGAGGGTTAACAATTGATAATGAAATTAATTATGTTACCAATATCAAATTTTATTTATGAAAAATCATCAAATGTTACAGATATTTTACAATATAATATGTATATACATATGCAAAGTGGAATTTATTTGCAAAAATTTAATAAAAAATGTAGTAATATTTACAATTATATTATTCTCAAAATTTGCATTTATTTATAAAATGTATTTAGATACATTTTATAAATAAATGCAAATTTTGAGAATAATATAATTGTAAATATTACTACATTTTTTATTTAATATAATAAACAACAAAATAAGGATGAAAGAAATATACTGATATATTAAAATACATTTAGGCAGTATAAGCAAATTTTGAACATAAAATAATCTTAAATATTGGTGAATTTTTTGTTTAATATAATATACATAGTATAAATTGAGAGAAAAAGAAAACTTTAGTAAATATTAATAAATGCTGAGTTTAATATACTCATAAGTAATAGTGCATTTTGAGTTTTATATAAAATACAAAAACAGAATATGAGAAAAAAATACTGATATATCAAAATACATTTAGAAAATTAAAATAATTTTGAGTTTAATATAATCGTACACTCATGTATGAAGAGTTTTGAAAAAATACTCAAAAACACAGCATGGTGAAATAAGAAAGCTTTTTGGATTATCGACGAGCCATAGACAATTTTTGATAAAAGACTATCAATTCGCGCAGATGAAATTGCTTGATGTAGGCGCTCTCCACATAGTCAAACCCAGCAACGTTGCGCCACTTGACGGCAAAGAAAAAGCCATCTTTTGCAGTAAATCCTCCCGCAATATGCTGGATATGCAAATTGATTCTATTAGAGAGGATAATTTCGTGCTGTCCACGGTTTGTAAAACGTAATATTTCTTTTAATGTAGCATTATAAGAGCCGCTCCAAGAGTAGACGATTTCATAATAACGTAATAGTATGTTTGGAATCAACGACAGTGCATCAGCAGCCGGCAATCTGACTCTTTGTCCGCAGGATCCTTGAACTTCGTAATACAAGCGGTTGTCTAAAATTATTTCAGCTACTACGACGATGGGTTGCTCTAGACTAGCCAATAACAGCTGAGCACGAGCTAAACAAACGAATAAATATCATTACTTGGAATGATAGAATAAATTTGAATTCAATTTTTTTTAATACAGTAATAAAGATAGAACACATTTTTCTATTTCATATTATGTCCATTTCGAATGGACAATTAAGAAATATTTAACAATATAACTCTTGGAATCTTGAGGATGAATGCTGTATATCAATTTATCTTTTCTACAAATTATTCTAGGAATGGCGTATTATTACTGAGAATTATCGCTGCTTCCTAAAAAACACCATTAAAGGTAATTTCAAACTATTATTTCGGTAAAAATATTCCCTACAAGTATTTACAGATATATAGCTGAATATAAGAAGCATAAATTGTTTAAATAAATATTGCTGAATGCGAATTCTTTAACATTAAATTTCTATATTCGTATAGCAACTTTTCAATTTTAAGTTTTTTTTTTTCGAGGATAGAGCGACTTCGTTTTATGTTAGTCCAACTGCATATCTCAAATCGAATTTTGATTCTAGAATTCTCATAACAAACAATCTTTAAAAGCTATATAATATACTTACTCCGTGATCGTGAAGCCCCCGCAGAAGAATTGAAAGACATGACTGTAACTGAAACCAAATAAATAATAGTTGAAATTCAAATCTATTGCAATTATTGTCATATATTTTTATGCCAGAAAACCTAAAAACAAGAGCTTACAAAATGGCAGAAAACAAAGAGAAATATATAAATAGAAAGAGAATAACCATTTGGATTTGCAAAATGTCAAAAAATCACATTTGTGAAACAACTTCAATATAATGGCAAACACGTAAATAACTAAATTGAGAACTATATCAACTATACATACTTTTTTCCAATAAATCACACCGTGTTATGAAGAAATAGATCTCTATATTTTAACAAATGCAACAATCTACAACCTTTTAATGCAAATCAATTTTTATTATTCGGCCATCTTGAGAAAAAAATTGGCTTACATACCAAAGATCCACATGTTAAGACTTGAAAAGTAAACTGAAGCTTGTAATAGTGAATATTGCCCACGTGTAAAATTATTGGAAGAATACGAGTTAAATACATATACAAAACATAATTTAAAAATGTAGTAAAACAAATAAATAATAAACTTACATGTTCTTTTATCACCACTTGTATATTAGTTTGATTTTGAAATTGATTGATTGATCAAGTAAACTAAGCGTCCTTCCTCTCAGATGAATAAATAGAAAATGACGACTTTGATCAAGTTGTCAACTTTATACCTATTCCAAATTCGTATGAATAAAAGTGCCGCCTCAAATACTACGTGCAAATAATATAATTATCTTGTATGTTAGACAAAAATGGAATTCAATTTTCTTGTCTTAGAAGCAAACATTTATTTTTTTGTGATCTGACATAGACCTTAGGAATTTATTTCGTTAATTATGGTCAAGATAGGTGGAGTTGTCAAAACGGCAACCCGATTGGCTATTTGATTTCCACCAGCAATAGTGGAAGTGGACTAAATGCATTCCCCCAGAGTGATGTTTGGGGGAATTCAATCAAATAATACGTTACTCACATGTTCTAATTGGTCAAATTTGAATTTAAAAAAATGGGCGCGAACTTAAATACATTGATAGAATAGTGGGCCTAAACTATTTTTTAGCTATGAACTGAATTAAAAATAGTGTAAACCGAATTTTAATGGATGATATCTCTATATATGAGGCAAATGTATTTTCACTTCAATTTTTCGATAGATTTGCGGGCACCTATTATCTGAGATCGGACTAACCCAAAATTTGGATGGCATTTTTATTTCCTGTTACATATTTTAATTAGAATTAGCTTTGGCCAATCGGAAGTTCGAAATGTGAAAAGGTCATAATTTTTTTTACGACACTTAGAGCCACACAACGTTCATTAGTGTATTGCGGAAGGTATAGTATATCAAAAGCTCGTGTATTCTTATTTTACAATTACATCCACACCTATACTATCTATAAAATCATGTGGTTCCGTATTGCTAGTATGCTATACGGTAAAATGCTATTAGGTGTTTAATTACTCCAAAAAAGTATTCTTTTTACCTTGCTGTCTTTATCTGTTTTTTGCCGTGATATCCAACACAATGTGCTAGAATACTCAAAAAATTGTATTTTAATGCATAATAAAAATTATAGCTAACTATATGCTATTAACTAAATGTATTATCTTGATATGGCAATTAGTCAATTAGTCGTACTCACTTAAGGAATCTCAAAGGCCGCAGCATTTACAAAACTTCAAAATTTCAAACATATATATTTCAACAATATATATAACAAAATAAAATTTGCTATTTTCACTAAAACGTGGATTTTGAATCAATTTTCTAATCTGTAATTCGGTCGAAGAAGAGTCAAAATTTAAAGCAATTTAATAATGAACAGCAATTATAAATAAATTTATCATTAAGCAACTGAATGCTACAATAGTTTGAAATGCTGGTTCAAATAACAAAATGGTTGGTAAGAATTCTAAACCCATTGGAATTCTATACCATGTTGAGTAAATAATTAAAACGACACGTATGATTTCATTTATGTAATTAATCATAGACGGCGGTATATGAAATTACTTTTGTAAAACCAACCCTAGCATTATTTTTTAAGGCATAATTTTTTTAAACCTTGCTTTTGTCTGGTAAAACGCGGTCAATGATATTCATAATAATCTACTTTTTATTTGTCATAATTTGAGAGCATCATTTAACAGTTAGAGGGAAAAATTATTTAAATGAAAAAACAATAATCTATTAATCAATTAAATATTGTTTTGAAACTTTTCTTTTAATATGACTAGTATTCTTATTTCATCGAATGGAAACGAGGATAGTACATGGGAATTATAAGTATTTACAAGAGATATTAAAATTGAAGAACTATATTAAACTCATCCAAAAGTATTACATTGTTTACATATTAATATGCATAGAAAAAATTGAACTATATTCCATATTACAATAAATTTGTCGTCATGGCCAAAAAGACACATTGACTCAAAAGAGATATTTATGAAATTAGTTAACAAGATTCTCGAGTCAAAGTCAACCCTTGATAAAAACGCAACAGGTCATTCAAATGAAAACGTTTTATGTATTCAACATCTACATAATCATACGCAGAAATAGTCTTCCATTTAATAGCAAAGTAAAATCCATCTCGTGTGGCAAATCCTCCTTGAATACTTTGTAACTCCAAATTTCTTCTATCGCCGCGTACCATTACTTGATGCCCATATTTAGTTAAGCGCAAGACTTCGTTCATTGTGCCATTGTACATACCAGTCCAACAGTAGACCGTTTCATAGTATTTTACCAATGTGTTAGGAATCTGTGTCAGAGCGTCATTGCCATTCATTTTGATTTGGTTTCCATCGTTTCCTTGAACATCGTAATATATGGTGCCTTCGCTAACCGATTCTTTGATTATGACGATTGGCTCGGTCAGATTACTCAAATTTAGTTGAGTTTCCGCTAAACAGATTAACATAAATCATAGCTAACTAAAAGTATTATTTTAATTTTGTTGAGATACCATTTAAGCTAAAATACATTCTATATTAATTGTAATACCAATTCTACATCTTACATGACTAAACTAGAGATTTTAAAGCGGATTGGAAATAGATATCTTCACTGTGATTTATAGCATAATAATTCATTCAATATTTTTAGGGTATATGAGTAAACGATGGGTGAAGCTTGTTATTTCTAATCCGCTTAATTTTAATAATATAATTACATTGTTGCGTAGAAGAACTTGTATCCGACTCCGCTGTAGAACTTGAAGAATCGGAGTCCATGTCTTTGCCTAAAATCAAACAAAATTTATATTCGACTTAATTTTAAAACTTTGCTAATTTTAACACGTTTATGTTCAAGGGTGATGAACCAAATAATTAATCATATGAAAACGAGATTTAAGTTAATAGGGTTAAAAGTTGAACGTATAATTGAATCAAAGCATAAAAGCTGTCAATAAATTAAGCGTAACGTAAAAGTGTATTTGTTGGGTGCAAAGTATCTAACGCATAATTTAAATGTTATGTGTTCTATAAACTAATATTTATCATAAATGTTTTTTTTACCACCTTACTGAATTTTGAAAACTCTACGCTTCTGGTTTACGTCAATATCAAATGAAGAATTAAAATCCAAGGACGGTTGAAGTTCATGCTAAATGTTCATGTTATAAGACACAAGAAAAATTGAAACATGAAACAACTGTATTTTCAATAGAAATAAAATATTTTATAAATAAATTAAGCAAAGGTCAAAGTTTTGTTGACTTTTACATATATGAATAACATACATAGTTTGAAAAAAACAAAATTGATCAGCTAAAAAGAAATATTACAGTAATAGAATAAATACTAAAAATCGCATGTTAATTTAAATGTAAATGAAAATTCAATATAAACATGTGTGTGAGAGAGTGAGTGTGTGTGTGTGTTCAATTTCTTTTGCTGCAATTCTGATTTTTAAAAATGGAATATGAATATTTCGAAGGCTCCAATAATATCATTACATAAATCAAAAATTATATTCGATACAATTCGGAATTTTATCTTAAATAGTATAAATAATGAAAAATGAATACATATTATCTTTATTGGGTTGACTTGCTCAGAATCACTTAAAAATGATATCTTCAAAGATCTAAGAATGATTGTTAAATTGATTTTTGTAAGCGACAAAATGAACCACAATTTGAAATATTGTAAATTGTCAAAATGAAAATCAGTTTCATTGTAACGTAACAAAACAAAATAATTAAAATATAGTTACCGTCTTTTTTAGGTGGCAAGTTTTTATCTTCAAATTCTAGAATACTACTGTTCTGCTATATATAGGTGATAAGTATTCAGTTGCAAATTAAGCGTCTACTTTCTAATAGGAATCAAAGCAAAATGACTCCGTTGCTTTATGATAGTGTTGCGTTGAACAGCTATTCGTAATTCAGTGGTGATAAAACTTTTTGCTGTGTTGCAAAGTGGCAACTGAATGAATACTAAATTTACGATATTCCCCCACTCAATTGAGCTTCATTAGTTTGTATGGTAATAAAGAAATAATAATTTAATATTTCTTATGGATTAGGACAAGGATCGGGAACTTGCGAGCTTTTCTAGTATTTTAAGTGGCTTCAAACAAGTTCTTATATACTTGTTTTTATATTGAAAGAATAGCCTCATTTGAATTTATTTTTAAAATATTCATGTTTAAAATGTATATTTACCCAAATCTTCTGAGAAATCCAGAAAAGATATCAGTCTGTATCGACGTAATAATTATGATTCAACTAATATTGACATATGACTCGGATCACGACGAGAGAATATTCGAAAACGTTTATTATTTATTATGTATTAATCTTCGGTTGAAATTCTATCTTTAAGTTGCGTATTTAATTCTTGAATTGATTTTCAACAATGATGCCAACTTCTCATTTATTTGAACGAACTGAATCGGTGAACATAAAAAATGTAAATGGATATGAATCACTCTATATGTTTGAATATACGCGCTTAAGTATTAAAATTAATAATAAGTTTATAATCATGCTGAAATCAGACACTCATTGCCATTTGGTGTCGGAGTAATTAAACTACACCATCTATTATAAACATATAATATATAATTAAAATTTAAAACCATATTTTTGTTATTTTATATAATCGTGTAGAGATTGTCTAGATTATTTAACAGAATTAATTTATGTTATAATCTATTTTAATTTAATAATTGTTTTATATCATAGTTAAAAAAATAGAATAATTAAATGTATAACTTATTGCTAATTTTGAAAAACACGTATATTTTAAGGGGTTATACTACCCAGCAAATTTTTTTTTTCCATTTTTTTTATTGGCTTATATGATGCATAAACTATTTAAAAATTATATTCAAAAACCATTTTGGGAGACAAGCTATGAAAAACAATTTTTATAGCTTATTTTCCGAGACACTTTGAAACGTTTGAAAAGACCGCTCGGCTGCGCGCAGCATTTTAATAGTGATTCCTAAATTGAATCGCGGTTCGGTTACGGTGATCGCGGTTTAAAATTTTCAGGATGACCTTGGTTTTGTCGGTAAATTAGTAATTTGCTGCCAATTCGTTTAAACAGTTTGAACTTTTAACTGCATAAAACATAAAATAATATGGAAGAGTGGGAATTTTTTGCTTTATTGATTTTTGGATTTTACATCCACAGCACAATCACAAATATAATAGGTTATGTTTTTAGTTTTGACAACTGGACCAGTGCAACCGCCGAATAAGCGCGGTTGCGGCGGTTCAGCTAAAAGTAACCAGATACTTCAAGAACCGCGTACCTTAATCTAACCGGTTCCTGAAAAATCGAACCGTGGTCACCGCGGTCCAGTTTAGGAATATACTATAAGTATATTACAAATCTCTTCGTTGTTTTTGCCGCTAAAAATCAGTAATACTTCTTCGCAATATATATAGTTGACGTTAGTAAATCAAAAATAAAGCCATAGGACGCCCCAGTTACCGTTATAATGACGATAACCATGCAGCAAGCAGTTCCACGTGCTATTTCGAGTTACGCGTTTATCTTAAAACGCGTTTTTCTCGAAACTATGTTTTTTAAATTAGCGTGCAGCGTAGCTCGCTCAATTTTTATTGGATTTACTTGAAATTTCAATTGTAGCTTCTCAGATAGATTATCTATCGAAGTACACACGCTTTTTAAGATTGATACATAATTACATTTGCAATAAACTATTTAAGGTCGATTTTTTGCCAAAAAATGAAAAAAATAATTGAAAAGTGATCCCAATTAGTGAATTTTCAAAAAAAATTATAATCTTGGGTACTTCCAAAGAAAAATTAGTGTAGATTAAGAAATTTTTTTCCCTAGGTGGTGTACGGTGATTGCTACGGTACACGCCGATTTCCTCTTCGGAAAAAACATTTGTTCAAGTTACCTAGTGCCACGACGCCATTTTGCATCGTAAATTTAAATAAAAAATATGTTTGTATTTCTTAATACATGTATAAGAAAGTCTCAAAATTTCATTTTAATGAATTGATTAGTAATCGAGAAAAAAATTCACAAATATACGTTCACTTTTCAGTGCGCCTGGGTAGTATAACCACTTACCCCGTTTTTTCCCGGTGTTCCAATATTGGAACAATCGACGTGTTCCTTCCTGTTTACTGGTGTATTAGTTATTAACACATATTTACTAACTAGTAATGTTCAGTAAGTATCAGACTTACAAATAGAGTATTGCAAATTGAATTATTTAACTTGAGTATATATCAGCAAGATTTAAAGAACCATATGTAAAAAGTTTTTTTTTTAAATTTATTCGGTCAAAAACGGGTGAAGGCAGCAGATGAATAACGGTAATATGCAAAACTGAAATATTATTAAATTATAAATTAAATATTTTATAATTTATTTTGGATCACAAAATATTTTAGCATTTTTATTGAGTGTCGTTCACACTTACAATTAGTATAAATGGAAGAGGAAATGGGACTAGACAATAAAAGATTAGTTAAATTATAAGTTATGGATGTAATTTTAACAAAAGATTCGTAATTTTTTTGTAAAAAATTTCATGTACAAATTATATATTTGTTATATATTTAATGCAAAAATATTATAAGAATAAGTGGGAAAACACACTACACTTTTAACGGTTCAAACAAACGAATAAAAAACGAGATAAAATATAAAATATAATTTTCGCTTTTCAACATCTTTTTCTTCATTTAAAACATCTTAAAAACAAAACATTTTAGAAATATGAAACATTTTAAGATACGATCTTGAAGTACATAAAAAGCTTTCAGATTACAAAGATATGAATTAAAGTATTAATTTGTTATTTATATATGACCGACTTTCATTTGGTTTTTAGTTATTCCTAATATTCATAAATTCGATAAGAGTATACCAAAAAACCTATTAATCCAAAAAAACATAAGCAGTGACCTATCTTGAGTGCGTCACTGTTCTGCACATCCATTGAATAATAATAATAAATCTATATTATTTAAAATTTTCAAATTTCTCTAAAGGATTATTTTATAAATTATTTCCTAAAAATATACGAAATAACATTATTCCAAATATTTATTTATACCAGTTTATACTAAAATTGACTTTGAACCTTAAAAAACTATATAATATTTAAAAAAGACATTAGTCCTCTTGCTGAATAATTAAAAATGAAAGAGTACGGAATTGATACAGTAAAAAATATTTCGAATATTATATTTTTTATTTGTAAAGCTACAGTTCATCTATTAGGAATATAGTATACAGCCATTAACTCTACAAATGTAATTAATATAAATTTAAAAAGTTAGTTTTTGATCTTAGCCATAGCTGTTTCAACATACTCGCCGGACATAGATAGGCCTTGATAGAAAATCAAAAGCGATTCCAAATGCTTTTCTTTTATATAAGAATCAGCAACGTAGTCGTACTCGAAGATATTACGCCATTTCACTGCAAAAAAAAAACCATCTGTTGTACGGAATCCTCCCCGAATATGCTGAATCTGTAAGTTCGCTCGATTTTTGCGCAGGACAACATTTTGAATGTTTTTTACATTTTCCATTAGCTCAGCTAATGTCGACTTATACATTTCGCCCCAACAGTAGACTGTCTCATAGAACTCCAGTAATTGCCGTGGCATAAGTTTTAAAGCATCATGATCTTTCAATTTGATTATTTTTCCATCATACTGTTTTATTTTATAATAGATGATTCCTTTTCGGACGATTTCTTTGACAATTACCATGGGGTGAGTCAGGTTCATCAATATCTGGCGTTCCATTTCACGATTTAATTGTTCACCGTTGCTAGATTCTAAACATAAAAATAAGTTTACAGTTGTTATATACACTTCGAAAAAAATTGTTATCATAGATAAATTTAGCTGTCTCTTGGTTAATTTCCCATACGAATGTATAAGGAAGTATTGTCATCATGAAAATGTTTGCACTCGAGATTTTAACAGTAATTACTATCTTTAAACGTAAGATTTGTATAAAGCTCGCAAGAAAACCCTATATTCTTGAAAAGCGGAAGTATATATTTATAAAAAGCATTTTTTTTGCAGCATACAATATAACTTGGAAAAAAGTTTGTACAACCATTATAATCTTGAGAATTATTAATCGAAAAATCTTTATCTTATTATTACTTGGGAATTAAGAATTATGCCAAATATTAAGAAAACATTTACTTGATTTTGAGCTGGAAGACTTAGGTCGTGAAGGTCCTGCTGCTGTTCGTTTTGTTCCTGGTGCTGTAGTTGTTGTTCCTACTGTTTCTGATTTAGTTGCTTTTGCTGTTGCTTTTGATGCTTTTGCTGTTGTTTTTGATGCTTTTGCTGTTGATTCAGAGTTCGATTTGCAATCAGATGAATTTGAAGACATTTTGTCTGATACTAATAAAAATTCATAAACAGAGGTTAACTATTATTTTTCAGAATATATTTTTCTTTAAGCTTTAATTGATTTAAGTATGTTCTTTAAAATTTACAAAAAGTAAAATAGTAATTCACAAATGGAAAACATACTCAATAAAATATATAGTGAGCGCAATAAGTATTCGTACAGTAAAAGTTTTCAAATAGAAACTACTTTTACAGGTAAACAATTGAAGAGAAGTAAAAAATAAAAATATGTAGAGTATTATGGATAAACATATTCAATATTTATACATAAATGAATAAACAAAAATTAAATTATAGTGCAAATAAAAAATAAAAAAAGCAAAATAAGCTTACTTCGGTTAGTAAAACACGGTGGCGGATATATACTTGTCTAAGGATGTATGAGTGCTGCTGTTATTGAAAAACTACACTCAATAGATGAAATTATGGATCATATAGTCAATATCATTATCTTAAATGAATATTTCATTCATAGCGTGGAAAAAATTGGAGCCAAGAAAAATGTCATATTCATACAAGACAATGATCCAAAACATAGCGCTCGGTACTCCAGATTGTGTATCTTTTTAATACTCAAAGCTATCGAAAATGCATTCCGAATAATCAGACATTAATACAAAAGAGCATTTATGGACTTAAGATGAAAAAAAAAAAAGAAAACGGCTAATTTCTAATAAAAAACTATTTGAAAATTGAGCACCATGAAGAATGGGATAGCATTTCAATATTTGATACAGTATATTTGGTAAATTTAATACCAATAAGACACCTAAATATTATTAGAGCCAATGGATATCCAAAAAATATAAATTATTTGTGTAAAATCGAAAATATTATAACAATTTGTTACATATACGAATACTTTCTGTGCGTTAATTTGGATTTCCACATTAATATTATTTTTGATGATTCGTTTCGGTAAATTAAATAAACATATGACTCCATATAACTCCACATATTTTTATTTTTGATTTATCTTCAATAGTTTTTCTTTAAATGTAGTTTTATTTTGAAAACATGGCCTGTACGAATACTTTTTGCACTCACTGTATTCTATATAATGAGTGACGTTACAATAAATACATAAATGAAACAATAATTTAAAGTATTGTAACGACATAAAATTACAAAATATACAGTAAATAAAAATAACTTACTTGACTTTGTAGTTTCACTAAAAATCTTTAAAACTATTTACTTTAATATCCATAAGTGAAACTAACACAATCAAATTTGAATATGGTTCTTTTAATGTAATTGCAAGAGTTGAAGAGACTATTTTGTTCGATTGTTGAACAAAGAATGATTTGTTAACAATACAATGGTCGTACCTACATTGCAAGGTGTTATAATTGGAGTAATTTGCTCATATCCCCACCACAATCCTACCATTTCCACTATTTGATTCACAAAAAATGATCCAATTAAAATTTTGTTTGTTTGAGCGGAGTCAATAAGAACTAACTATAAAGCTATTAAATGGTGGCATTTTATTATTTACATAATACTATATAATATTTAAAACTATTTAAATGCTTTACTTATATGACTTAATTAAAAAGAATATGCTATAATAACAGTAATTCAAAATAAAGAAATTGACTTTTGCATTTTAAGAATATTTTGGAATTTTATTGAAACTTGAAATGTTTTTGCTTTAAACAAAATTTTAGGAAATATGTGTACCTATAAAACTTGTAAACATCTTAAAAATAAATCATTTTGATGGAGGAACGCAAACTAGTTTATTGCTAGTGCGTTGTTTTTAGTAAATTGTGTATGAGTCAAAAGATTATGATAACAATACGAAATAGCAAACCACTTAAGCATTAAATTTCATAAATTAAAATGTTTTTTCAGATAAAAATTTACTTTAGACAGGGGGAAGTATTTGAAGTATTCAAATCTTTGCAGAATATTTATCTGCCAATATGTATGAAATGCGAAGGAATTTTTGAATTAATTAAAAATTAATCGAATAAGAATAAATTGAATTCGTTTTTGATGAAAAAAATTACGATTCATCTAGAATATCGCACTTAAATATTGACCTCAAAAATATCCGTTGAAAATGTTCATATTATAGATAAATGTTTTAAATTTAAAACATATGTAACTAATGACCTTCTTGAAAAATTTAGAGATACATATATACAGTGGTTCGCACTGAACTTTCTTATCCGTAGTAGGTTTATTTAACCCGTTAATTCCCAAAGGTAAAATAAATAAAAAAATAAGGTAAAAACTTATTTTTTATGAACAAACATACAAATATATAAATATTTGTAAAGAAAAATTTTTTTTTTTTGTTACAACGCTAAAACGGTCAGAAGGTCGAATATGACTTGTCCTCCTAGTCCTAAGTCAGTTACTTCGGTATTCATACCTGTTCCACCATATGGCGAAAATTTATATAAATATCCATTGGAACTACTTAAACACCACAATTTAAAATCAAACAGCACTGGCTTGTTTTTTATCGGCCCATGCTCTAACTGCCCGGCGGTTGGTGCCACAAATCATTGGACTGTCAAATCGTATAGTCACTCTGCCCGAATGCAAATTTTAAGAAATCTGCATTTTAGAAGGTAGATTCACAAAGGCCAAAAATAAGGACAATCAAAAATTCTTAGATATTTTATTTAAATGTAGATATATAAATATAAATGGATAAATATAAAGGTATAAATAGAAAAATGAAAAATAGTTAACTATTAAATAGCGGAAACCATTAGCAGCAACACAAAACGACACTTCTTCCATCGTCATAAACTTTAAACTAAATTATATTTTCCCTATTGACACATTGTTACCTGTAATACTAATTTTAAAAAAATTAAAGGAAATTTCGCAGAAAAGTACCAATTTCAAATTTTCCTGTTTAATACGTACTTCTCGTAACACTAGGCAATTTAAGAAGATTAGTGAACCTTTTTCTTAAACCAATGGTTCGGGCAAAATGAAAGGTTAAAAAAGGTCCAAACCTTACCACCGGGCCATTTGAGTAAGCGCAACATACAAAATTTGCACATACAATGTAATGCCAACGTTGCGTAAACGCAACATTTTATGTAATTTCAAATTATACAAAAACTACTACTACTATATATATCATGACAGATTAGGTGTAAAGAATTGGTACCTATAATTTGGGTCTGGATAAAAATCTTATTTTTATTTTCTATGAATTATATCTTGAAGCATATTATGAAATACAATGTTATTAAGACATACAATGTTTAAAATATTTTTTTAGTAAAAGATGTGACAAAAAAATCATTTTTAAAATGTTTCGTTTACGCAACGATGGGAATTAATGAGTTAAATAAAAATAGGGATATTTAAATACAAATTTTGAAAAACGCTAGAATCTACAATTATTCATTATAACATATATGCAATCATTTTGACCCGAATTGTTTTAGTTTTCATTAAATTAAATAACAAACTGAATATTTATATAAATATTACTTTAGATATATCACTAATATTTTACACACTCAATCTATTTATAACAATCGATGTCCATTATAAATACCCAAATTATTTTAATTTATATCATTTTCTTTTTAAAATAGTAACAGATAATTTTCCAATACCTATGTATCTATTTATGTATCTATTTTAATTTAACATTAATATGAAAGTTAAGAATTCAAGTAGCAAGTTTTTTGTAACAGAAACTTTTCGCGAATATTATTACTTTTCATTTTAAATACAACTACATACTATGTATATTGCTGTAAGTGCAATTGTTTTGGAGATATTGCAAAATTATATTCTCTTTAAAAATAGTACTTTTTCTTGCGAGCTATATATAAATCTATAAATCTAAAAGTTGATGATCATAGTTTTGGCAGTAGAACGTTTAGCTACAAACATGCATAAACAGAATTCCGATAGTAATGAGATTCGAATATTTGATTACAATATTTCATCATATACATTTGTATAAGAAAGAAAAAATCTCTTAGTCTACAATTGTTTTAAAATGTTTAACGTTATGTGCTACTAAAATGTTAAATGAAGCCATAGTTTTACAACTAGAACATTTAGTACAGCCAATGTATTGTGACTTTGAAATTGCATGCGCGTATATATTTTATAAATTTTTCTTAAAATATTCCATTTTACACGATTAACCTTACCAAAAATATTGAAATACAATATTTTCCTCTCTCATTACTCACGTAAAGTATTTACTTTTTTTTTTACATTTTCGAAATACTGAAAAACAAGAAATATATTTGATATCTATAATTGTGAAATTTTGATTTGCTGAAACAGG
Source organism: Nebria brevicollis (assembly GCA_944738965.1). Lineage (NCBI taxonomy): Eukaryota > Metazoa > Arthropoda > Insecta > Coleoptera > Carabidae > Nebria > Nebria brevicollis. The sequence continues at coordinate 13,003,241 of OX122899.1, read as the reverse complement.
ATTAAATTCAGCCAAAGATATTGATCAACTCATATGTGTATCCTATTTAATCATTCACATTACTTACAATTGAATGATGTAGAATTTGATATGCCAATAAATATGTTATATACATAATAAAGTGTTTGCAATTATGAAGAAGGTAAACAAAAACAAATACGACGAAATGACGAACTCGTCTAGTATAATTACTATCAAATATTGTGAATTAGCACTGTTTCTAAAATATATTTAAAAGCACAGACAAATTTGTCTGTGGTAAAAGGTTATTTTACAGTCAAGAGAACTATTTGTACTATGTATGGTACTAGCGTTACTTAGCCGCATAATTATAATTTGGTTGCGTATGTATTATCTTATGTAATCTATAAAAATGCATAGTATGTATGTGCACACATACATTACAGACTTGCCATATATGTGATGGTACGCAAGTAAAAGGAAAACGTGTCTTATCATATATTTCGTTAAACATAGGGTCATCTGCCTTTCATTTGGCATAGTTTTTATCCGTTTGTTTGGTATATGCCAAGTTTATTTAACATCATTTTAAACCGCAGAATATTTTTCTAAAGATGTTTGGTCAAAATTTCAACATTTGGCATACAATATTAGCACAAAAAAATGTAGCATATTACGTGTGATACATTTCTCAAACACTAATGTTAAATAAAGGATAACAAAATGTTTTTGTTTACAACTGTATACATGCGTTAGTTTGCACCGCGATAGCTTCAATCGCAATAAGAATTTTTATTTTAATGATCTAATATTTTATGCTTTTAAGCACTGAAAACCCAAGAAAAAAAATTGATAACCCTATTTACAACATTTAATTTTATGAATTTGAATGGATGAAAAGGTTTATTGCTTCCTATTCGATGCTTTCTTATTGAGGAATGTATGAATGGAAAAAATATTAATAGCCAGGAATGCAGAATGAAATTCTAGAAAGTCAGCACGTAAGGTTTTCGGATTGATAAATAAAATAATATTTGTAAGGTTACTGCAAATTTTATTATCAAAACATATTTGTATTTATTACAAACGAAATAAAGTATTTTGTAAAACAAACTAAAATATCGTTACTTGTTAATAAGTTAGCCAAGATAGAAAAAAAAAATAATTAAATATTGAATACATGATATGAATATGTTATGTTAGTCTTTTATTGCGGCGTTAGCATTTTTACAATACTCATTACCAAATGATAGTCCTTGGTAGAAAATTAAGAAGGCTTCAAGATGATGCTCTTTCAAAAAACTTTCCTCAACATAGTCATAAGCGAAGACATTTATCCATTTAACAGCAAAAAATAACCCGTCTAATGTGCGGACGGCTCCCCGAATATATTGCACTTTCAAATTGTCTCTGTCGGTGCGGATGTTAACGTGCAGGGCATTGTTGGTTTCTTCCAGTAATTGGAGCAGGGTCGCGTTGTACGTCTCGTCCCAGCTGTATGCTCTTTCGTAGAAATCCAGTATGTGCCGTGGCATCAGTTTCAGAAGGTGGCGCCCCTTTATTTCGACTAGTTGGCCATCCTTTTGCATCACGTTATAATAGACAACGCCTCTGCGAAATGATTCTGATACCACGGCAGCCGGTTGTGTTAAACTCGCCAAACCATGAAGTTCAATTGGTTGATTCGGTTCGCCGCCATTTGCTAAACATTGAAAAAAATTCTATATTAATAAGGGTATGTTACAATAAAATTATGGGTAACCGGGCAAATAAAATCGAGCACCTCATAAATAAATAAAACACATGTATAACATAAGGGATTGTTTTATACTGAATTTGTTATAATCCGATCAGTTAGCGAAGCAAATATTGTTATTGCAACAATAACAAAAATTAAGATACTAATTCAAAAAACCAAATTTAGAATTTGTATTTACGACTAAAAGCTGATATGGTAGTTGATAGTTAATTTAAAAATAATTACTGGATGTGGTCGTAGATTCCGATGATGAAGACCCCGATGATGAAGACGTTGTTGAATATGACATATTGCTGCCCGTCATCTGTTTGATTATATAATTGATGTAATTCTGCAAAAAAATACATCAATTTTAAAGCTTTTACTTCATATTTATATTAAAAATACCATTTTTTTCACAAAGATAATCAGTAATCAAAATTAATCTACGTATTTTTATCTCTAAATAAAAAATCTTTTATGTAAAATTAAAAAAATCGAAATGGTTTCCTTCCGTTTATGAATAGACAGGTGTAAAATCTAATTCCAATGAGAGAACAACAACTTGTCTGACTAGTTTAGCCCTGATATATTCCTGTCAAAAGCAAACCATTGTCAGTGAGTTGCAAATAGCCAATTGAGCAACAGAATACTGTTGCAGGCTCCTCCTTCATGGGTGGAACATTTTGTTCTCACAAAATTACACTATGCTGTATTATGAAAGTATTTACTTAAACCACAAAATTAAAATCTATCAAAAATCGTTAAATACTCAATTTAAAAACAATTTCTAGAAACCGCAATATTTTTGTAACTTCAACGAATATATAGTTTACATATACATACTAAAAATTAGTTACTGTAACATACTTCATCAGTGAAAAATGAGGCAGCAAAATATGTAATTGTAATTTATTAAATAGTGAATATCAGAAATTTTAAAATGTTGTAACTTATTTACAATAATTTTAAATAACTATTGAGTAACAACTATGTTTTGAGAAACAATTTGGAAGAATTAGAATTATCTATTAGAAGTTTGTAAATTAAGAAATAAAAACGCAAGATCTCTGTATGTATTATACCTTTATGAATTTATGTTATGTCTGTAATATAGATAGGTATTCTGATAGAGCTGTAATATTTCGGGAGAATTTAAACTTGACGACTGTTTTTGTATTGTTTTGAGTAAAGCATTTTTTTAAATTTAGAATGTATTTTTATTTGCGCGCTTCGCCTCAATTTGCTTTCACATAACTAATAAAATGTTGCACAATTTTTCAGGATAGAAATAATTTAAACGATCGGATTCATAGAATTAGTTATCTCCAGCTGTTCCAATAACCACCGGTTATTCGGAAGATAACTAATTGATTAGCCGAAACCGGTCGACAAAATTATTTCTACTCCGAATTTTATAAAAAAAATATGACGACTAATTTTATATAAAACTTGACAACATGCACAGTCTAACTAAATTAATTAGGTAATTTGAAAAACTTACACGACAATTTGTATTTACAGCTGATCTTCAAATTCAGTTGATGCTTAAATAAAAAATAACACTTGTTAGGAAACTACAAACGAAATAATAAAAATGAACGTTTGACTTCTTAGATGGACAAACATAAAATGGTTTACTTTTAATACATCACTAATAATTAATTTACGTATGAGTCAAAAGGTTCTAACAATAATAATAAACAATAAGAAAGGAAATACTACTGGCTATGTGGGTGTTGAATTTCATAAATTATATGAGTTGTTCTTAAGACATAAATACAATTTGTATCATATATCAATAACCAAACAAATTGTATTCTATGTCCATTTTATAAGATAAATGGTATTTATATACGTTTGCCCTGTTAGGCGAGATAATTATTAGCAAAATAAAACATTATTTTAATATAAATTACTAACCTTTAGGCACAACTTAAAATATAAGTGTGCTTATAGACGAAGCAAAGTAAAACTGAAGAGGTCAGCATTAGCGAAACAATCATTACAAAGTTCATATTTTACATTAAGCGCGAATTACAAATTATTTCATGATAGTCATTTCTATAAAAGTTTATGTTCTTACTTACCATGTTTTGATTAAATTTGCTGATTTTCATGAAAGCCACTACTGCGTATAGTCACTTGTAGAGAGTCAATGTAAATTATTTAAAAACTAAAATAATATATGTTTAATATTTTGAATTGTGTATAATTAATGAAACAGCAAATGGCCTTTGAAGCTGGTCCGCTAAACCAAAAAAAGAATTAACTAATTCTTTAAATATTCCAAAATAATCTCCCTAGTATAATAAAAATAACACTTTTATTATTTGTAACGAAATAAAGAACGTTTTTGGTTGTATGTAACTGCGAAGATAAAAATTGTCAAATAAAATATATTTATCTAGAATAAACGAAAACAATAACATTGTATTATAAGTAATAAAATAAATACGAACTATTAAATAAACAAAGACTTTATATTTTAATCGTTATGACATACATTTTGGAAGTGCATGGGGAATTTTTAAATTAATAATTCAGAAACAGTATTTGAATGCACTTTACTTAAAAATTTAAAAAATATCAAACCAGTCGTATATAATACGTCATGTGCCCGGACTCTCATAGACGATAATCGTATTCACTTACGTGTTCGATCCCAGACTCTTATCTTTGATTGTTTAATTTATAATTTTAAACAAAACGTGATGTCACATGAAGCTTACCAACAATTTTGAAAGGGAATTTATATTTAATATTTTCATTAATTATATGATACATTATTGATCATATATACTAGTATAGTAGAAAGTAAATTTTTTTTTAACCATATTACATAGTTTTTATTGTAACAGAAACAAATGCGAGTTTATAATTGGTGATATAGGTATATATAATTTCGTATCTTATGATTTATTTAATCTAGTTTCACATTATAGTTTTTACTAGAAACATTAACAGGAATTTAGAAATAACAGTTTTTCCAATACAGGCATATTTAGAATTTATTTTAATCCAGAAACTTTGTTACCCTAAATATAAAATAAATTTATAATGAACTTATGTCGAAGAATAGAATGGTTGAGTAAAAAACGGTGTTTGAGTTTAGACGGAAACATTATAATGTAAAATATTTTTACTTGTTACTCCACTGTTTGAATTTATTTATTATTTTATATTTGTTTATTCAACTATATATTACGCAATATTTAGAATAAATTATAATATTTAGTTAACATAAAACTTTTTAAATTATTTTATATTTCATTTTATTAGCAAAATCAAAATTAATTCCACTATTAAGTTCAGGCATACACAGTTTAAAAAATCATATAGCTATTACTAGAAATTTTGCAATTCGCAATCAATTTTTAATTGTGAAAAATAATCAATTTCATATGTAATGACAAAAATTTTAACTATATGTATACAGTTTATCTACGTCATTAGTTTCTGAACTAATAATTGACAGATTTATATATATCTATCTGTATTATTTACATGCTTCCTCAATCGGTTGCTAATGTTACATCTGTGTTATATATGCATCTCTTTTCCACTGTTTAAAAAAAGAGAAAGATGTTCACATCAATGACAGGTCAACGAAATGTTAAATTCTAATCTGTCATTTCAAATTTGAATTCGGAAAATTAATTTGAATGTCCTGTTACAACATTTTCAGTTTTTTCGCAAGGCTACATTATTTATTTGTAATTTTGGACAACTAGTATTTGGTTTGGTGTTATACGAAGGCTAAAGTAAAGGTGCATACAAAAACTTCGTTTTTTGTTTGGATTTTGTTATGTATCTATATTTGAGTTTCATTAATTTATTAATAAATCTAGATTCTAACGTACATATTTGTATTTCAAATACAAACTAATTATAAATATATTAAATGCCAATGGATTTTGAAGATTATTTTATGTTAATGTTGCTGCATTCAGTTAAAAAAACGCACCAGCTGCGAATAGAAAAACATAACCAAGGGTTCATTTTATACAAACAAAAGACAGTTAAATAAATAACCAGTGATTCAAAAACAATGGTCCTCGATGTATCATTTTAAATGTATTTATTGCCATCACTATTATTTTACAAAGTAATTTATATTGGTAAAACATGAAAAAGATTAACTATTTCTTTTCTTTTTTTTAATAAATATATCTTAACTGAAAACTAATATTGGCTTATAAATCTTGTTCATCATTACTGGTTGAGAACCTACATGACGTCATAACATTTCCCATCCCCCTGTGACCTTTAACCCATACGAACTATCTTTATGACGTGAGCTCATTATATCGTGGACAAACTGTACTTATGTATGTATGTACATATATTAATAAATTAAAACGGGGGAGTATACATAAATAGTACGATATTGTAAAAAATGTTGCACGTAGAATAGGTTGAATGAATAATAATTATCAGAATCATGCTGAAAACATGTAAATATGTGATTTTATAGAATTCCTCTCATGATGAGAAATGGACCATTAATGAGGTGTGTAAGGATCTGTAATATAAATATAGGAAAAATAAAAAGAGCATATGGAAGGTGAACATTTCAAAGCAAAAGATATTAGTATTGTTTAAAACCTTGCCACAAATATTGTCTTATATTTATGTCGTCACTTGCGATGAAGAAATGATAACAGAAAACTGAAGTTTTATTAGATATGAACCACGTGATACAAGATACTTCTTATTGAAGAAGCTATTGCATTTCTACCGTACTATTGCGTTTTTATATCTAAATAATGACGTTCCAATTCCTAAATATCAGAAATTTTCAACTTGAATGCATGATGGGAAAGATTCGTCGGTGAAGCAAGTGCCACGCTACATCCACCATCTCACTACAAAGGCCGGGATACCAGTTTCTTCTCAAATGTGTTCAACCATATTGGAAATATTGAAAATATACCCATAGATAAAAGTAGGATACAGTAAATAAAAATATATTCTTTTATGTTTATATATCTTGCATTATACTTTATTTAAGAAATAATACAATTCGTACAAATAGTAAGACAATTTAATATATATTTATATTTCAAGATGACAGAAAAATTGTTGATTAACATAATTATATAGTGCTAATCTAATATATAGTAAATTATTGTATATATCTGTATATAAAGTTAACCATACATTTGTTTGAAATGCGCATTAGTCAAAGATAACCCTTGGTAAAAAATCAATATGGCTTGGATATGTTTTTCTTTCATGTACTCTGCGTTAACATAATCATACGGAGTGATATTAAGCCATTTTACTATAAAAAAGAAACCGTCAGTTGTGCGAAAACCACCCCGGATGAACTGAACGCGCAAATTTTCCCTGTTGTTAAGGATTACAACCACCGGATCATCGGCCAATTGAAAAGTATTGCGCATTAATTCCGCCAAAGATATATTATAAGTGAAGTTCCAGCTGTAATAGAATTCGTAGAATTCCACTAATTGCTTCGGAAATATTTTGGCTGCATCACTATCCTTTATTTCGACAATGTTACCGCCGCGTTGCAACACGTTGTAATAAATGACCGCATTTCGAATTATTTCCGAGATAATTGTGACTGGCTGACACAAAGATGCCAAAATATGGCGTTTCCATTCCCGGTTCAGTTCATTGCAATGGCAATGTGCTAGACATACAAAAATTACTATAGTTATTGTAAAATGTTTCACAAATAAATGTTAAGACAGGTCATGGCAAATTTATTTCTAATAATTTCAAATATTTATCCAAAACTTAATAGGATAATAAAATTTTATCATATTGGATATGAAAATGTAGTAAGAATGATTTATGTAAGGAAAATCACGATATTATGGTAAATTTTTTAATTTATTAGTCGATCGATTCGTCGATCGATTCCATATTTAACTCCATTTTGTGATGTTTTTATGAAAAAAAAAAACTTTTCTGTAAAATAAAGCTGACAACAAACTATGTATTTCAATATAAATCAAATATTATCTTGGATTTCGTTGATCACGAATCATTCTTACTAACATAAATTCTAATTGCTATTACCAATAATTCATAGAAATCCAAACACAAACCTCCATATTTCGCCGTTATGGTTCCGGTGCTATTGGTGATCTTAACACGTGCGATTGTAAAAACGTCTTCAATTTCAATTGTATAGTTAACTGGCGGGGCCGTAATTCTAGGTGATGTAGCCGCCCTTGGAGATGCTGGTGTTGCTGGCACTAATGGCCATAAAGAGTTGTTTTGTGCACCGTTATATGCCATATTTTCGCTCAACACTAAAAGATATACTTTCAATTGCAATCTCTGTACTGTAAGAAGTTGTCAGCTATTCATTAGCAAAATTATCGTTGGTGGCGCTAGTAGCATTAATAAAAATGTCGGACGTAATGACCAATGTGATGCTATGATTGGACATGCGACATACAACAAAGTGAACTCATTATAAATCCGTTCTTTACCAAAACGATCATTCTTTGAATTAAAATCAATTATTTTGTGTTCATTAAAAGTTTATATTGGAGATCAAAGTGTATTATTGTTGATACTATTTTACTTCGTGGAGTATGATAAATATTTAAAAATTTATGAAAAAATGTACAAATGATCAATTGATAATGCTCGCTGTAATCTCCAATTTGTTTAGTACGTTCGTTTTACCGCCAGATAGCGGTTCATTTCGTTCACAAATTGGATATTACTGGTAAATTAATCCAAATATTTTTAAATTTTGCACTTTCTATTTAGATAATCTAAGTATGTTATTTTAATAAATACTATAAAATTAATCAAGACTCTTTTTATAACAACTGCTTTATTATAATTATTTTAATTGAGGCATCCCCCAATTGAAGAAGTTTTTTGTGTTTGTACTGTAATATATTTTATACATATGATTTTATGTTTTTGTGGTTTATCCCTTTTATTAAATATCGCTTAAGGGGTACTCACTTTTTTTTGCGAAAGAATAACAAATTTTCATAATTTTTTTCTAATTTAATTTATTTTAATAGAAATTAAATATATTTCATAAATGATTTTTCTATCATAAAAATAAATTTAAAAGATAAAGTGGAGGCTGCCAATTTTTCCCGATTTTCGGTTGACACCATAACTGCAGATTAAATGTAAAAAAAAAGTAGTATTAAAGAGGTTACTTCAATCTTGTCCGTGCACTAGGATCTTTGCGAAAAAATAATTTTCAAAAAAATGACGAGCATCTAAAAAAAATCATCAGTTTTTTATACTTTGAACTATAAAAAAATATATTAAAAATTAATGAAAATAGTTTATCCTAGTTCACGGACTAAAATACTTATAAATAAATAATATGTAATTGTTTTTTTCAAATTCGGATAAAAATTACTGGAGATATCATGGCAACCGTTTTGTAAAACGTAGTTTCGAGATAAACGCATTTAAAAATTCTTTAAAAAAACCACGCTCTATCGAAAGTAAAGGTTTTAATAAAATTACACGTAAACATGAAAACCGGTATATCTTGGTTGTCGGAATTGTAAACTGAAAATTTTATCATATGTTCTTGAAACTTATAGCACCAAAGATAGATTTTAAAAAAATTTTGATTTTTTTGAAAAAAAGTACCCCTTAACATGTTGCAACTTATGGCAGATTTTCATTATAAATTATCATTTTTACAAAAATTAAATATATTTACAAATTGTTATTCTAATATGTAAGAAACAACAATTATAAAACATTTGTTTATCATTGCAGTCTATAAATTGTCGTTGCAATTATACTGTTTCAGAAACATGATCATGGGATTCGGTAACATGTATCGAATACTGTCAATGCGAGAAATGTTTTTATAAAAAACAAACATTGCAAATGAAAATTTAAACAAATATTAAAAGATACATTTACAAAGTCTGGCAAGGAAGGAGAGTAGCTCTGATCCACAACAACCCATCTTTGTATACACCATAGTAGATTTCATTGTAATAGAAATATTTTATAATAACGTAATGCTTTTTAAATCGTTAACAAAATTCGAAGTAATGTCACCGATCATATTAAAAATAGTCTCAAATACGTAAATATGGATATACATGCTTAATATATTTTATATGCAAACTGTCTAGATTATTGAGAAGTATCAAACCCGCTATCTTTGTCAACAGGGCGAAAGCACATTTTGCCCTAGATTAAGAAAATGGTAGAATAATCCACTTATATTTTGTGTATTAAGACACGAAATTTACAATTACTATTTCTCTTTAAGAGCAGTTAATTAGATTATAATGATATTGTATAATATATTATAATATATAAATTTATTTTGTTTTTTTTTTCCTTTTTATAGTAGAACTCAAATTTAATTTTCGTTTTATGAGAATTTTGTATTTGGGTAGTTTCAAATTTTTTCGTAACCTATTCAAAAATTCAATTCGTAATAGATTCGGAGTACAAGTACCAAGCTATCATTTTGAATTTATATTTAAATCTAGAGAAAAATCTATGTAAGAGTATCATATCGTAGCTATATAATTTAAGAATGAATCCATTTTGAGCTGTGGGTACACTCGCCACCCCTGTTCGCAATGATCTATTTGGAAGAAATGTACACTTTTACATGAATAAATATATTTACATAAGAAATTAAGATGTGTTCGATTTATTTGCTTAAACTATTTTCTATTTAAATATCATGTCACGATCACTTAAATATTATGCAAAATTTCATAACTAGATATAAAGGAATTGATTTTCGTAAGAACAAAGAAATATTAATATTAAATAATATAATACTTACATGGTATATTGATTTCACGATATCTTTCGATTAAGGCTTGAAAAATCACTTTTTAGTTTAATACACTATGAGAAAAAAGTGGTAAAAATAAACGTCTACCTTCAATGAAAAATGAACACAAAATGATAAGGTGACCATTTGTTATAAATAATTAATTTGTGTATGAGTCAAAAGGTTTTAACAATAACAGTAAACAATTAGAAAGAAATAGCTGTAGATACCTAAGTGTAGTCTTTTAAATTATTAAATAGAAAGAGAGAAAAATATTAAAAACAAATGGGTAGAAAAGTTCGTAACTTATTGAAATATAACTGGATGTCACTGTAAGTACTGTCTCGATTTAAATGGCTAACCTTCACCAATTTGTATGTAAGAATGTTGGATATTATTGAATCATTTACTAAAGAGTTACTATTACGAAACCTTTTTTCAGATAGTTTATGTTTTTGTTATACTAAGTAGCACTAAATTCAACAACACTATAGATACATTCCAAATTGTTATTTTAAAGGTTTCACATTTTGACTATTTTTTACCATTTAACTCTATTTTTTCACTTCATACAAATCTTTTTATAATATAACTGTTGTGGTATCCGAGAAATTAATAAATTAAAAATAAATGAAAAATTATATTTTGAAATCATATATTTTATTTATTGAACATAAGATTGATTTTTATTTAAAGTACATTAAGATAATATAAATGAAATTACTAAAGTTGTTTACATTTATATATAATTAATAGCTGACACAAAGATTACAATTGAAAGAAATGAACATTTTTTTTCTAATTATAATATATGGGCTACAAATTTAAATTAGAAATACAGATGTTTGCAATATGCCTGACTCAACGATAATCCTTGATAGAATACCAATATAGCTTCCAAATGATGTTTTTTCATGTACTTGATGTCAACATAGTCATATTCATAGATATTTTTCCATTTAACGGCAAAATAGAATCCGTCAATTGTACGGAGGCCACCAAGAATATACTGAATATCCAAATTCTTTCTGTTCTCACGGAGGATAATTAATTCAGTATGTTGTACTAATTGGGTCAATGTCCCACTGTACATCTCCCTCCAACTGTAGATCCTCTCGTAAAATTTCAACAATTGTAATGGCATCTGCTTTGATACATCGATGTCTTTCAATTTGAATATTTTACTACCCTGCATGATATTATAATAAATGATGCCATTCCGGAATGATTCAGAGAGTATTATGATGGGATGACAAACGTTTACCAAAACCTGGTATGGCCATTCAATCATTATTCTACAGCAGTGACAATGTGCTAAACAAAATAAAATTATTGTCACTCTTACAATGATAAGTCAATTGTAAGGTTTGAAACAGAGTTTGGTATTTTACTGTAAAATTATAGGTATTTGGGCAAACTAGAGCAACAACTTATTTAGATAATTTGAAGATAAATTACAATTTCTGAAATTTATTAACATAGCATTGTTAGTTATTTTTATTTTTCACATTCGGGTAAAAAATGTAAACAATATAGTTAATTTTTGACGCCGATGATCTCGCTGATAATGAAACGGTTGGTGATCTCGATTTCCTATTTGAACAAGATCCGTAGCCAGAAAACGATGTCATTATTTTTCTCTATATCACATAAATTATAAAGTAATTTTTTTTGATAATTATTTTATCCAATTTATTGTATAAAAATTGTGCCAATATTTATTTCATCGAATGTTGTCTAATGATACATTTGATTTTAATTTGATTGTTGTAATTTTGTGATCTTGGAAATCCACCATCACATCACATACAAGAAAAAAAAAACTAAATTGATCTCTTTTGTTTATCTTTCCCAAAATTATACCTATATAATTCCTAATAAATCAATTGATATTTGTTGATAATATTCGAAGCACTGACTAGTTTTAAAAATTTAATATATATTTTAATATATTCTACTACTCGATACACCATTAAAGATTATGCATATTAATTTAAATCTTCATTGTTTTATTAAATAAGATACAAAATGTCTACTTGCAATATTTATACACTACAACTAAACCGATTTTTTTTCTTTTAAGCTAATTTTATGAATTCAACAGCTGATAATACAATAAAAGTAACTTACCCTCTCAGATATATGAACACTAAATGGCAGAATAGAAATGTGTTGCTTTTAATTAATATTTATATGACTCAAAAGATTGTCACAATAATAAACATTTCAAACGAATTCTATTACGTAGGAGTAGAGTTTCATAAATAATATGAGGTAGTTCCCAGGAAATATATATATATATATATATATATATATATATATATATATATATATATATATTTTTTTTTTTTTTTTTTTTTAAAAATTTATCAAGAAAAATAGTGAGAGGATTAAATAATAATAATGGCTGCTCTTCCGCTATTATTTTGTCAACTATGAATAATGTTCGAAGTTTTAAGATAATGGATATGAAAACAAAACGAATCAAAATTAATTATATACGTCACGATTTCTTTTCAATTTTGCAATGATGTCTGAAATAATACTTTCAAGTATCAAATTGGGTATCAAGCGTGAAGATATATGTATTTAATTTTATGACACTTCTAATAGATCTTTATATTTTCTTATACTTACTTGTAATTATAAATAATATTACCAATAAACAATAATATTTAATGAATATTATAAGTTTTCAACGAAATTACTATTGTGAATTTTTAATTAACCAATTTTAATATCTATATTAAAATTACTTTCTAAATGTTACTAACACAATATAATTTCAGTTATAAATATTCATTAATAAAGATTATTATTTATAAGATTTGCTGTTTTCAAGTAGTTTATTTGTTGAAAATTTCAATTTTCCTTATTGAAAATTAATAAACAAAATATTTATTAACTTATAAATAAAATTACTTCTCCTACTCATGATTCAAAGTATACATATTCATTAATTAAGTTGCTTTGTTTTTTAATATTTAATTCAATTTAAATATTACTTTATTTATATCAACAAATATATATTTTTATGAATTTAAAAGCATAATTTTTTTATTCTGTCCAAAGTTAATTAATATGAAAAAGATGATGATAATAATGTCTAAAATTTATTTGTTAATGAAATGAAAATGTAAAGTATCATACCATCATACCACTCTTTGAGTTATTCAACTACTTCTTTATGTCATATTTTTAACATCCTGAATCTTTGATAAATAGATTATTACGATTTTTAATTTAAAAAAAATACATTTAAATTATAAGATGAAAAAAATAAATTTTCTTCAGAACTTCAGAATCTCAATATTCGAATTTGCCGACATGGTTCTATTTTTTACGCAAGTTCCATTAGATAAATTATTAATTCAGGAAAATCAAGAGATTTTATGCAAGCTGCAGAAAAAAAATATGTTCGCGCGATTATTAATTGTTATTTATATTTATTGAATGTAGAGATTTATTTTCGAATCAATTTACTATTTACATAAAATTTTATTAAGCATTTCAAGTTAAGCTTCATATAAATATATTAAACAGTATTGTTCAGCAATTCTAGATAATTTAGTGTTTTGAAGAAACAAATTGACCAAATTTTAGAAATTGATCAAATTAAATAATGCATGAAATTTGGTATCTTTGAATGACTTTTTTTGGGTAGTTTTTAGCCTATATAAATGAGAAATATGGTTGTTAAACTCATTCCCATGAACTTCATTATTCTTATCTTGAAATTAGAGTTAGTTGTATTTCAATGTTTTTAAGGTCATGAAACATCAACATTAGATGTACTTCAAGGCTTTAACCTTGAGTATATCTTATTTCTTATTCTAATTCAACGACATATTTAAAATACAAACAGAACATGATTGTTGTTATTCTTGGTTGATAATCAAATACTTTAGCAATAGATTTCACGCTATTCTTCCTGAATAATTTGATTAATTTTAGTACCAAAAAACCTGCAGATAAAGATATCAAAATGCAGGTACAGAATATAAAAATAACAATATTTAGAAAATCTGCATACTGTGTGTAATGCAACAAATGATTTTTTTTGCGAGTAAATTGTACAATGAATACAAGCGTTGGATCTGTAGGATCCATTCCGCTGCAGTTAAAGATTTAGATTTTCTCGAAGGGTTTAATTTTTATGTCACCAATATTTATCATTATGAATATTATTATTATTACTAATAATATCAGTTTTAATAATTCACTAGAAAGTTTATTGTTCAAATTTCTGTTTTCAAATAATTAATTATTGGTATTTTCTAATTCAATTTATTTATTGAATAATAAACAATGAACTATCCCCTGCACACAGTTATTTATTAATTTAAACAAATAATTACAGGAACTATTAAATAGCTGGTATGTTTATTTGTAAATATACTGTTTCATAATATTTGCATTATTCGCATTTCAAATTTCTTTTTGATATATCATCAATCATATTAATTGTTGAAATTTATAAACATATTAATTAGCTTTTAATACCGGAGGTGGACAATTAATAAATTCTAAAATTAATTACAAATAATTATTCTAATTATTTAGAATTTTTACTTATCATTATCCTGTTTTCATTAAATGGTTGTTGATTTTCAAATTTCCTCTTTCGAGGCAACATTAAATACATTACTCACAAATTATAACTTGGACTACAGTATTCAAAATATAATTACAATTAATATAATTAATTAACTAACAATATGATGTTCACTTGGTAATTATCTTTTATTTATATTATTATAATTTTTTTTATGTATACTATTTTATGATATGAATTTTGAATGTTAAATTTTCAAATATTTTTAAGCAACCCTATATGACAAGATTCTTTGTATGTGAATGAATTTATTGTTATTTGAATTATGCAGTTTTGTAGACAAATAAAATATATTAAAACCTGTTAGAACATAGTTTACGTACATCATTCTAGAGCTTTAGAAATAAAATATTTACATTTGGAAATTTAGTTTGTAACGAAAGTCTAACTATAATTTGTTCAGCTGTGAATTTTTATATTTGTTTTAGAAGTGAAGATTTTTTCATTAAAAAACTATTTTAGGCTGTAAGGTACTCAAATAATTTTCCAATCTAAAGAAATAAGAAATATAATAATAAATATAAATATAATTGTTTATTTGTGGAATGCAATTTGAGAAAGCGTGTATGAAACACATAAGGGAATACATTTTCATGCAAGAATATTAGTTTATCAATCTTCTACTTTCTTAGATACTGAATAAGATATTAATTATATTCTCAGAACCCTTTTAAGGGAAGTGTATAGTTCTTTTCTTTGTTGTGTAATATTTATGAATATATTCTTCAATGCATTTCGCTACAATCTTTTTTGCAGGATTCTTTGATATAAATTATGATCTGTAGATTTTGATTTAAAAAAGCAAAATTTGATGTGCATTTTGCTAACATTTTCAAACTTTAATGATGTAAATTTTAATTCGAATACATTAAAATGAAATATATATATATATATATATATATATATATATATATATATATATATATATATATATTCATAAGTAAAAAGTAATAATAATAACGAAGTAAATAACATGTTGTTTCGGAAATGAGATTTAAAACATTTCATATTTGCCTATTACACGAATAATCCTACGTTAATAATACGTTAAACGGTTGATCCATCCAGCTAACTTTTGAAGGGAATGCAATTTTTAATTATAAAAGTTAAGCTTTAAACAAATATTGTCCTAAACGAAATTTACTTTACATTACTAGATCTGAAGGATTATAATCCTTGATATCGCCTACTATATATACAACCAAAGTATCGTCGATGTAATTCGTGTCCCTTGCGAAAACCAAAACAAATGAGCCATTATTTAAAAACGAATGAACCGACTTCTAATTTCCTTTGAAGATAATAAATTAAATTGAAGAACTAATTATAGTCAGAAATATCAAATTTTCATCTTAATGTGATAATAGGAATAAAATACATTAAATATTCACTTCCATAACAACAAGTATTAAGTTAGTCCAAGAGTTTGGCACATGGTGAAACCAAATTTACTTCGGTTTGCGCCATATTCAAATGAGAAAAGTGATATACCACTGTGTAATATTTTCATTATTTGAAATTTGAACGTCTTTATTGAATTAAAAAATATTGTAATATATTATGGACATTAGAGTTATTTTTCAAATATTTAAAGATGTAGTAAATTCTAACGTTAAGATTACGTTTTTAACAAAATACTCGGTTTCAAAAATGCAGTTTAATATATTTATATGACTAAAAATGAGAGCGATTGAAGTCAGTTTGATGTTTTTCAATGTAATAATTATTTATTAAACATGCTTCATAATACAATTAAAAATTAAGTGACTGCTGATTGTAAGATTTTAGAGGCGTTAGGGATTATAGTAGTGAAAGATTATGTGTGTACAATAGTGCATTTGTGCCATCTTTGATGTTTGGCGCGATATGGTAAAAAATGTTGTACGTAGGTCAGAGATGAAAGATTAACAAAAACGAATTACGTGGGCGGGATTTTGTGTGTAGTATCGTAGCGAATGTTAAGTTTGATAAATCAAACATAAAAAGCGTGTGACTACCGTAGAAATGAAAATTTTGAGAAACTTTTGTAGTGTATCTAGGAGAGACAGAAAGGAGAATACATGGGTGTGTGAAATTGTAAAAAATGTTGTACGTGAGAGTCAAATGAGATGGTATAGACATAATGAAAGAATGTCGAATGAAAGATTGACAAAAAAGATTTACGGACGAGATGAATGGTGAAAGAATGCGAGGCCGTTCTCCGAATAAGTGGGTAAATATGATTGAGAATGAATTCAAGGAAGGAAATGGAGTTAGCAAGCGGAATAGAAGAGCGTGCATGAAGGAATTTAAATGAAGTGAAAGAAGTATATCGGGATGGAGTTGAATAACGAAAGATTGAAATAAACTGTATAAATAATATTATTGCGGTTTTTATTAAGAAATAAAATAAATGTGTAATACTAGTAATGCCATCTATCAATCTCATGTGCCAGTGATGAAACAATATTACTGCATGGCAATGGCCCCCCCATCATAAATGTCATCCCAGCCTGTTGTGAGTGGCTGCTCAGGGCACCGTCAATTTCCAGCAAACAAGCAGCAGTTCATTGAAATTCATCCTCCAAACCTCGTACGTCACCGCTCTGTGTCGCCACACCATGACGCTCATCATCAAGGCATAGATGTCCCTGCTGAGCTTGTTCCCGCTGCTGTACTGCGTTACCCTGGCTGGCTCCACCACTTATTTCCGCATGACTGACAACATTTTCCAACCGAACAAATCTTTTAGTGCACAAAGTTAAGCCATACTCCACTACACTGTCAATGTGGTATATACATATAACAACCTGTCACTGTTCACGATAAATATAATTGTTAAACTGCCGAAATATCAAAATTAGAATTATACTTTTGAATTAAATTGAATGTCATTTTACATGAACTACTGCAACTCTGATATTATTGCGTGATTTATAGTCGGAATACTTGCAAACTTAAATTCAGATTTTTACTTCGTATTTTATTCAAAATTTATTATTTAACATCAAGAAAAACTTCATTGCCTATTTTGTTTTTTATCTGTTATCTGATAAGAAGATACATCAATTTGACTTTCATTCATCGAGAATTTTTTGTTAGTCGTTTTTTCTATTGCAAGATTGAAATTTGCAACTTTACTAAACCATAGCGATAGTTCTTTTCAGACTCTTCTGTACATTTGCAGTTATGAATGGACATTGAGATAATTAACCATTTTGAATAAAAATCCAATAACAGTTAACATAATTTTCAGCATAATGGTATCAAACATCAGCAATTTCAATGTGAAACTTCATGTATGAAGAAAATAAATAGTTTTTTTTAAATATTAATCAACGTGTTCAGGGACAAAAAATTTATTATAATAAAACACATTTCTATTTTTATTTTATACAATTTATTGACCCATATTCACATTTTTGTCGACTAAATAATATTTTCTTTGTTAAAGTGCATTTTGATGATACATAAAGAGTATTGATGCGAGACTTATGCTATGCCGACTGTTCTGATGTACGTAAACGAAATATCATTTGGAATTTAGAAACGCTGGAATAAGTATTTTGCAAGAACACTGGATGTTGTGAGATTTATCGGAAATGATGGAATCGTAGAAAGTAAGAATAGCTGAAACGAGGCGTAAAGAAATGAACGGTATGATGAAGTTGGTTTCTCATTTCGTCGCAGGAATAGACAAAGAGGATGTACGTAAAGTGTAGAAAGAGGAAATGACTTACCAATTAAGAACTCGGATATAATTGCTTGCAAAACGTCGTCGCTTGACGTATTACCAGCACCTTCAACTACCTGCAACAATTTTACTGGATGATAGCTTATCTAAAACAAAACGCACTCTTAAACTTAAATTCATAAAAGCACAATTGTCTACGAAACGTGAAGAGCTACTTTTAATTGCTTTGTATAGGATAATCCTAATAAACTGTTTTATTAAACCACTCTAATAGCCTTATCGGCTCATCTTATTAAATTAAAGCAACATATGTCATAGGGATTAAGTAAATTTAAAATATTTTAAAGTTTTATGTAACATTCATAAATAATAGAATAAAAAAATTTAAAATAGCATTAAACAATTGTCAGCCTACGATTTTATTATATATGATCATTGAATGCGATAGATAGAGGTAGACGAAATTGAACAGTTTCATGAGCATCGCGTTAAACAAATGACTGCACGCAGCATCGGTTTGAACGGTGTACAGAGGAGCGCGTTGCCCGGGAGACACCGAACCTCGTCGAGTTAATTACAATCTGAAATGCCATATACATTTGAACAGTGAATCGACGTTATGTGTTAGTGCTAGACAAAACATACCTACGTATCTTACCTTAGGCAGCGCAGAATTATACAACACAATGTAGTACGTTGAGAACGACTGAAATAAACAAATTTATGTTAGTATTTACACTCCAACTGGAAGTCTCTACACATATATAAACAAGAAGAGTTTTAATGCCCATTGATACAAAACAAAAAAAAAGCCTAAATCTGTATGATTTTTTTTTCAATTGTTACCAGCTTTATAATTACCACATATTTAATTTATGAATAATTGAAAAACGTAATATATATTAATGTTAATTTTTATTAAAAAATTGACGTTACATTTTTAAAAAAATTTTCGATTAATTTAAAAATAATAAAAAAAATCAACAATATTGTTATGTATATTAGTCACACTATCGCATGAACCGGAATAAAGAGGAAATAGCTGGTTTTCAATGTATTATCAAAATTAAAACATTCATAATTTCTTACGCTTTTCAGTTTAAGTTGAATAATTTTACATATAATACACAAAAAGCATTTTAATTTTGCGTAGAATTAATTAATAAATTTAAAAATGCATAAAAGAGTCTGTTCTTTTTTTTGGGTTTAATATCTTCTGAAGTTCTGTACTGATTCGATTTAAATTGAGAGTGGATGTAATTAGGCACCTATTTAACAAATGTGCCAAATTTGATTGAAATCAGTTCAGTATCTTCAGAGGACATAACGAGACAAAATTTGGTCTTACGAACGACGTGAAATGACTATCTATGATATTTTAAATCAGAATATTACAGACAAACACTAGCTAAAAGCATTGTTTGTGAGTGGAATCAAATCAAAATATGACATGAATGTTCATGTTAGTGTCAGTGAAATATATTTTTAACAAATATTTATTGAGGATATTCGTATTTGGTAGAGCCAATTAGTGCCGTTCTATGTAATTTATAATTAGAATAGTGCAGACATGACAAACAAAATCACCTGTCCAGCAAAACAAATGACACCGATGACTGTTGTATATAAGTTCAGTATATGAGCTGGTTGATTATAATTTATAACAGACAACATGATGTGTCTGGTTTGTGCACCGCATAGATAGATAAAGTGAGGTAATATCGACTTAGGTTACCGACACTGTAGTGTATGATGGTATAAATAAGATAGATGGATAAATTGGGTGATAAAGTATCTCTAGTCTGTCGACGCTATCACGTTCGGTGAGAAAGGGTGGCGAATCGGAGAGATCATATTGTAAACATATAACTTAATTACACCATCACGATGTTATACAACACGTTGTCATGATGAGGGAGTGAGAGGCATACCCGTTGATGTTGACGGTAACTTTGGCGTGGTCGGTGTGTTTCCATGGTTACGGTTGACGGGCGTCGAACATCGAACGCGAATAACCGATCCGTGTCATTAGAATACGATATCGTTATGTTACACCGTGTTCTAGTTTGTGATATCGTCAAACGGTGGCCCTACATGGCTGCACAGATACAGCACACTAGCGTCTACACTTGTCACTTTGAGATTTTGGATTTTTATTATCATAAAGTTGCGACAACTATAGCGTATTTTACTTATATATAAAAATTATAATAAATAAATAAATATAACATTCTTATATACTTCCTCCGCTTCATTCATCAATTTATTCATACACGCTCTTGTATTACTTTTACTCACAACATTTCTTTAACGCAATTCATTCTCAATCATATTTATCCACTTATCTCGCCCACGATAATCTTTTTCGTCATTCTTTTCTACATTCTTTCAATATGTCTATACCATCTCATTTGACTCTCACCGATTTTCCGTACGACATTTTTAAAATTTCGCACTATTTATACAAACACGTATTCTGCTTTCTATCTCTCCTAGATATACTAAATACCTCTAAAAAATTTAATTTCTACGGTAGTCACACTCTTTTATGTTTGGTTTGTCACAAGTACATCATTGTACACACATAATCTTGCACACTTAGAAATATATAAAAAATTTAAACTTTCCTAACGCTCCTAAAATTTTGCAACCAGCAGACGCTCTTGTTTTAATCTGGCAATCATATTTGCCATCGCTAGAGAATAAGCAACTCAAATAAACAAATATAGTAGTTGAAGTTAATATTAAATACTAATTATATCTTATTGCAAGAAATTTACCTTACCTTTCTTGGTATTAAATACGTAAGCGGTTTTGAAATTATGTGATCTTACTCACCAAAATATCAGCCCTTGAAAGGAAAAGCTTATCGTTCCTATTACCTTGGTCGTATCTGGTTACAATAGATGATGATATGGTTCAACCTTTACACTACTTATATTACCTGCATTGGCGTAAAGCACCATGAAACAATCTATTTAAAAAATTCTGTTATCAACGTAGAAATAATTATGCCAGGGAGAATGTTGATGTTTCTTCTTGTAAATATGTATATATACGTTTACATTTTTTATATTATTTCAATATATATAAACAAACAATTTGCGACTCAAGCATCAAAACAGACATTTTTGGTACTCACAAAAAACTCACTAGCAAATCACTTGTTAGAAGTTTTATGCCTAAATCAAGTCTAGTTGTATTAAAAAGTATAATGGAGCGTACGATTTTTTGTTGTTGATATTTTTGGGTAAAATATTTAATATTAGCACAGAAAAAAATACATGCAACTTTTAATAACAATATGTAGAAATAACTAATAAATAAAAATTGCTTTTTTTGCTTACAACGGCCTTTATGCATTAGTTCTTGTTTCTGATCGCCATTAGCTTTAAGTAGCGAAGAGGATGAAGTATTTGTAAAAAAATTAGTTTGGTGTAGTATGTTTATAAATATGAATATCACACAGTTTTAATATTAAATTAACATCTACTACATATTTTATTAAATTACCGAAATATTGCTATAATACATAATGTATGTATAATACATACATCAGCCAATTGAGTGTGAAAATTGACATGACCGTGGATAATGGAAGAAGCATGTTTTCATCTAATACTATTATAAAACTTTCCACCAGTATTACGGTAGCTAACCCTGATTTCTCAAAATATTATTAATCTCTAGAACCCATAATTTAAAATAAATCAGAACTTATAAAATACATTCACCTACTTTGATCCTGCCCTACCTTTCAATTTATTAAAAACTTTGTTGGTGGATGCGCACTGTATCATACTGATACACAAAATAGATAAGTTTCATCGATACATAACGTACTTTCACAAGTAAAGAGGATTAGTATGGAATCATAAACTGATATTTAAATAAATACGTTCTACTATTATCAACCTTCTTCCTGTTGTCCATTCATGGACAGATTTTGTTGTTGATTTGCTGGTTTTGAATACAATCTTCTACGGTTCAGAATTAGGAATTTAGGATCGATAGATTTGTTTTGGTACTGTTTTAGCTGTTAAAAAAAATAAATTGAAAATCATGAATATTATTTTCGCATTTCTCTTTTAATTTAGAATTTATTAATTCTGTTATAGAACAAATTATGTATATTAGTGAACAAAATTTAATTGTCAGTGCACTTTTTGGTTGAATAATGTATTCTAAATTTAGTATTTTGTAAATACGGTAAACGATGAAATGCATTCGAGAATAATAAGTTTTTGCTTAATTATTTAAATCTACGAGTACAATAAAGCCTACAATCTGTAACTGGTCGAAATATAGCAGTAAGTTTGAATTGCGCAGAAATAAGAGTAACAGGGTTTCATGATATGAATAATAATATGAAAAATGTGAAATATTATGAATAACATTTTTATTTTTACGATTAAACGCTTTTAATTTTTATCTTTCTTGACTGACTAGCCATTCAAAATTAATAAATAATTATTATGAGTACATAATTTATACCTTTGCGTATGCTAATGGTTTTGGATTTAATTCCCGCAAATCCAAAACTAAAAATTCGTTCGATCAAGCCTGGAACTTTAGTACATCCTTTTCGATCCAATTGACAAT
This sequence comes from Nebria brevicollis, assembly GCA_944738965.1. NCBI lineage: Eukaryota > Metazoa > Arthropoda > Insecta > Coleoptera > Carabidae > Nebria > Nebria brevicollis. The sequence goes on along the minus strand of OX122899.1, from coordinate 12,979,876 downwards.
AACTGCTTTTTTGCAGTAGTAGTTACTTTTTTCTAATAAAGTTCTTGGTTTAATGAAAACTAGAAAAGTAAAATATAAATTGTTGTAGTATATGTTCACATAAATAAAAAGTCTGCAAAGCTTGTCATTTCGTACTTCGTATATTTGTTTTGTTTGTGTGCGTGTGTGTGGAGTAAAAATGCACTTAGCAGTTGCTACCACTAAGCGTTCATTTATCCTGATTTATTTTAATCTTAGAGACAGTCATTGCTATATACTCCAGCGTACAATCACTCTTCATACATAGACATTAAATGCATGTTATCATATATTTTCATTACTATTTAAACATTTATCCCTAGATATTTGGTGGCATATGACAAAAAAAAGCACATGGTAAACATGAAAAAGCAAAAGTGACGGACCCATTTTATTTCCGTACAGCAAGGGTGCTTTGATTGACACTCAACTATTTTTATCAATTTTAACGAACAAAGGGACAAATACTACAACAATTACTTAGAAAAATGAGAGTAGCAAAACTGTGATTTTGTTCATTACTCGTTGCGTTTGAACATTTATTCTCCACACATTTTCAAATACATCAACTCCAATCTTACACATAAACCTGATTATTAAACTCAATACTGTTCTTACCTAGCCAAGTTTTATGTTACACAGATAGTAGGGGGAGATGGATCTTAATGTTATATACCTCCAACAAAGTTTGACTTCATGGTTTAGTTTACGCATAAACCACGGAGGGCCGAGATACCTCTAAATAAAAAACATTATTTAAACAATACAAATATTTTTACTAATTCAGTAAATTAAATTTTATATAACATACACATATGTATATACTAATAATATAAGAAATATATTTTTATTATTAAATAATATTAATAATATTCGGCTTTTATTTGGTCCTTCACTCGAATATGAATAGTTTTTTATAATGAATAAAGTAAATGTTAATTCGGCAAAACTACCATTCATTATAGTTCTAAGTAAATTGGAAAACAGATATTTGAACTGAATCTTGACATTATAATAACAATTAGTAACTCCAAGAGCACCATATGACCCATGACTTTTCACGATTACAGTACTTACTTATTGTATACAAAGTAAAATAGATATTACTTAAAAATAAGCACTCTGCATATTTATAATATATCATTCATATAGAAATCTCCAAGCAATAAAGTGATACATTCCTGATAAATTACATCCGCATAAGTGGTTCCATAAACATGTGCAGGTAGGATAGAGCACAACCGTGGACTGTTGAATTTTTCCAACTATATATGGACAAGTGCTCTGACTTTCGGAAAACTTGCAAGCCGTTCTTCTCTATCAAAGCGAACAGGAACACAACAGGATCGTTTTTGGAAGGGCATACTACGAACAAATTATTAAAGACTTCATTTCAAAGTTTTACTATTTATTTGTAATTTAATACTTACATGCCATAAAAGAGATTTCTCAAAAGTAACAACCTCACGATGCCAATTCAAAACGATTAAAAACACACACGTTAAATATATAAGTTAATAAAAAACGAATGACAGTTCATTTATCTATTATGCAATGCAAAATGGATTCCGATACACATACTAAAAAATAAATAAATAATTTTTTTTAAATATACAGTATGAAAACATCTGAAATTTAATTTTTATTAGATAAATAGCAAGCAAATATATTAAATATATAATCCTTTCAAATTTTTACTATTTTATCGAATACCGCGACATCTCGTAGTTAGTGCGTCATTTAGAAAATTTTAATGATTACTGCCATAAACTCTATCCATTGGTGGCTATGGTTCTTCTAACTAGGGTAAAACGACCAGTAGTGGCACAGTTAAGAAAATTCTCTACTTTTTTGAGGATTAAAAAAAATGTGGTTAATATATTTATATAATAATTGAAAATTTTTAAAGTTTAAGTGTTTTATAAAGTAAAATAAAAAAATTAAATTGTTTATTGATGTTTTAGGTAACTTTGTTCACAATTTATAATTTGATGTTAAAATGCCAGTAATAGTACAGTGGCTGCCTTTAAGAGAACAGTCCTTTCTAGTAGTAGCACGGCAAATATAGTTATAAATTTATATATTTTAGCTTGGATTTCCTAAAATTTAGGTATATATTTATAAAAAAACACTTGCAGTAGCTTTATTTTATAAATTTTTAAATTATAGAGGTAGGTACTATACCTATCTAAAGCTAAATTTAATATTTATAAAGTTCTAAATTATAAATGTAGACAACAATATTATTCTTTATCTATAATGCAAATGATATTTTAATTAAATAATAATTTTTAATCGAAATATTAAAATTACTTATAAATAGGTATATTACATCAACATTTTTAATACTTTTCTTGCATAAATATTTTGTGAACAATGAAAAATTTAAATCTTTTCTAGTTTTTTAGATAAGAATACTTTTCATCTTGTAATTTCGGGGAACATTTCCTTCAAAACCAGCATTGATGCCCGCGCTGTGTGGGCTGTGGCTTCCCCCCCCCCCCCCCCCGTCCTGCTGAAACCAGACATTCTCGAGACCAAGTTCTTTAAGAGCAGGGGCAAAAAAATTCTGGAGCTTGTTCATATAGCGCCCAGAATTGACGGTAACTGCCCGATTTCTTTCCTGTAGTAAAAGTAAGGCCCGATAATCCCTATTCGGGAAACTGCGCACCAAACTGTGACACGATCACTATGCAGAGGCTTCTCGTGGATCACCCTCAGATTGTTTTCGCACCAATATCGAAAATTTTGTTTATTTACGCCGCCAGAAAGATGGAAATGTGCTGGGCGGCGATTACAGACTCCTTTTCGCGTATGTATGCTTCCACGGCAAAAGCGCGCTGCTCGTTCGTCCACATTGTGTTTACGACTGAATCCTTTTGTAACACATACACACGGCATATCTTTCTGCCGCCATTCACGCCATTCCTACCCTGTTACGACCTCTGCTAGCTTCACAATTCTCTGTTGAAACTAGGGAGGTTGTTTTGCCCCACCTGTATAAGAGGTTTTGGTTCTAATTCTTGATTTTTCACACTTATTTTTACCCTTTTTAGTAACGGTGTCATTGTTTTTACCAGTTTTCACTAAAATAAAAATAATTTATTCAAACTAATACAAAAATAAATTAAATAGGTCATGTTTTAGATTTTTATTTTTTATGAGATAAACAATAAAATTTCAGTGTACGTATAATGTAAATAATAACTGATACATACCTTTTAAAGAATTATTCATCTGTAGTTAAAATTTGTTCTTGTTATAAGAAATATGTAAAAACATTAATATTCTAACCTCACTTGCTTACTGTCAGAGAGTCTCTGTTTACTATTTTATTTATAGCAGCGGCCGCTCAATAGAAATGCGCTGTAAGCATAAAGTGTTCTTTTATTGGTGGCTCTTCCAAATTTTATACCAATTACTAGAACACGTGTTTTTAGAATTAAAAAAAAAACAATATTCAGCATTTGAAATGTTTCGATGAACTATTCATTTAGTTTATTTAACCAGGTACATATTAAAAAAATACGTTTTTCTAGTAAATATGATTGTAATTGCTTAAGCTATGGTAACCGTAAACTAACTAAAAATGGCTTTGAAAAGTACAATTTTGATATCGCTAAACAATATTCGTTTTTTTTTAATTAATAATTTTAAAATGGACGTTCTAAAGGTTTTTTCTTGTTTAAAACTATATATAAATATTTAAATCGTTGTTATACCTACGCATTTGCACAATTTTAAACGTATAAAACCAAGTTTTTGATACCTGTGCCATTACTAGCGATGTGCCACTACTGGTCGTTTTACCCTACCTACTCTCTATTTTATATATTTAACTGTTCTGACTTTAAGTTGATACATGCCACTTGCTGTTGTTCGAGACGGACAATCTCAGCCAAAAGGCGCAGTCATAAGACATATAGAAATTTCACTATATATAATTATTGTGATTAAGATATATACATATTTAAGTAAAATTTATTCTAATAAATGTTAAAAAATATGTTTTCACATTTCAAAAATGTATTTTTGGTCGTTAATTATGAAAATAAATTTCATTTTTTGTACTTGTTGTAGGGATTGTACTTGGCATTCAACTTCTAGCAATGAAAATATGAAAATTTTAGGGATGCAAAAAGATACCAAAATGTGATGTCTTGAACTCAAAATAATTAACTAAACAGATCAGAGCATGTTACATATACTAAAACATTAATTTTATAGAAATATAAACCAAAATAAGTGTTATTATTTTACACTTTCACATCGGCAACACCGCGATTAATAATAAGTTGGTAGCATGTAGAATCTGACAGTTGGTGCTAAAGTTTTTTGTTTAAGAAAATTTAATTGCAGTTAACAAATGTTATTTGTAAAGCGTGCCCTATTAAACTTTTGTTAAATTGTAAATAATTATATTATTGTTTAAAATATTTCATCTGAATTTTTAAGAGGGAAAAATTACGCCGACTTTTATTATGTCACTCACCCGGCCAACATTGTTGCCATGTCGTTACATGTCTATCGTCCGATAGTCTGAATATTTGTACTTTATATTGAATATTTCAAATTTGATCGTGTAAATCATATTAATTTTTTGAATTGAACTCTATTAAACATGTGGCAATAATTATATTAAGGTTTGTAGGCCCCGTTAGCATTATTTATATTGTTTTTTTACTAATGAAAAGGAAAAATCGTGAAACTCCATAAGAGCCCATGTTAAATGAAAATTTTCAATCTCCTAAACTACCGCGTAAAATTTCATGAAACTTTGCTGATATGTTGACAGTAATAACATCAACTTATATACGAAAAATAAATAGCTTTGTAGCATTTTTAAATTATGTCTCATACAACTTTAAGTTCAGGACATGTTGTAATCGGTAGTCTCATTCCGACACTGCACAGTCAAGGAAAGTAATGCTTAAATCACTGTCAGACAACTAGAAGAATTGAAATGCAAGGAACATATTTGCTATTTTACTGTAAATGTAAAATATTTAAAATGATTATTATTGCTAAAATATTTTTAAATATGAACTGAGGCGATGTTGATAGTTTTATATAGATTTTTAATTGAAACAGCTCAAATTATAATTAAATAGTCTTCGTATGATAATTAATAAAAGTTACTTAATTTTAAATAACAAGTAATTTTATCTTTTTAGAGAACAATAATCACATATTTAGCTAGGCAAACTCTTGACTTGGTAATACTGGGTCCCATAAATTCTAACGATATTGTGTTCATGTTACCTCATAAAATGTAACAAGGGCCTCTTAGAGACTTCATTTCCATAAGAGTTACACTCTTTTTATGATTAATGTATCACATAGAACAGTTGGATGAATAGAATATCTGCCTAGTACATTGTACATCCGAAATATATTACTGCATGTAAAGGTTGTAAACAAAGTGACCCATACTACGAGTTCGCCGGATTGACATTATCGTTCTGTTGCTATTATTAAGATAATGAATTCTATTTCAAAATCACTTTACGTTAAAACTAGGTTTCCATTTATTATTTATAAACATAATTAACTATATTTTCTGATATTTATAAATTCTATTTGCATGTAAAGGCTGTAAATAAAGTGATCCATACTGCAGTGTGCTGAATTGAGTCGATTATCTTGCTCTGGCATTATTATTCTGCTACAATTAAGGTAATAGACTCAATTTCTAAATCATGTACTGTCATATTCCAATTGTAATATGTACACGACGAACGCCATTTAAGAGTCTATTTGCCGTTTATTGCTTATAAACAAATAGGTAAACATTAATAAATTATTTTAATACATTATAAATGAACTAAGATTGCTTTACTTGCAACTCAGGTCTTCAGCGATGCTGTACTACCATCTAATGATGTGGAAAGTAATTAATAAATTTGTGAATTCTAGGTCACCGATCAATAGTTTTGAATGTAATAAGACATACTCGAATGTGGAAATGTTCGATATGAACTAATATCAAAGGAAATAGAACAGGATGTAATTCACATTACATATTCGCTGCGAATGTGAATGATTTTAGTATCTCTTTGTGGAAAGATGCTTATAGATATATTTAATGTGTCCACACGTCAGTGCTACTTAATATTTGGTAATAATTAACTAAACTGTTTCTTAATTTACTTAAATTTTATATTTAGATGGGAATTTATTTAATTGTTGTTGATTACTTTATTTTTAGATCGCCGTACGCTGAAGCAGTCTGAACGAATAAATTATTTAAGTTCATATTTTATCGTTCCGAATAAAAAAAAATTCAAAATTCGCGTATCTGAATATATATCGTCGCTCGTAAGATCAAAATTTGGCGCTACTTCTTCTTTGAAGATACTGAATGCATTGACAGTACATTTGGTATATATAATCTATTAGTACACAATTTATCCCGCTTGCATTTAAAATTCACTAAGCTTTTTACTTCTGGAGTTATTGGGTCTCGAAAAGGCACTGCCAATAATATTGACTTTAGAAAAATTATAAAAATACCAATACGTCTACAATAATAACCAATATTAATTCAATCTTTTAATTTGCTTTAAAAATATAAACTTAACGGCTTTAAAAATATTCAATATTTGTCAAAACATTTATTTGGTGACATATATTTTGTCATTACTAAACTATGGTACTAAAATGGATAAAATCTTTTTCTACCCACAACTGCCAAAAATGATAGTGCTATTGACAGTTATAATATACATAATATTTATTAATGTATACATATGTTATGCCAATTTAGGCATTGATATAGTTAATACTATATTTTGTAATCTAATCTTAACAAAACTGTGTTTAACATATTTTGTAAAAATATGCATTCAGAATAAAAAAATAAATTAGGAAAATGGCGGATTTTATTATTAATTTTGTAAATTATTTCATATGCATTGTGCTGAAATTTATACTTTGAAATATGCGTTCTATATGCAATTAAAAAAATCGAAATCCTACACAAATACATACAAAATCATTTTTTATTATAAATGGTGTAGAATAAAATGAATTTAGCATATTCACATATTTACTAGTTTTCCCCTTGCAATTCTATCTTTTCACTAAAATTCAATAAGTCTTTCATTTCATTTACTTTATACGTGACATATCTTTTTAAAAGTTTTCAATCATATTCTGCCATTTATTCCGCTAGCAATCCTACTGAACAATTTTATCATTGTAAATTTATTGAAGGATGAACTGACCTGACTCGAAAGTTTAAATCCAGTGCATTAACAAATTTATAAACCCTGGGGTGGATAAATTCTCAAGTGTCATAAAATTCTTCCATTTAGTACCCTGGACGTGGATTTTTCTGTTATAATAAAAGTCATGTTGGTTCTGCATGTGCTTGGCCTTCCTCTGTGTCTGTTATGTTTTAGTGAGATTTTGCAGCATACTAAACATAAATATACATACCAATTCACACATGCACACACAACATTCACACACAGTCATACACACGCACACACATAATAAAATACAATATGTTATAATTATATCTCAAAAAATAATTTGTTGATAATTTTTCATGTTATATGTGGACTGCGAGCTGTATGTGTGTCAGTGGTGTTATTGGCGCAGCTCGCGTGCTTAAAGCGACATAATAAAAGTATCCATATTTTTAAAAACAGTAGCTGCATTTTTATAAATAAACATAATATTTATAATTTATAAATTCTTATATGCGGCTCTTGATGATCTTTTTGAATACCTCTGCTAAACGGTATCACAAAAGGGATAATGAATATAAATATTATATAACACTTGAAATCGTTGGGTTTAATTGATTTTAAATACAATCATATTTGAAGGGTTTCACAAGGATTCTAATATGCAAGACAAATATTTGCTCATCTGGATGCAATTACTTTTGTAATACTAAATAAACATAGAAAACAAAATTCTGCAATGGTTCTGTTGTCTAGAATGTATTTGATGGTATTATTTGGATTCTGGTAAAGTTAAGAAAGATTTGATCAGAGGAACGGGTGGACCAATCTAGGTGGAACACGATTGTAACTTTTCGGATTGAACACTAGGAGGATTGCCTGTTTGGCTGGTGAGATAAAACCTTGCCACACACATACATACTCTAACACTAGTACAAATTCTCATTTCGATTGAAGCACGTTTTGGTTTACCAAGATTCTGTATAGCTATGGCTGCAAAATACACATACTATAAAAATATACAGCTTAATCCGTGCACATATATAAACTCTAACTTCAACTTGAAACAATGAAATATACAACGTAGAATGGAACATAAATGTATGAAAAGTTTTAGTAAAATAACTAAATTACATATACATAACTTTATAGTATTATATATAGTTCTACTTTTCTATTTAGGTTTTAGTCATATACAGAAGTATTCTAATGACATTGGTACCCCAAAATTAATTGCTTTATATGAAAAATAAACTAAAACTGAAATGAGAAGTAGAGTCATTATCTATTTTGGCACGTGCTCTCGAACCTAGACTTTGAGACCTGTAACAAATATTAAATTTTTATTGTAACTGTAAGTATGTATAATTTTTTTAAATCTTGAACATCTGCATTAAATAATTAAATTTATAAATTAGAAACGAAAAATTTAACTAATAATTCTATTTAGATATATATTTTTTTCAATTAATTGTTTTATATTTACAAATTACAAGAATGAAGTCAGTATATTTGAAATCCCTTAACATAAACTGGAATTTAAAGTAATGTCTTTTTTATAAAGAGGAACAATCTTAAGTCGATACCTTTCAACGAGCCGGTTGATATCAAATATCGGCTGATTGGTTTGCGTAATACGATCAATATGAGTAATTATAAATAAAGTCATAGCTAAGTGGTTATATTTAGTTGTACATAGATAAAAAAGTCAATATTTTTAAACTTAAGGGTTGGTTTTATAATATTTGCAACCTGATTTCTTTTTACGGCTCTTTAATTTCCGACAGCGACAAAATTTAAGTATTTTTACCGCAGGATATAAAACATATTTTAGTTCACGTAGGTACTACAGAAAAGCTATCACATTCGCTTGTGTCGAATTGAAAAAATCGTCGTCTATCAACCTAAACCAAAAAAATAAATAACTCATATACTAAGATGTTAGACGTCGTTTGCACGGTCGTTCGTCAGACAAATTTTGTCGCTCCTTCTCCTCTGAAGATACTTTACGGATTGCCATCAAATTTGAAATACAAAATTTATGGATGCACAAGTCGTGCTATTTGCATTTTATGTCTACTAAGTCGTTTATTTAGAACCCAAAAAAAAGCACCTGCCTTGAATATAGGTTTTAGATTCAGTTTTTGAGAATACTGAAAATTCTAAATAAAATTCCAATATATTTTTGGTCCTGATATTTTCTTTAAATAGGAAAACCTAACTCCGTTAAATATATTTAATAATTATCTAAACGTTGATTTGATATTACAAGCACCTGCTTGTTTTGAATAAGAAAATTAAATGATATTACTAAAAGTCTTTGCAAAAAATATCAAAATATAAATAAAGATTGATACTATATTATTGTTATTTTGATCATTTTAATTATGATGCATACATTGCTTATTTATAAAATTATAATACATGAGCATTTTTCTGTAAAATAATATATTTTATTTAAATAATACTGATATTTGCTGAATTGTTTGTAATGAGCAACACAAAAAAAAACGTGTTCTTTCAAGTTTGGGAATATGTTAAACACAACATGGATGACTGACGTTAGTGAGAATGAGAAACTGGGGGAAGGAACGCTTACGATGATAATTTCATTTGAAAAAGCAAAGAAAACGTAACGAGAGAAGTATATACAGTTATAAAGAGTTTTGTATGCTATGAATAATTGATGTCTTGTGAATTGGTACTTCCTGGTAATAGACGAGAGATGTACTACGTTAGTAGGTCTTCGCTGCAATTTTACTCAAGTAAAGAAAAACTTGCAAAACGAACATTATCACAAACTTGACAACCGCCAACTTTGCTTTTCCTTCTAAAATCTACAGGGTATCTCAAAATAATACCAACAAACTCCTCATAGTAGACTGAAACTTGCACTTTGATAATAAATAGACATGATCGCTGAAGCGTCCTTGTGGTGCTACTAGGCGTCAAAGGTATTACATCCCTTTCAAGGATCTCCGGCCTGTTGCCGATCACGATGGACACTGCAATTAATGTCACTTTAATGACACCCACTATGCTAACTCTCCTGTACCAAATCATTAGGTCAGTGTCAATAGCCAGTTCGTCAGTCAATAAAATTATCGACATAAATATGTGACGGAGGCAACCTGTAGATAAAATAATCACTACGTTTACAGTAACCTGTTCCATGTTTTTTGAAATAGTGTTAGCATATATATCTCCACTTTTAACGTATTATTGAAGAAGGAACAATTGTTCAGAAAATCCCGTTATGCTTTTTATAGTAGACTCGTGCACATTTAACGTAAACATGAATTTATATTATCAAATTACTAGTTTTGATTCCTTCTATAAATCCTAGAAGTATTTCTGAGACAGACTGTATAAAGTAGATACGGTTCATTTTCTTTAATGTTGTTCGGAAAATATCGAAGTTTTCAATACGATAAAAATAAGAAATAAGACCAGCGGTATTTATTACTTTAAACGAATGTTTGTGTAACGTTTGGATTCAAAAACATATGAACTTTACAAATTAGAAAACTTTTTAAAACTTGGTAAACAGTAGCGTATATATACTAATGGCAAAGAGTAGAGTGGGGGTTTGAATGGTATAAATAAGGGTAAGAATTACTCTTGCCAAGAAATTACTGTTGTATCTGTCAAAAATATATCTTTTTACACCCACCCTTAAAATGCGATAAAAGTTTGAACGCCCGACTATTTAATTTAAAATTTTCAAATGTTTTGATAGGAAACTGAAGAAAAATATGATTTATTTATTTACTTTATATACATCTTTCAGGTTGGGGATATTTGTCTATTGCTGTGATATGTCCGATTTATGTATACTTATAAATTTACTTGACTCAAGTAATAAGATCAAAATGTTGTAAAAAACTTCTAGAATAGTCATATTATAATAATATATATTTTGCATCAGTTATTTAATTTTCGCCTTTTTTGTAAATTTATGCGTATTGTTTTTCATGATAGCCGAAAAAGCAAGAGAAAATGGCAAATTGAACAAAAGAAGATTTTGATTGAGCATGAATTGCGTGAAAGAAAATGTGTGTGTGTGTATGAGTATGTGTGTGTGTGTGTGTATGATGAAATGTAGGTATGTATGTATATTATATTTGATATGTTCATTTTGAATATGCAAAATAATTTGTTTTATTAAAATTAAAAATATATCTTTAATTTAAATTGTAATTTTGTCTGTATAATTGTGTATACATTTTCAAAAAAATACATTATATGATAGGTAAGTGCTTATTTGTAATAATAAATATGCTTAGAATATATTTGAATACAAAATATTAAACTTTAATGATATCAGCAGCAATAGAAGGTATTATGAGAAGAAACCAAACTCATATTTATCAGTTTCGATCAATATCAAATCTTAACGTTATATAACGCTTTGCAAATGAGAGTTGGTAATTGTCTAATCTAAAAGTCTGGAGATGCGCATACAGTACAAAGATTTGTTCATGAAAGAAGATCCGAAAGTAATTGTATTCTCAGACCCCAATTCTTTATTACACATTTCTCTCCTGCTTTTATAATAAAATTTGAAAGCTGATGTTTGCTAACTTGACAGACGCAATAAAGTCAAAGAAAAAATGTATGTATTCGTGTACCTTGTATCAGATTTATTATATGTATAAGCACAAACCACCACCAGTAACATATCAATTTGGTTTTAGTGAAACGTCATGTATAAGATCCATGGCGTTTGCAATATTGCTTCGCGCAATATTACTGTTCCTGCAAGAAACAAGAAAATAAATTGTAAATCTCCTCGACCGCTGCAGCCAAGCGTTCTGCGGCAGATGAGGGTTTCAGGAATGGTATGGGGAAAGCTTCACCTCATTCACTGTGTATTATAATAGGGAGTTCCCCTTACCGTGAAGTGATGATGACGACAGAGGCGTGTTGATCCTACGGCAAACTGTCCCTTGCAGATGTTCGACCAAAATTCTGTCACACAAAAAGTAAACGTCTTTAATTTTTTTAATGAAAAATCATAAAATGATATTTTAATTAAACATAGACTCGGCGCTAGAAATAATCTAGCTACATTCAAATCCCTATTCTGAAATTATATTTTTGTAAAAATACTGGCATTTCGTTTATCGATTTCTTTTATTTTGGAAAAATGTTTGTTAGATAATAATCATTAATAAGCACAATGTATTTTATTTCATTAAATCATATTAATTTATTTGTACATATTTACAACGTCTATTTGCAAATATAGTTTTTAATTTCTAATACAAAGTATTGTAATTATGAAAAAATTCAATTTCAAGATTTTAACGGAAACAAACCTATTGAACTTTCCTGAATTGAGTCTGACTACTTTTGGCATGATGTCTTTCTGTCTGTGTGTGTGTATCTGTATGTGTGTGTGTATGTGTACATGTGTGTGTGTGTGTGTGTGTGTGTGTGTGTGTGTGTGTGTGTGTGTGTGTGTGAGTGTGTGTGTGTGTGTGTGCTCTACAACCTAAACGAATAAAAGTAAAATTATGAAACTTACAATATATGTTTTGTAAATTTCTGGAAAGAAATGCTTTTTTGAAGAGAATATTGAAACCAGAAGTGCAACCGTTTCTTACAGTAAAAACAGTAAGAATAAAAAAATATATTGATATTTTGTCCAAAAAGTGTATCGGTAACATAGAAATCGCTATAGAAAATTTGTATTGATTATATCTTTTATCTAAACAAAATTCGTATAAGAAAGTTCACCCAGGCCAATGCGGAAATTTATTGGTCCATTGGTCGTGCACTATAATTGGATGGATTCATATATTTGATTTGATTGCATGGAAAGTATCTCAGAAATATCTAACATTAATTGGTGGCAGCAATGATCCTAAAATGGGAAGCTCTCATTATAGTATACAAACATGTGCCAATACAATATATATATATATATATATATATATATATATATATATATATATATATATATATATATATATATATATATATATATATACATACATATATATATATATATATATATATATATATATATATATATATATATATATATATATATATATATATATACATACATATATATATATATATATATATATATATATATATATATATATATATATATATATACATACATATATATATATATATATATATATATATATATATATATATATATATATATATATATATATATATATATATATATATATTCCTGTGTGGGTGTGTGTGTGGTATTGAGTAAAATACACTTTAATCAGACATACGCTTCATTAATTACAAATTCAAGTGCTCCTTTTATTGTGTTTGTAGTAGTTCAGGACGCAGCGTGTGAACAAGTGTGAATTTATTGAATGGCACTATTGACAGATGTGACTAAAGACGTGGGAGTTCAATGTGTGTCCAGCTACGTCAATGAACAAACAATAATTCATCTTGTTATTGAATGCTTTACAAATTGACTTTCAGTTACAGGAATATGTCTTTTATCGTAATTGTATATATTTTAAAGATATCTATAGGCTTCACATATCTAGACGCTATATTATTAAAACGAAATGCATAGTACGAAATTGTAAAACTATATGTATTCAGAATACATCAAACTGGGCAAAAATATTTCTGCAATATGTTAATTTTTTTATCGTCGTATCTTATGCATTCGCATAGCCCAAATCAGATTGTGGTTTATTTATTTTATACATAAAATTTGTTCGCGTAATTTGTCGTCGGCATAGTTTTAGAAATCAAATTTTCTCCTTTTTTTTCAATTTCTATCGCATATATGTGTGTCGCTGATTTGGGTTTTGGCATTATTTCGTAAACCATGGTCTGCACAGCGTCTGCGGCAAAGCAGAGGGCGAGGGTTAATAGTTACATTGAATCGGACATCCCGTCGTGAACCAATTTCATGTTCACCTGTTGGTGGTCTGTCGCCTCGCCTCGCCTGTTCTTCTCTTCTCCAAACATGTCGTTTTCTCTCTGTCATTTGCAGCGAGTCGAGTCAGACTGCCCGAGCTCGACACAGTTGACACGTACAACGTAATACTGTTATACAACGTATGATTTAGCGTTTTTCTACTCTTGCCTAAAACGAACATTTCAATGCCAAATATATTCAACACAAAAGTAATTTGTACTTTATTTCAACTGTCATGGCCAAAATAGTATTCAATTAAAACAAAGTTGAAATAAACAATATATGTGTGTAATATTGTGGTAAATGGACATCGACTAAAACAAGTTAATTTGGCTTGCTGAATCTTTAGCGATGGAAAGAATAATAGCGAAATTGCAAAAAAAGTGACTGCCGGTTGAAAGATTTTAGTACCGTTAGTAATGCGAGTAATTTTAGGATTTCTAAGGATGTAAGAATATGTGTGCACAATGGTGTACTTGTGCCATCGTTGATGTATGCTAGTGAATGTTGAGTTTGGCACGAAGCATAAAAAGTGTGTGATTGCTGTAGAAATGAGATTTTTGAGAGGTATTTGTGGTGTGTCTAGGAGATATAGAAAATTGGAATATATAGGTGTATGAGCAGTGCGGTATTGTAAAAAATGTCGCACGTATAATAGGTGAGAGTCAAATAAGACGGTATTGAATGAGTGTGCGTATGTGTAATAACAACAAAAATGAGGACGAGTAATTGAAAAGAAAATTAAAAGAACAAAAGCATGTTTAATATACAGACATTTTTTCAGTCGGTTCAATAAATATAACAACCTAAAATATCAATACGCATTGAACGAACGAGAAATTGAATAAATAATTTCAATGGCCTCTTGATTCCGTTTCAATTCCTGTTTATTTAATTGAATCCAATCAACGTGTAGCAGCTAATTTCGAAGCGTGCGAACAAGAGTAATATTGTGAAATATTCAATACAATTTCGATTCGGTCTAGTTATTACGCTAATCTTCTCCCCTCTTCGGAAATAGTACGTAATCGGGTTAGCAAACAAGCGTTACATTGCCAATGCACTAGGGTGAAAGCGCAATGTCTCTAAAATCTCCTGTCTTACAATTTTCATGTGCAGCTAATTCCTCCAATTTATAACGCTTTATAGAACATACAATGTCATTCATATACATATCCTACACACATACACACACAATACACACACAATACACACACACACACACACACACACACACACACACACACACACACACTACATACATTACACACTACACACACACTTCAAAAACATACAAACATCCCCCCCACACATACACAGATATACATTTCGTCAGTACCTATAAAATAAATTGTATAGTGACGATGACCACATGGTAGTCGAAATGTACATCTATCCCAAATAAATTTGTAAAAGAAATGAACGGTGTTTTTTAATTTTTATGTTACACTACATCCTTATGTACATTTGTATGAGACAGGAGAAATTGTTCCTGTTTCTGTCAATTTCAATTTCTTTTCTATCAAAATTATACTGCTGTTCTTATTTGAACATAAAGTTGTCGAGTTTGAGTGTGAAAGTAAGTGTATATAAGCTTATTACGTTCTGAAATTGAAAATCAAATGAGGAAACGATTCAAATACGCCCAGTGCTACTTGCAAATAGATGATTGAAGACTGTAATAACTGCAAATTCACAAACTGAGTGCGATGAATATACAAAAAAAAAACACTTATACAAATACTAAAATAGAAGTTGTTTGAATATAATTCCATGTTTCTGCATCCTATTACATTCCAGTAGAGGGTCAGTAATTTAAAAAATATTTCTCTTACTTTACATGCCTAACAACATGTATATGAGACACCGTTTTTTATTTTAATAATAAGTCATAATCTCATCTTCCATCCATCTTTGGATATGATCAGTATCTTTTGACTTTAACACATCAAGTCGTTTCGCAAACATATTATCAGAGGTACGATTTAGTGGCGTAATTTACGCCAAAATGAGTGACTCTGTTGTTCGTTGTCTAACAAATCACTGCGTGTGTCCTGCATAATCGGCTACTAGTTGACTGTTTTGTGCCTCGACCCGAAACGCAGTGCACCAACCTACTATCGCATGAACTGGCAGTGACTATTAATCGAAACGTTATCTGCTGGCTTTGCGGCACGTTGACTCGTTCAATTCGGACACACGTTAACCATATCAAAAGCAGCTCTATTTATTAGACTTATAATACTGATAAATCTTGAAGAAGTGCTATTCGATATATAATATAAATCACTTCACTTTAATGAAATTACTTATCCGATACTTAAATCATTCAAAATCTAGATGTACACTTTCCATGCTCATATATGTATGTATATTAAATATTTGACATTGAGAAAAATTCATCGGTTGCCGCTGATAGTCGAACCCAGAACTTTCAAATCTACACTCTGATGCCCTACCGCATGCGCCTTATCATCCGCAGCAAGCAATCCGATAAAATTTTCTCATATGGAGGAAGATGTGAACTAATGTGCAACAAACTAATATGTCTAAGACAACGAATACTCTAAAATAACAAAGACGCAAGATATTGACAAAGACATAATCAAGATGCTTTGTATTTTCACAGTAATTAAGTACAAAGTTAATATTACAATTAAATTTTAATATTACGAGTACCTATGCTTTGTATCTATGAGGATGAAATTTATATTTTTGTTAGCAGCACCTTATTCGATTTAGTTTCCAATTCACATACAAAGTTTGTTGTGTTGTCCATGTTCTTTTGTATTTTATCGAAAACGAAGTTGGTGGTTTATCCTTTATAGCAAGATCTAACGTCATGTAAGATTTTTTTACATGAAACATTTTACTGAAGTAAATCAAGCAAGCAATTCGTTTCCCTTGCTAGAAATAAAATAATCCGATTTGACAATAATTCTACCTGACTGCATTGCGAATTATAATTCGAAGAATTGTGACGCTCAAATGATTTTCGCATTTCTTTATAAATTCTTATTGCATATTTGAATCTGAATAGTTTCATACAGTTCTTGGAATTAGTAGAGGAATTTAATTTCGGTCTAAGTCTTTAGAACAATGCTTCCCAACTTTTTCTAACGGAAAGAAACCAAGTTCTAAGAAAGTTGATCATGTTAAAAGGAATCTTAATTTTGTGCTGATAAATTATTATTTCTTACAATTAGATATACGTGATGATGATGAGTGCATGAATGTTTTATGATTAGAATACATCAAAATAATAGTAATTCAGTAAGCTGTATTCGTATTACAGTTTGCAGCGCTATATTAGTTATATGGAAACATTTTTGTATACTTGACTCAACATTTATTTCATGATTAGATTAACACTTTCGTTGGTGGGCACTAAATAAATATATTATTGTGAAACTTATCATGTGCCTTTATATTTCTATAAATATTTATTTCATGTTTACAATTTACAAAATCAGTTCCTTTTTTTTGATAATGCTACTATATATTATTATTATTTGTTTTTTTCCCTTTCATATGCATAGTATGTTTGTCACATACCGTAATATTAACTTTCTTATAGATCAAAAATGTAATTTTTGAAAAGATGATTTTATTTTTGAACAAAAAAAAAATAATTATTTAAAAATTAAATTTCTCTTATTTTTACTTTTACAATCATGCCAAAATTCGATCTCGAGATCTTAACGGAAATATACCGTTTGACCCTCCCTGAATCGAATCAACGTCGCACATGTGTGTGTGTGTGCGTGCGGGCGTGTGTGTATGTGCGTGGGTGTGTGTGTGTGTGTGCGGGCGTGTGGGTATGTGCGTGGGTGTATGTGTCGGTGTGTATGTGTGTTACATCTAAAAGGTTGAAGGCAAAACTATGAAACTTTATACATATTTATATTTATAAGATTTGTATATGGTTGGTAAGAAATCCTACTAATTTTGAAAATAATATTCAAACGAGAAATGCAAGTTTATTATTTTTTGCGGTTTCTTCAATAATTAAAAAACGATTGCACTTTCAGCAAAAAGAGTAAAAGTAATAACTATGGATATCAATATTTTAAACAAGCTTAGATTAAATTTTATTTTTCAAAAAGTAAACTGGTATCAAGGTAATCGCTATTGCATAAAATTTGTTTTGAATATTGCTCTTAGCTAAACAAAAAAATGCGAGAGTTCAGTGCAAGCCATTGGAGATATTTTTGCTCTAGGACTTGAAATATTGATATGGATTTAATATGTGATTTTTTTTTAAATCTATTTGTTAGTCTTTCCGTCTATGTCCTTCATAAAGATGACGGAGCTTAAATAACGGCAACATATGTATGCATGCAATGGTGTCCCTTGACATCTCACTTCCTATTCCCCTAGCTAGTTTTCATTTTGTATAGTTTTGGCTTGGGTTGCACATCGTTTTGTATTTTCGAAGGCGAGGGAGCAAGAAGCATGTCGGCCGGTGAGAGTTTGGCTGTGACTGTCTCGCCAACCACGCTATGCCATGGCATCCTTATTCTCCCTCATTCTCGTTGCCATTCATGATTCACTTACCATACTTAACGTTTCTCATCCATATTATACTGTACAATGAGTCTCTCCTTGTGTAACGGCCGCGCCCGCCGTCCTCTCAACTCAACTCAACTCAACACAACTATGTTGCTTGATGCTAGCACTTGCTTTTGCTTGGCTGTTTTCTCATGTATTTATGCTAGTGTCTTCCTTATTGTCTTCCGGCTTTTTACATCATCGCCAAATAAACTTTGTCACATCGTTCGTCTAATGCTCTGCAGTCTGTGAACTATCGTGTACAACAAAAACTTTACACCGCACAATACGGCATAAGTTATTGTCTTAACTTAAACCACAAAGGGTATACATTGGACAATATACTTTTATTATATACGTGTCAGTGTTATGTATTTTAAGGAATTCTTTGGTGCGAATTTCATGATTGATGATTTATTAATCTACTTATAAGAACAGTATTTCATTTTGGCAACTAGTTTTTGTCGATTATGATTGCAATATTTCTTTTCAACAATATCGTTAATACCGCAAAGTAGTTTAGTAGTCGGGTATCAACAAAACTTTTAAAATAAAAATGCTCTCAATAAAAGGAAAATCTATTTAGCTAAAAACGAAGTATTTATTTTATGTACATTTTTATTTGACCTAAGAAAGTGATAGGTATTAACAGTTTACATTTTTATAGATGTAATTTATGTATTTTGCTTATCTGTTCTTTCTCTAATCAAAAATATATTATACTGATGTTGCATCCGATGATGCTATAGTATAGCGAAACTTAAGTTATCTATCAATAAATAATTTATGAAATTAAAAGTGTATTATTTTGTCATTATGTATTACAAATTTCATCAAGTAAGAGTTAAAACTCAAGAATTGATAAATATATTTATCAATTCTTATAGTCATTAACATACATTTCTCCCAGTGTATATAATAAGAACAAATAGGTTTTGTTGATTGATCAATATCTGTATATAATTAAAAGACAATTTTCCAATCGAGAAGTCCCCTTCACAGTGATTCCCGGAAGCAACGCTTCTAGATATGAGGGGTTAGAACGTTAGTTTCCCATTTTGAAGAGTACTTAAACTAGTATTGCACAGAGCACACATACAAACGTACATGTATATTCATGTATGTTCGTATCTTTTATATGGGACTTATTCCCTTGTGAACGAACCCCATGCGATTGCTTATACTCATACAGGGTGATCACTTTATCTGTTTCACTATTACGGAGTTTTTTATATTAGAAAATGTACGCAGTGGGGTAAAAAGCAAATAAGGACCAACTTATTGTATACAATTTTCGCGGTATAAATAGTATTTAATATCGGCTTTTTGAAATATGTTTTATATTTGATGCGGAATTCTGTATATATAACATATATAATAGCTATTACTACTACATTCGTACTATATAGATAGGAATTTTATCTGATTCATTTTGATTCAGAAGTTTATCTCGAGAAACTTTAATTCCGAAGAGAACATTTTTGTTGTAATTTATAAAGATCTGGTGATGTATTTGATAAAGAAAACATAGATTTTCTTAGCTTTAATAAAGTTCTGTATTCATGGTCTAGCATTTAATTTTATACAAAGTCTAAACTTGATAAAAAATGATAATCTTATGTAGTGGTACATGAATTAAAAGGGGATGGAAATTTAGTTTAGGTTTATTTTCTCTATGAATACGCGCGTTAAGTACTGACTGCATCCCATATTGAAACATTAAGTTTGTAAGATAATGAAGTATAAACATAATTGGTTTATAAAACCACTATTCTGGTTTAATAAGCCAAGTTTATATATTGTATAAAAGAAAGAAATTTAAAACTTTTATAGTGTGTTTCACAATATAGTAGAACCAATTTTTATTTTATACTAAGCCAACAATCATGATCAAATGTTTTGAATGTCAATAAAAAAAACATTTCTCTTTCAATTATATATTATAATAATTACATTGTACTTTAAATCTCAATTTGAGAGAAAAATGTTATTTATGATGATCATAATTTATTTATATGATTGTTTATTTAACTAGCACTAGATAAGATATAAATGTGCAATATTTATGTAGTCTAGTAGTGCTGGAAAAATATTACAATAATATTTTCTTTTTTTCTGAGTCACAAATGTTTTTGCATTCTCGCAAACCTGTGAAAGCTATATGATGCAAGGGCCATAGCTCATGTTTAACTTGCGGAAATATTTGGCTAATATTATTGATTCTGAATTGGAATACAGTTCGGAAATGTTGTTCCCCTTCTTTACCGTACGACTGTTGTTGGCTTTTATGCTATCTTTAAGATCCCTTTTCAAAGTATCTAACACATATAAGCGTGTCATACATCCGTTTCATACGGCGAGATATCTGTAGGACATCTATCGAAGATATTTGAACATGGCTTTGACGATGCCGTGTGGTATTGTGATATTTTGGTGTCTAGATAAAACTTCTTTATTATCATTGAAAGACTGAACCCCTAGTATATTTCTTTCGCAAGTATAAATATTATTATTTTTTTAGGTTGATAGCAGCAGATTTCTAAGTTTTTTATACATATCTATAAGCTTGACAATTAATAAAAATAAATCTGTTTCTTGAAATCTCATATTTCCATATTATTCTTTAAAAAAGTCGTAGAAGAAATCTACGACTTTTTTCTGTATTCATGGTTTTCAATTATTAATAGATGAGTTCTATAAAAAAGAAATTCGTTCGAAAGTCGACAATATGCTTTATCTTTAACATTTTATTTAATTAAAATTTTCACTACTGACCAAAGAGATTATTAAAGTAGGTTCTTTGATGAATTTTTATGGAATCTCTTAATTAAGGTAAACAATAAAATATTTCAACTGTTCTTATTATCATGAATTATAAAACATATCTGGTTTATTTTTTGAAAACGTTATTTATATATTAAAATTCTAAACAACAGCTTGAAAAATGCTTAATTTTTTAAATATTGGGTATTAAATGTATGCTTACTTGTTAAATTACTATTATCTATCAAATTATTGAGTTGATCTTAATATTTATCTAACCATAAAATAGCAAAAATAAATTTGTTGTAAAACATAAATTTTATTATAAATTTTTAAAGTTATATATACAATTAAGTGATTGTAAAATTTATTATGAATTGTTGTTGCAAATTCTTTGGTACATCTGTTAGACATTCGTTCTTTATTATTTTTGCGGTTTTCATTTGCTTTGCTTGCGTGCATCACAGCTTCCCCTTTTTGTTGTACGTACAGGATAAATGAAGAAACTTTATCTATCTAGTTTGAACACAAAATAACCATTGCTGAATAGTGAGTCAAGCCCTACAACTTTCATGCCAATTCATATACATTGACTTGACGCCTCCTCTCATTTGCCCGAGGGTAATATGCTCAATCTATTCTCGACGCGCCAAAACACGAAAACTGCTTATGATATCTATATTACATACTAAAAGTATATATTGTTTAGAATTTGTATGGGTTGTATGTTTGTACTATAATTCGAATCGATGTATTCGTTTATAAAAAGTTATTTACAATTTTACGTTTTCCGCCGCATAAAATTATAAATAGTTAAATGCAATAGGTACCCATTCCTATTAATGTGTTAATTGAACTCTGAAATTCGAGAATGATTTCGTCTGTGTTATTTATTTAGTCGGATATATTAACTATAGCGAAAATCCATTGCAGGCCGTAACAACACGTTTTTAAAAAAAGAATATGATTGAAATTTCATCGAGTGTTAAAACAATAACATCACACCTGTCCGTGAAATAATTTTAAAGCTTTTCCGTGTCATGTTTTGTCACGATTTTATTTAAATAAATCACGTCAATATTGTGTATTGTTCAAATAGATTGGATTTCAAATTTGTATTTAAGGATAACAAACATGGGAAATTAGTTTTGTTATTTTATCGATTTTTCCAGTATTCTTGTACATGCATGAGCATGTATTCCAAAAAGCATGTTAATGCAAAAGCAAAATTGATTATAAAATGAATACTGATCGTGAAGCTCCACAAATAAATAATATAAAACGATAGCAATAAAGCAAGGCGGTTTGTATATGTTCAGGCATTAAATTGATGAGATATACCAAATTTAGTTTGACTGGAAAGGATAATATCCGGCTAAGACAATATGCTTGGAGATAATTTATGAGATCTTGCCGCAATCTGCTATTGTAAGATTACATTTTATCCTCTTTGCACCTATAGAAGCATTATAATACACGCATGGAATACATACGTCTGTTATTTAGCTAAACAGTGGTAACGTAAGTCTTTCAATAGTGTGTTTATGGTATTGATAGTGCTAGTGACATTATTAAGTCATAAATACCACAAAAATTCATTATTGTATAGAAATAATAATAATAATAATGTAATAACATCAAACACTGCATTAATAACGTTCAATGTTTAATGAATCAATTAACCGCGGCGAGTGATGAGTTACTGTGAATATATGTCTATTATATATATATATACAGTATTCGTAGAAGCAATCAGCAAACCGAACTAATTTTACTGTCGGTGCAAGATTTTAGCTATATGTGCCTATGAAATTTGTAAATTCCTATGCAAATACAAGTTGCAGACACATTTTGATTGTTGGAATTCAACTCGAAGTTTATTAAACTATACAATACTCTCACATATACATATGTAATATACAAAACTCATAAATGATGGAGATACTGGTTGCATTCCTTCACTAATTAAAACTAAATATATGTATATTTATATCATATAGAGATTCAAATTTATAGTATTCATTAATTTAGTTGTATTATTCTTTTTAATTTTCATTACAATTTTTATTATGAATTTTATAAATATGCAGGTCTCGGAACTGAAATATTTACTAATAAAAATGTCGTTCTTATGCTAATTATTTTTTTATTTTTATGTTACACTATTGGTAATACTTATATCACCGTTTATTTATTCATCGTTTAAAGAATCAGTTGCTATGCTGAAAGAAATTTATATTATAATAATAGAAAGCTCAATTCTTGTACAAAATTACGCAAGGAAATAATTTCTTTCACGAATTCATAATACTAGTAACAGAATATTTTATCGATATGTAGTTATGTTAAGAAAATATTTTCAAAAAACTAATTTTTTATGCTTTGAGAGAAATAAACTCTTAAGAAACATTTTTTATCATAACTAAAAATTAGTTTTCTCACTAACAATAGTCTGTTTTAGCAACTTATATTAATGATTCTTGTTACTAATAATTGGTTACCACAATATACTTTTATTAGTGAAAAATTAATTTTAGTTTAGCTTTTTTTTCCTGTTATGTAAACCTAAAAGCTGCTTCGTTTTCATTTAATAATAATTTTAATAATAATATAAAAATGGAAATTGAACTAACAAATTTATCAACCGCACTGTATCCAAATGACAAGAATGGGAACAAATACGTCTAGCAAGATAGAAAATCCGGTTAATTATTCCTATATTACTATATATCGTTTAACAAGCTGTTTATATAAGAACTTTCGTATTAAAGTACTCCTAAACAAAGAGTACATTTTATATTTATTCATTTAACAAAGTTCTACCAATGCAAAACAAGTTGTCACATAAATCAATTTATGCCAAACAATTGTCAAAATCGTTCTGAGTTCATAAGATTTATATGGAAACTACTAGCAACTGTTCTTAATATATACAAATATATTTCTCAACTATTTGACATCAGTAAGTACTGGTCCTTAAATGATAATGCCTCCAACAATATCCTATTTAATACATTAACATAGCAAAAATATATAAACATAATAACCATGTATCATAAAAGTTGCGAACTAATAATGAAAAAATGTATTATATATACAACGAAATATATTCTGATTTTTCAATTTTATTTTTGATTATATTTATAAATGTATACCTGTTGTTTATCATGACAACCGTATTAGTTAATTTGTTATTATTTGAACTTTTTATATTTAATATAATATTTTTTTACGTTGAGTACTTGCCTGGTAAACTGCCCTGGTTTATCTTCTTACCAATTCAAACCCTTTCTTTTATAATATACTGTTGTGGTATGCGACTTGGAGTAAAAGTAAGAGAAAATGATAAATTGAAAAAAGAAGGTTTTGATTGAGCAAGAATTGTGTGAATGAAATCTTTTAAGCAGGCGGAATACAAGATCGTGTATGAAGTAAAACAAGTGTGTAAGAGTTGAATGGCGAAAGATTGTCACGATGTGAAACAATCTAAAGGGTTTTCTGCCACCTTATTGCTGGAATAGTCATCATGATATGTATATATACAGATGAAAGTTCGGGGTTCGATCCTCAACGGCATCCGATATATTTTTCTATATGTCAAATATTTAATTTACATCGTAGTATTTCTTTCAATACGAATATTAGATTTGCTCATAGTTGTTGCTTTAAGATATATCTTTATTTTTTGACAACTTTTCAACAATTTACATTTGATTTATGAAATAATATTCAAAAAAGTTGAGAATTATCATTTGCATGGCAAAGTATATATAATATCAACAGAATATTATGCATCATAGAATTTCAGAGTATTTGTTTAGTATTAATTTAATACAATTATGCATATATGCTATTATGAATATTTGCATCTTATTAGATAATTGAAAATAACACATATGTTATGTACTTTCGTCGATTGAAATGGAGAAATG
The DNA here is from genome assembly GCA_944738965.1 of Nebria brevicollis. NCBI lineage: Eukaryota > Metazoa > Arthropoda > Insecta > Coleoptera > Carabidae > Nebria > Nebria brevicollis. The sequence continues at coordinate 12,954,500 of OX122899.1, read as the reverse complement.
TACGCTTTACCGAAAGCTAGTGAAGACAGAACATAACGGAATCAACTCTCATTTGTTTATTTACTAATGCTATCACACTAAATTGTTTGCCATTTTCGTTTGTCTAGGAAAATTGGGTAAAATTAGTTTATATTTGTATCATTAGGTTATATGTCTATATTTAGGAGTTATTTTTAGTTATTATTTGAACGTGTATTAAAATAAAGCTTGATTTTGGTCTGATCTGATCAACGAATCTACTTTCATAAATAAATAAATATATAATGTTTACCTTGCCTGTAGCCTGATGGCATATTTGTACATGTGGTGGTTATTGTTTCTATTTACCTTCTACGATCCGTGACTTATATATTTATTCTAAACACTGCATAATATCCTTGGGACATCTAGTCTAGAGAAGGTTTTTTACATAGATAACTAAATTAGCAAAATATTTAATATTTATCATTTTCATTGGAGACTTGTCGGGTAAGCTGCCCTGACTTATCTTCTTACCAATCTAAATGAGAAAATGGCAAACCAAACGAAAGAATATTTTGAATGAGAATTAATTGGGTGAAAGAAAAGTTGTAAGCAAGTTGAATAAATGAGCGTGTATGAAGTTAGGTGCACTACGAGAGATTGTTAAGATGTGAAAGAATGTAAAGGATTTTCTGCCATCCCATTGATAGGAATAGGCATGATGATATATAAAATATCTTTGATTTGTATTAAAAGTAAAATAAAATCGAATAAAAAAAATAATTTAGAGCAAACTGTTCGTAAATTCATGAATTCGTATTCATAATACAAATTTTATGTATGCATTTAACAGTAAAACTAAATATTAATAGTGACTATTTACTACATTTAAAAAGAATCACATAAACGTTTAATTTGTAATTACAGTACTGGGATTCGGTTAAAACGTTTCTAAAATAAATTAAAGACTGTTTGGAAATGACATTGAAAGTTGAAACATATTTTATCATCATACCAGATGAAAGCTTATCCTGCCAATGTGCTATAGAAATTACAAAGTGTAAACGTTCAAATATATTCGCTGGTAACAAATTGCTTATAGGTGGTACATACTTTTCGAAAAAGGTACACAGGTTGTAAGTTTTCAAGCATTGAACAAGCACGGTCGCTCTAGAATTTATACAGTCAAGAACTGCAAGCATGCAAATTAGAAATAATCCAATTAAGGTTGCAATTAAAACTTTCTCAACTATATCTGATCGTACTGCTTATAGAAGTTCAGTTCCACACATTTATGTGTACAGCAACTCGGCCGGCGTAAATACTTGAATTGAACTTACACATCATGAGAGTGCTGATACCGTTTAAAATCTTCAGAATCACTACAAAGATATATAAAATGAAAACTTAATACATGAATCACGTTAAGATACAGCGATCTTCCTTTTATCTTACTCTGTTTACATCTAAGGATTTTACCACTACCACTACCGAATGATATGATTGATGCACCAAATATTATCCAATAATTATGGATTGCATAACTTTGATTTGGTGATCCATGCTGTTTAGTTATTTTCGATTATCTTCATGTAAAATATCTATAATTTTGGAGTATGAACTAATGCAATTATACATATTTCTTAAATAAATAAAGTTAAAATAAAAATACATTTGTCAAGTTTTGATTTTACTAATATAAATATTTTTTTTAAACTGAAACATTTGAATTATAATTCATTCTTGTATTGATTTGTATTTTTGTAAATTCAGCGGAAAATTAAAAAGTAGTGTTTTATTCCTTCAAAAAAGTATCGGCGAACAATTATTAGTTCAAATAAAATATCTGTATTTTTCCAAAAATACACTCTGTTCACGTTGAGTGAGAACATATTGATTGAAGGTGAAAAGAATAAGAAATTTAAATACGAAGCGCAAAAAATTAATTTTTATTCTTAAAGCAATTAAATTTTATCGTAAATAACTTAAACTTTGGAAACTCATAATAATCTATAATTAAAATGCCTGGGCACCATTACTACAGCTTGCCTATGAATAGGCCACATTCTCATCTATTATCGGGCTTCCTTTATTATTCAGCATCCACAAAAAAAAGCATCTTATAATTAATAAATAGGATTATAATAAAGTTGAGATGATTATGGAATTACGATGAATTATTATTAAATTACGAAACATTCCTTGTTCTTATTTTAAATTTTCTTATAATAAGGATTACAATCATTAAAATAATCGAAGTTCTCAAATTTCATATTTACGTTGCCATAGTTACGTAAGTATTGGAAATTATATTTAATGATTCGTTTCAACTAGGGCTGTCAATTGCTTAACAAGAAATGAAATAAATTCAATTTCTTTTAGGATTTGACATCGATTGTATAAAATAGATTAAGAAAAAAGTTTTTATATAATAATATTAGTAATATATTGCAAAATATATTTTATTAGATATTTAATTTATTTAAACATTACATAAATGTCTGATCATATTAATTGTTAAAAATTTGGATGAATAAGTTGGAGCAAATATGCTTATCAATCTATGATACATAATCCCATTGCATGCTACCATTCACCAATGTAGTAGTTGTAGCACATTAATAAAGAAAATAAATTAATGTTTGAAATTAATTTAGATCTGAAAGGATTAAAGCGTTTGAGACAGATAAATTTAGAAGTTACCCATATATCTAGGATGAATGATATTTCTCGTATGATATGTTTACTATGTACACATTTTAACTTAATTTCCTACATTGTTTAGGAAGTAAAACCTGCATATATTTATTCTACCCCCGATCTTTACTTTTGGGATGTTTATGATCTCATTGCTCATATGATAAAACACGTATAGTGTAAGGTTACTGTGTATGTTGATTTATTAACAAATTAAAGTTTATTTGTTATAAACTTTGTTAGAAATACATTATAAGCGCATAGCTACTTTAATATTACCAAGTTGTAAATTTCATGGGAGGAAATTGGTTATAATGTGTAGTAAACAGAATACAGAAGCAATTCGTCGTACATCATATAAGAATTAGTACATAATTCTTTATTTAAATGCCGCATAAGCGGTAAACTTTATTAAAGATAATTTATACCGAAACATAAAATCGATGATTAATAAAATTGCTGAAAAGTTCCATATTAAAAATTATCATATTTAAGAGGAAATGAATAATAACATTTTGAAATCAACACTCTGTAAGTGCATATTTTATTTACATCTAAATCAGCTTTACTTTCTTATACGCAGTAGTAACTACTGTAATCATGAAAAAATCTATCTTGAGATTACGTTAATACTAAAAATATGCCATATTACGATTATTATTCAGTATTGAACATTTCAATATATCGAATAAAATTCGAAAATAAAATAATTTTGAAATTTAAGCAACTAGTCTCTGATTGTAATATTGGCTTCATTGCTCAAAAATAAATTATTTTCGTTAGTCAACTAATTTAGGGAAACGACAGCCTAAAAAATCTAAAAAAATAAACAAGATATACTAATCTAACGGATGACATTGAAAAGAATGCCAATATTATTTTAATTTTTATTCATTATTGATACTGATTCATTAAACATATTAAAGCTACAAAGCTACGCTGTCATAATATTTACATTTCCAATGCTAATAGATAAATTTATTATATTTATAAAAATCAAATTATTATCTATAATGGTGATATCTTATATTTATTATTGTTTCAAGATCATACTGAAATAATCTAAATCGTGCTGCCGCAGTGGACTTCATGGCGGCAAACGTAAACGGATAGTGTGTAGTGAAATAACCTTCAGACTCCACAGGCCATATGTTCCAATTGTGTTCCCTGATGCTGTGAGATTGCTTTATTTGACCATGTGTTTTTGATGCTCGGCGGAATCATAGAAAAATGCCAAGCATCGAGTAGCAAAAGAAAATGATATTATACTATTATCCGGCCAGCTTTACAACTACGCAAATACATTAGGCACTGTGCCAACGTAACGAAATATGAACGGTCAACAATTCGGTAAGATTCATGTGGCAAAAATTATGTTTATATTGGCTGTTGCTATCGAAATAACTTTTTTTTTCTTTCTGTTGACCTTCCCTGAATCCATTCTGACTATATTTGAAATGACGTCTGTGTGTGTGTGTGTCATGTATAAATGTGTTCGTCTATATGTGTGTGTATGTGTAAAACTTAAATCTTAAAATGTGTAAATGCTTGGCATTTTAAAAACAATAGAGTAAACTAGTTACAATAAAAGTGAAAGATTTAATATTTCGCAAGACTTTTGTATGAATTTTTATTCATAAAGATTTTTAGTTACAAAAACATTGCTTTTGAAATATGTTATTTTATTTAAATCGCATGTAACTGTGCCTGTCAATTGTTTAACATAAAAACAAAATAAACTCAAATAATTTGGAATTTGACATTTAATATCTATTGCAAGCAATATTTTTAGTAAGAAAATGTTTAAAATGTTATTTAAGTTATAAAAATATGAATGAATTCCTAGAACTAGTACACTTTTTGAAAATAGCTTTCATTTTAATCATAGCTATTTTTCCTTTAAATGCAATCGTTTTGGAAATATTACAGAAACTACAAAAAATGACTAGAGTGACCAAAAACTTAACTTAGAAATAATTTTACCAGCATACACACACACACACACAGACAGACTGACTGATTTAAGGAGAATGAAATTTGTATTTCCGTTAAAATCATCAAATTTATGTTTTCATGATGACTCATTACTTCTTATGAAGAATAAAAGTAAATATTTAATCATTGATTTCGAAGATAAGCACTAAAATTTATTTTTAATTTATACAGTTATAAAAAAAATTTGAATTCTTATTTAAATAGTGTACTATTTATATCACTAAATAATATTTACACAACGGCTGTTTTGATATAATATATAGACAGTATAATAATAAGTAAAAAAAATATCATTTTTTTAAATTAAATTATATATATAATATTCTATATTTGAAAGCTTATATTATTGTACTCCTACATACACTAAAGTACGAGTTGATATAAAATATGAATAATATAAGAAATATGAATCGAAGCAACATGAAGTTAATTGCATCGTATGTGTGTTGCTGGTCAACAACCTGATGATTTGCACGCGTATATGAGCTATTGATTTTATTAATTGATCGCAGTTCGGACGAATGATTTTCGTACTAATTTTTAAAGGATAATCTCGTGTGTCAAGTGTGCAGAAAAACGAGCGTTGAGTGATGAAAGGGGTGTGATATTATACACATTATGTTAGCCACCCCGACCGAGCTTAAAGTTATTCGACAAACATCGTGTCAATGTCGCGTCAAAACCGATCACACCCGATCGTTTCCGTCTACTTCACAATGACAAGAGCATAAGAAGGACGAGGACATCTAAAACGTCAAGAGCAAGTGAGACCGACCTCAATAACAAAACTGTTTGATGCACATTTTGAAAACGGTGAGTATGCGCGTGCGTGCGTGCTCGAACAGCTTACAAGCACAAAAGCTCGACGTACACCGTTAGTGCTTCGGTTACCGGCGCCCAGTATTCACGCGACCGGCACAACACGCCAGTAATACGTGTTTCGCGAGCTTCGTTTCACTTGTCGTGTTTTGTTGTTGTTTGATATGACGGTCATGTAAAAAGTGGCGCGCGCGGTATATTCGGATATCATGACCACGTTACGGATACACACCTGCGGCTTTTTGCTGGCTACTATCGCTCTTTTGACAGTGATCCGACCTGCTTCAACGCATCTCAATGTCTTCATCACTCAATCGGAGGTCATGAAATTACTAGGTAACTCAACTACGCTAAATATTATTCATTTTGATTCACTAAAACTATAGTCAATTATTTTTCCAAATGCAATTCAACTTCTTATATTTCCGCATAAAAACATTTTGTATTTGTTACAAACAATATTAAATAGCATATAAATATAATGGCTACGTTTTAAAAATATTTTGATAAAATTTGCACATTTATTCGTACATATATTTTATAAACGACACTAGATACGTTAAAATTTCCATTTTCTATAACTAAAATAGAGAAGTTATTTTTTGTTGTTTCCGAGTATATTGAAAATTTTCCGCTGAAAGTAATACTTTTGGTGGATTCGCCACTCGATTACTTCCACAGAAATCAATTCGAGTAATTTACTATGTGATTGTTTGAATCTTCATTTTATTAAATATATCGTTCTATAAAATTATTTATGAGCAGCTCGTATTTTATCATTTTAAGTCATAATTGCAAATCAATTCGTGTATTAGTTTTCGTTTGCGTTTTAATATTTTAGAATAAATGTATAGCACCTTACGTAAAAAACACATATGTTTGAAAAATGTTGGGTAAATATGTCGAGAAAATATTTTGGATAAAATAAATTTTATCATTTGTAATCTCACGAATTATCAGCCTTGTCATATAGGTTAAAACCATATATTATATACCGTGCACCAGAATAAAAACATAAACACTACTAAACCGTAATTACGCTGGAACACGTTAATTAATTGGAGCTTTCGTAAAAAAAATGGTAAAATCATATAAAAATTGCATGGAAATGATATAGGTATATCGTCACATATGCATAGTTTTAAATAAATCAATTTCTAGTCGAGAGAAAATATGTAAATATTTAAATAAAACCATAGATTATTTTTATAAAATTCAACAAATGAAAATCGATTTAAAACTTTAATATGAAACATATTTTAAGTGCATATTAATGTCACATAGTGAATTATTAAAAATAAATATTTTTTTTATCATTTTGATTTTTGACGGAAATAGGATTAGATTATGCCAATTACTAAATTATTTACCGCCATTTATTTTTATTGTGAGTTCTTTATTAAATTGCGGCAATTAAACTTTACGAACAATTTAACTGACGCAATGAAATATTTATATGCAATTTAACCATTTAATCACAGAAATTGGCTTTTTATGCCATCCAAGTAATACTCAACGTCATAAAGCTATATTAAAATTAAGTGGCTGAAGTTGATTAATAAATAATTAAGCTGGTTGCAAAATTTCATTGTTATGTAGGTCATGTAACGTTTTAATTCGAAATTTTGTTCGTTTTTTGTTTCATTGTAAAATCATAACATACAAATAGAAGATATTTTCTTAATTTACTTTGATTCTGCCTTAATTAACTCAAGTTTACATTTATGTTATATTTTTCCAACCCTGCTTCGCAATATTTTAAATTAATTAAAAGAAAGTACATTTGCAGATTACATAATCGCGATCATAGATTTTTTTAGCCTCTATGAACCTAGAAAATGTCTTTTTTTTACTTTATGTTAAATTCTTTTCAAATGTTTGTTCTTTTTCTGTTTCTTTGTGGATGGTATATAAAATATAAATGCTATGCTGTTTTGAAGGAAACCGCTTTCCATTCATATTTTCCTGAATGCTTTTCTTTTTCTTTGTTTTCAAAGGGAAATTTTGTTGTTATAAAATAACATTTATTTGTTTTCTGTTTTTGTCGACGTTACTTTTTCTTTGTATATTTTGAATTGATTAAGTGATTGCATTGAATTTATCTGTTTCTATTTAAAATATATAATCCTATATATAATAAGAGGTTTTCATTTGAAAATAAATCAATTTATCACGTAATAATAACAGCTATAGTACGGTTGATAGATTATATACTTATACTTCGATACCTTACCTTGAATTTAAATAGCAATAAAACAAGAAAAAAAAATTACGGGTGAGTGGTGGCACTTTCGATTGAAGATGTGTAAGCAATCGAAGTTCCATCGCTACTCACACATACGTAAGTACCGTACATGTCGGAAAGCGCGCACATACTGAATCGCTGGCACACCGATTGGTAACGGGACAGCTTATGTATAACGCAGCGCGAGTTGGTAATTCACTCCCATGTAATATTTTATCTCCAATCACAAATAAAAAAATACCGCATTATTGTTAAAATCAATCAATATTCTTTTTAAAAATATTTCTACTATTAATAATAATTAAAAAAATAATAAAAAAATTTAAGCATATGTTGTTTATTAACATTTCTTTAATTTTATACATTAATATGTACTATTTGAAATGTGTAAGTATCTCTGATAAAAAAATGTCTTTAAAATAAAGTTTATCTCATGGTTTTGAATCCAAAAAAATATATAACTCATATACTTGGATGTTAGTTGTCGCTCGCTCGTAGAACCAAAATTTGTCGCTCCTTCTTCTCTGAAGATACTAAGCGAATTGATATAAAATTTGGTATAAATAATCTATGGGTATACAATTCCTGCTGTTCGTATTTTAAATCTACTAAACGTTTTATTTCCGGATTTCTTGGGCCCCGAACATATCACCTATCTTAAATATTGATATTTTTGAAAAAAGGCATTGACAAAAATTTTTTTTAATTCAACCTAACGTTTTTTATACTAACATATACGGCAGTTGATATTTTACACTGATTACTATATGAAAGTTGGCTTGGTTGTTACATCTGCATGGTCAGTATATAGACTCACAAAGGCTAGATTAGTTGTCGTTGTTTTTGAATTGAAATGCAGATTGTCGTTCGCTGGTACTCGATGGAGTATCACCACAAGAATAGAGAGCTTGTGGAATTTTCTCTAATGACTTATCTAGTAGATGAAAGCTTTGATTATAGCCAGTGAAGTGCATGAATGTGCGGAAAACGGTTGCTCAGTCGCTGGTCTTAGTTCTATGATGGCTCGGTCATCCATTGAACATATATGCTTGCATTCCACTCTTTGTTCATCGCTCAGGAACTAGTGCCCGGAAGACAACAAACAGCAGGTAAAACCGATTCACTCAACATAGTATCTGCAATATATATATGTGTGTTCATCACCGACACATATAATACCGGGCATAGCTTTGAAATACAACTGCTAGACAAGGCTTTTGGTAGATTTCAAAGTACTGCATATTTGCTGAATTATTTGAAACTAATGTCATCGGTGTCATAGAAAGGCTTCGCAAATTAAAAATATCCTCAATGGCTTGCACTGAACTTTCTTACACACACGCACACGCACACGCGCGCGCGCACACACACACACACACACACACACACACACACACGTAGGTATACACACACACACACACTATATATAGATACACACACAAACGTTATTTCATGAGAAATTTTTATATGAGTATCAGCAACGGAGCTAGTCCTAAAGTAGGAATAACATGAATTTTCAAATGTAGGTAGATTAAAAAAAAATAATGTTTAAACAGTTTTATATGCAAAAACACTACCTCCATAATAGTCAATTTTAAGCAGGACAAATTTACTAAACAAATTGAGCTATTCAAATTCAAAAATAGATACTTACCGCTCGCTGCAATATTGTTTGCAGATATCAAGATAAGCACTGCGCGTTCCAGGTAATATTTATTTCAGTGGTGGTTGCTCTTCAATTTACGTCCTGCTACGGAACGACTCGTTTTTCGTTAATTATGTACACGAACACAAGCACGGTGATATTACACTGTGTGCAAAATCATTTACCTACATTCGGAGCTTGTAACCAACACACATGTATTTTCAAATTTTTAAATAGACTGATCAAAGCTGAATCAAAATTAGATTATTCTGACATATATAAAAATACGTATTAAAGCCATGATGAACAGCCTGCAGTATATAGAGCGCATACGTTCTGGTTTTTCTTCGAAATAGCCAAAAATCGTCCATATCATAAGAATTTTACACTCAAATTATTTTGTCTGCTCAATTATATTTTTGCATCCTTATCATTTGTAAGGTTTGTAAAATCAATAGAAGTTTTTCTAAATAAACGCAAAACACAAATTGATTACAAATTGCAATCATATATACTAGTACTGTAATCATGAAAAAATTAGATCTCGAGATTTTAACGAAAATATATCTTTTGACCTTCCCTGAATCCAGTTTATTTTTGGAATGATGTTTGTCTGTCTGTCTGTCTGTTTGTGTGTGTGTGTGTGTGTGTGTGTGTGGGTGTGTGTGAGTGTGTGTCTGTGCATGTGTGTGAGCACTCTAAAGCACAAACGGTTGAAGGTAAAATAATGAAACTTTAAACTTAAGATTTGTATATAAAACCTCTTTTATTTGTAATAATATTCAAACCGGAAGTACGTGTTTACTCTAATCATCTTTTGCAATTTCTACAATAACTCAAAAACGATTACATTTAAAGCAAAAATAAAAATTAGAGATATTAATATTTAGTAAAACTTTTGTTTGACATTTTTTGGCATTGACATTTAATATCAATTGTAAGTAATATATTTAGTATTAAAAAATTTAATTTACATACGTATAAGCCATTGTGGATAATAAGTTGTATATTCATTAAAATTTATATAATCAAACAGTAAAATTGAATATGGCTAAATTAATACTCTGCTTCATCAGTCGAATTTCGTTTAGGGCTTAGTGTTAGTTGTATTTATAATCAAAAATTGTATCTAACGCAAGTAAATAAGCAATATGAGTGTATTTTTGTAGTCAGCTATTCAATAACCATGAAAGAATTATCGGTTGATCAGTTCTAGAGTAGAATCGATACTACTCGGTGTTCCATTTATAGAATAATAATAGAACTTTTTAATAGACACAATGACGGCATACTGAGTCCATTAAACTTCGAGTAGACAAGACGGGGTATACTGCCAAAAACTTTTCTATAAGCCAAATAAGAGCGATACTACGGACGCCTATAAAATTGTTTGAACTGAGATTTGTGCGACGATCATTATTATTTATTTCTAAATAAATAAAAAGTCAGAGATAAAATATTCGGTCGATGGAATTATTTAAAAGTTTGATAAAATAAATAAATTTAGTACATGAACCCCAATAGAACAATAATGCGTATCAAATTGCGGAAAAACGTGGTGATGCTGACAAATACTTGTTTGAGGAACGTATGTAAATTTGGTAGTTTCAGTCAAAATTCTTACACAATGCATTCATATATATTCATCAAGCTCCCCTTTTTAGAAATTTTTGCTAAATTTAAATGGTTCATTAAACTCTATGCAAACGCATTTCACTCATTCAGTCTGTGCAGTGCTAGCAACATTCACTCCAATTTCAATCGATAGTATTCAAATTGTTATTAATATTCTTTGTATATGATTAAAAATATACGTCACGTTTGCTGGTGTGGTTAATTTAGGAAATATCACAATCGAAATTTCTCAACCAAATCAAAATTCAGTAAAACTCTTTTGCATAACTAAACTGACCAAACAATAGATAGAATAAAGAATGCGACCGTACACCCTATGCACATATATGAACGTGAAACAAATAACGCTCTAACGCTGATATTTGCTATTTTACTGTAAAACTTGTACTATTTTAAATGATAATAATTGCTTTCAACAAAAAAACAAATTATTGATTTTATTGATATAGAAAGCTCGACCGAAAGTCTAGATTTTTAAATCAAACGACAATAAACACAATTTTTTTTCTGCATTTTTCAATATTTTTAATTGTAATTAAAATGAGATTGCAACATGTATTATAATTACATACGTATGTACAAAATACAAAATATTTATGGTTCAAAGATGTAAATATTCAGTTAGAAGTCAAAACTTCTAATAAGGTATAGTTAAAATAATTTACTAGATATAGTTTGTGGAGTAAAATTTTATTGAAGAAAATAGGAACCTTTGTAACAATCAAAATAAAATTGCATGCAGAAAATAATTTTATAACTAGAGCAGTAATTTGCTATTTAAAGAAGAATAACAAAAGTATATTGAAATGTTGAGGTCAGACGAAAGACATTTTTATTTTTTTGTCTGGTTGTGATGGCAAAAACTCATATAAAATACGTTGTACGTATCTACAACATAAAAGGCAAAAACTGTGTGCACAATTAAGACAATTATCTCGAAATGGAAAACATAATAAAATAAAGAAGTCAAATAGAAATACAAACGAACATAAAAATAAAAAGCGCAAGCATTTTATAACGAGGACCGTTCGCAGATATTAATACTATTAAACAAACGTGTTTGAAAGACACGGAACACTATGTGTCAATTTTAATGAACAAAAGGACAAAAACTGGAAAACATGATGAAGATGTACTTTTTCACTGTGCTCAGATAAAACTCGAACACGGTAAATATTAAAATAATATTTGATTTGCATTATAACGTCTACAAATTGCGGAAAATAAAACATGGCTTAGTATCACACTTAGGTGACTTAAGTGAATTTATGAATTTATAGTTTCGACAAAGACAATTTTATGTAAATTCTAATACAATTGACACCGGGTAATAAATATTTATAATTTATTATTATAAGATATAAATATTTATTTTGGACAATTTATGTTATATTTTATAACATAAATTGTCCGAAATATATTTCTTTGTATTACACATATATACACAAACAGACACACACACAGATAGACGTCATGCCCAAAAATAATCAGACTCGATTCAGTTATAATCTCGAGATCGATTTTTCGTACAAGTAAAATTTATTATTTTTAAAGTTTTTGGATAAAATTGCACATGCAAGAGTGAAAGAGTAAGATTCAAAATGTTGCATATTTTAAATTACGTACAGGCAAATATATACAAATTGGAGTTTTGAATGTGAGCTGCTTTTGCAAATATGATTAAACAAGCAAACATTTATATACATGCGTATCGACCATGTCGCTATACTAAATTAAAATATGCTTGTCTAAAAACAAAATATTCATATTGCTCATATGCACTGTTCAGTTTTGTTTCCATCCCGTAAATTGGTCAAACCAAGAAAACGACGTAATCGTCTAAGCTTGTATCGTTGATACAATAATTTTTTATTCAGAATGAGCACCAACAAAATTATTAAGAGTTAAGCTATAAATTATTTTTTCTTTTATTGAATTAGCAAAATTTACATTACATATTGGGTATTATCATACATTTTATTCTGAATTCTGAATATATATATAGTACCAACATTCAAAATTATTTAATTAGCAGTCGTTTATATTCACGAATTAATTACGAGCAACTTAACAGACAGCACAATATCGATAATGACTAGAAATTTGCATTTTGCTTGGAAATTTGGTCTCACAAACAAGCAAGATTGTGATTACAATCGGTTCGGCACCAGAATCGAAACGGTGTTGTGTTGCAGCCGCAGCACGTAACTGGAAGCTGGAACTAATGCCACGCTCGCTTGTCTCTAGAGCCCAGTCTCCCCACCTAACTGTCACTTGACAACAACCGACAAGCAACTATCGGAATCCAGGAAGCACTCGGTGTCAACGACAAACCATAACAATATTACTTCTTTTTCAAGGGTTTACTTATACTTCTATATACCACCACCGTAAACTGTGTCGCATAATAATTATTTTTAATGAAGTTCACGTCTATATATGCACATGAACGAGCGACAAAATATTCTTTGATATAATTACAGATCTACTTCAACTGGAAAATAATTTTATACAAAAATTAATATCACAAGAATTAGATGGAAAATCATGTCCTTCAACTATCAATTAATTGATAGTGAGAAAACAAATATCTGCAATGGTTTACACTGAACTCTCTTATAAGCGGGTTATTTAATACGTTTTCAAAAAAAAAATCAGTGAATTATTTAAAATTATCGTTAAAATCTACAGATTGAATTGAAGAAAGTAAAAAATTGCCCCTACAAGAGTTAAATTGATTTTGACATTAAGTGAGTAATAAAAAAAAACATTAACTAATCAAAAACGAAATTTAATTATCATTATATTTCCTGTTTATTATCTGAACAAGAAATCCTGGACATAAAAATCGTTTGTGTTGGTATAAATTTGGTTCAATATGAAGTTTATTTGCATTTGAAAACTCGTGTATACATTTCAGCATGAAAATAATGAATTTCCGAAATATCTGACCAAAATACAATCTAAATAGTCTAAACCAGTTTATTGTTAAACTGTGGTTGAATGCTCTTTTATTTTGTGTATTTATGTAAACTCGCTTATCTAAAATATGTAAATTTATAATGAGAACCATGTGACCGTTATATAATAATGTCGTTTATCTACACTGGAAAAGAATAAACTTACGTTACTTTTAGTGAACCATTATTACTTTGATGCTTAATTTTCTACACAAAATTAAATTTTGAGTAGTACATGACAAAATATATACTTTTTAATTATCTTTCTTTCAATTAATTATATCTATCGAAGTTTTTGCATATATACTTATTTTTACGTCCTATTTCATTCCTCTTCTTACGTTTTATTTCATATTATTAATCATTGGGGAAACATAGTTTAAGCTTACTAAAAACACTTGGTAATTTTTGAAAATTACCAACTGTTTTTATCTAGTAAGTATTATTTAATTTTCTATTCCACGTCTTACTGATTATAACTATTTTTCTATATGGTAAAGTATATATGTAAAACATACAAATATTACAATACTTGGCCGCTGTGTTGCCATGTACATATATATCATGAATCTCTGTGACAACGAATATATTGTGTGTTATCATTATTATGGTCGCTACAATTCCCAAGGGTGCAAGAATCTGGCGTATCGTATGGCGCATCACTTAAATTTTATTTTGTGTTATGTGTGTTCTCGCGCAGAAACCACGCCGCAGCTTTATTGCTGTTTATACAGTATGAAAGCCATTTGAAATAATGGTTTTGCTATATTGTTAGTAGTATAATATGTAGTATTTGACTATTACTTGAACCTGTCAAATAGATTAAATATTATTAATACAGACGAATATAAGTTCTGGGTTATATGCATTGAGTAGTTTAAAATATGTAGAATTGAAATTTTATTGATATGCATTTAAATATAAATATATATATATATATATATATATATATATATATATATATATATATATATAAATATTGATCATTTATAGATACTATTTGAATAGATGATAAATCTAGAAGAACATTATGAAGAATAAAGAATAGAAAATTAGTTAAAGTAATGTTAGTACGTACTATCTAAATTTCATCATGTATAATGCAAGGGACATTTAAATAGATAAAATGAATATTTCTTTTTTTTCCTTCATTGTTGACGAAGCGGTTCCGTTTTCTTATCATTGTAATAGTTTCTTTTTCTGTTTTGTGTTTCTATTCAAATAGAATTTCATTTCTTTATTTTTGTGATTTAACCTCTTGTTTGAATACCCCGTATTCATAGTAGTTCTAATAACTCATTTTTGTATGTTGATTACGAGAATAACTTGTCATATTCCATCAAAAGTACATGAAAATTCTTTGAATACACACACACACACATTCGAATATATACACAAATACACACTTAGGCGTCTTTTAAAAAATTGTCAGGCTTGATTTAGAGAAGATCAGAAGGTGTTTTTTTCATCTATATATCAAGATCAATTTGTTTTTATGATTATTTCTTCGTACAGGGAAGGAAATATCTAAACAATTGCTATTTCATTATACACATTGATCTATTTCCCTTATAACAATAAATACATTTATTCATTAAATTTCATATTCATACTGACTATAAAAACACAGTATTTGAAAAAGATATGTTCATAATGGTTAACATACTCGTTTCTCACCAATTTAAATTTCAACGTTATTATGTAAGATAACAATAACAATGCATCATTTTGATGTAGAGGAAAATAGACAAAAGCTAGAATGTATATGCGAGGTATTTTTACTGGTTTGTTTATTTTCCATTCTGTTTTCTCTACCATTTTCTTTCTTTCATTGATATTTGGACAAAAAACACACATGATGTGGCTATATAGACCCATGAGAAAATATTGAGTAAAGATTACAATCAGAAATCAGGAAGTTTTCGGTGAATGATAAATGTATACTTTGTAAACATCTTGAAGAGAATTCGTTTATTTTGGTTTGTTATTTTAAAATAATAGACCATGGTTGCGTCGGGTTTATTTAATGCACTACTAATTTAATGATATTAAAGAAAATATAAAGTTTATTATGGTCATAAATTGTTTCTTTCGTGTAAAATAAAATCAAAACTATCGAAGTTATTTTGACTGTTCCATAATAGTCAGTAGTGCTATAGTTATAAAATTTTATATAAAGTAACTATTATACGTAATCAAACAAACAATTCAATATTCTCAAAAAGGGAATGTTATCATATCTAAGATTTTTTTTAGTGAAAAATGAGACATTCAAATTCATTGATAAGCTGCAATATTTTTTACATTTATTTTAATGTCGCTTTTTCATTTTACTTTTTGTCAATTTTTAATATTACTAAATATTACTATAGACGTTTATTAAATATTTATGTTTGAATAAAGGTTTTTTTTTGTGTGATTCTTATTTTTGAAATTCATTTTATTGAGATTTTTTTACCTGCCTTCGACGAGGTAATTTAAGTAGTCAAATGAAATATTATCTACAATCTTGACCGCGAGACAAGAGTGTTGCCTTTTTTGGATAAACATAGAATTTACTTCGTTGGAAATGTGATATTTCTTTCTTGTATTAGTGGGTATGCGATAAAGAACGAAATATTTCCGTATACCTTAAGCCTCACAGCCAGCAGTAAAGTTCAATTCAGTTGAATTATTTTATGTGATAGTGTTTTCTCGAGGCAAAGGATATAAAAACACTCGAACACCCTGCTAACATATATAAATGGCGTCACAATATCCTTTGTGAGAGGATACATATAGATAGATAACCATTGTCGATGGCCCGTAACGGTTAAGGTCTAATTTAAACTGTTGTTTTTCAGGTCTGAACGCTGAACTGTTCTACGTTAGAGATGGTGTTGTAAACACGTACGCCATGAATTTCGTAGTGCTGGTCCCAGCGCACATTTCTGATCTGGAATTCTCTTGGCAGAGCCTTACTAAAAATCCGGTAAGAAAATTTACGTTTAAATATTTAGTTTCCGTTTCTCAAACATTTGCAGTCTTCAAACCCTTTGAATATTTCAGTTGCGATGGATATATAAAATGTCAATTCTTTTATTACGTTTTAAGATCGTCGTCCGCGTTTTATTTTGTATTTTCTCGAAAATATTAGGTATACATTTTGATAACATTTAAACCACAGATCAGTTATTTAAAAATACACAGAATGCAAAAAATCAAAAAAAATCGATTATGTAAAATTAGGTATATTTCTAGAAATTTCGATCAAACTTAAACCACAGATATTTAAAAAATATATTTATTATACGCGCTTGCATATCACAGCCTACTAAGATGAAATTGGCTTATAGGATGACATCAATACCTAATAGTAAACTAGCGATTAATTGCATCATAGCCGATTATATACAATTAATCATAATTTAGATTGCCAGATGGAAATTCAATACCAAATCATTTTTGTATTTGATAATTCTGTTATAGATTTCTCACTGCTAATAGTAATCAATACTTGTAAATAAATTACATTTATATACAATAATAATATATCTTATTTATGTTCACTGTGTTTTATTCTCTATTAAATATAAAAATATTTGATATAAATATAATGAGAAAATAATATGATAGTTCAACATATATATTATAAATGAAGTATTTTGGTCGAACATATAAAATATTAAAGTAAGGAAAAGAAGTTGATATCAACTAAAGTTCATCGATTAAAATATGAGTCTACAGTTAGCAAACACTATTTCATTTCGATCAATCACACCACACAGCAATCAATCAATCAAAAGTCTCCTCAGTATGTAGTTTCAACCAAGCAACACGTGCAATAGACACACATAAAATAGTTGAACACGTATATAATATTAACGTGCGCGTAAATAACTAGTTAATTTGAGGCTTCTAATTCTATGAATATTTTTACTTTCTTATACGATGTCTCTGTGTGTGTCTCTATGTGTGGCTGTGTCTCTCTCTCTGTGTGTGTGTGTGTGAGAGAGAGAGAGAGAGAGCGCTCTAAAATGATTGTCATCATATCTTTATTAAAAATAAAACATTAACGTAATGAAATCACTGAGTTAATGTTACCAAATATGTTACTCGTATATATTTGGATGGCAAGATGCAATATGTACAAAGTAGTATAGTTTCATATTGCTATCTTTACTATGGTTTCTATGACGTCACTAGATGCCTTCATAAAATTATCTTGTACAGTTTCATAGCAGATTGCATAAACGATTTGTTCTAAATATTTCGATTACTTGGCTAAAAGCCACTTTACCGAGTTTAGTATGACGGTACATATGTTCGCACATACATAATGGCATGTGAGTCCTTTGAATGGTCATATAATCTTTTCGCAAAAATTCAATTTCATGTAATTATTGATCTTTTTTTCATTCCCTCTATCCATCCACACTTCAAATATAATCTTTTATTTCATGATTGTGCCAAACTTAATTATTTTTTATAAACCAATTTCATCCATTTATTTTTGCAAGTATGAACCTGCTTTGGCAGTTAATTAACGTATACATAAATCTTTTTATTCTTTTTCATTTGATTTTTTTATCACCTACCTTCCTTACGATATTTCTTGTCAGTGGTCAATTTTCATACATTTTCGCAATCCTTCTTTTATAAGTATATGTCATTGATGTCGCACAATTCAATCCCATAAATTACTCTTTGTTGTGCTTCATAAAATCATTGATGTTGATACATAAGTTTCGATTTATTCACTAAAAAATAATTACAGCACAGAATGACTAAATTACAGAAATATATTCTATTGCAACAGTAAACATCTGCAATGGCTTGCACTGAACTTTCTTATACGAATTTTTCTTCAAAAATAAGTGATTTTTTTTTGTTCGGCAAATACAAATCTTAAGTATAAAGTTTCAGAATTTTACCTTCAACCGTTTAGGCTGTAGAGCGCTCACACACATACACACACACGCGCACACACACAAAAATATCCGGAATCGATTCAGGGAAGGTCAAAACGTATATTTTCATGATTACAATACTAACTGCTATTGACAATTGAAACATACAGTAGGAATTTATATAGAAAAAAAAAATTATATACTAGGTGGTAGTATTGGTTCTGTCGTTTGAATGAGCAAGTTTCGATTCAAATTCCAATTATATGTTATTGGTTGTCACGGAAATTGGCAGTGCTGATTACCACCAATATTTTATATACAGAAACACTTTGACTGCAGTTAAATTCGTATATCCTGCTATAATGTTTACATAGATGTTTGTATAGTTTTTACATTCGTTTATAGTACATGCGCAGGCATGGTTTTTGTTAAAATAAAGGTATTCATACAATATTTTTATTAATAAAAAAATTCAACTTTGTATTAAAACGTTTTTACGTTAACCAGATTTATTGAGCAGAAGTAAATGATTTAATTATCAAAACGATAAAATTCATACTATAAACTATTAGTTTTCGAATGATTTACGATAGCTAGCTAGTGAAGATATTTTAATTGAAATTTGTTACGTCCAACTTTGTATTTTCAGTAAGTGTGGTCATTTTAGAATTATTGTTAAAAAACCAAAGTAAATATTACTCAAATTTTTTTTTTAATATGATTTTCAAAAATACGAAGTTTTCTGGAAATAGTATTCAAATATTAAATTTAAAATTTCGTATTTGTATTTGGAAGACGCAAAATTGATCAAAACAATTATTTGCGCAAAATATTCGATTACTAATTTTTTTGTTATTACAATATATATTGTTTCATATGAGAAAGAAATACATAAACGATTATGAGTTTTTTGCACGAATTAATGTAATGAAAAGGTATCCATAAAAAATAATTCAATGCTAACTGCATCAGTGCTAGTGTGGCAAATGACAATGGAGGTATGAAAATATCATTTCCGAAATTGCGAAGTGCAATATGTAATAAAAACAATCAGATAATAGTTTGTCTAACGAGTATCAGATTTATGATTAGGGAATATATGAAACGAGATATGGGTAGATACTTAAATTTGCTTTATTCATGAACTTCTAGAGTTTGTGTGTATGTATGTCTGTGTGTGTGTGTGTGTGTGTGTGTGTGTGTGTGTGTGTGTGTGTGTGTGTGTGTGTGTGTGTGTGCGTGCGTGCACGTGTGTGTGTGCGTGTGTGTGTGTGTGTGAGTCTGCGTTCGTGTGTGTGTGTGTGTGTGTGTGTGTGTGCGCGCGCTTATGTATGTATGTACGTCGATTCGAGTATGGTTGAGGCTGTGGGGATTATGATCAAACATATAAAAGTAGAGTCAATTGATTCGGAATAACCGCTTGATTGGTCACACGCAATTAAACGAAATGGACTGAACGGGTCATACGTTTGACCAGACGAGCAAATTGTAGTGTTTTATTGGCACTTTATTCCGACATAAATTTAAGCGTATTTGTAATTAAAATTTAACGTTATTCATCCACTAAACCACACTTTATGGATTGTTTAAATGCATAATTAAAGTGTAACTTGGTGCTAAACCATTAAATTTCAGCATCTCGTTTATTAGACACCAATTTGATATTTTATATTTTTATACTATACATTTTACAATTTACAATTGATAACGTAAATACGTTACACCAATTTTGATTAGTGATTTGGTAAGAAAGCAGTACCTGCATATATTGCTATATGTATATATGTAGCATAATATATTGCGAATATTTCTCCTATTCTATTCTGAGGCCCGTGGCGTCACTACGTGACATGCACTTTTCATTTTATTTATTGGTTGATTCACTATAACGCAAATGAATGTACCGTAGACGAGTTGTCTTCTACGAGTATGACACATCATATTTTTCTTCCTATAGTTTACTCGATATTGCAAAATTTTAGCCGAGTTTACTCTCCTCTCTATTTTTTTCCTATTACAGAAAAACCTTGTTTATTTCATAACATACCAGCATTTTTAAAGAAATACTCAAAATCTACGATTTGTTCACTCTATATAATATATCAAATGTGGAACAAAAATACATTTTCCGTCAAATATATTTTATGTATTGCAAAATTTCTATACAATTTTCAAATATTAGTGGATTATATCATCATTTATAACTAATGTGTGGAAAATATTATAAAGAATTGACGTTGAACACAGATTATTAATATCTGACTGATTCCTCTCCTGTCATCGTACATTTAGTTGTTTATATGACTAAATTCTCGAATTTTACCATTGGCTCATTTTGTAGGCTATATTAAAATTAAATATCAATATCTGTACTTTTCAATATAATTTTCAGTGCTGTTGGTACTAAATTACCAAAAAAAATAATTCTATATAAACAATACAACAGTTGTACATACATGACTTCAAAGTTTTTTTTTTTTTAATTTCTCAATAAATCACTTAAACAATAAATATTATAATGAATAATAAATTTCATATATAAAACTAGAAATAGGTTGAATGCATTAACCAGAAACTTGTTTATTTGCACTTAAATAATATATGAACACAGAATTTTAATGAAGATTATATAACTGGAAAACACTAACAGCAATGAAAATAGTATAGAAAAATATAGATTTGGTGATTAATGTTTAGTTTTCGAATACTAAATTAGCCAGAATAACATGCCAATAATGGTAAAATTCGATAATATATCAAAGAATAATTAAATTTGTGATGACAGTAAAGTAATCGATTAGCTGTTATAGTCTGTGCCTAACATCCGGATGGCCGTTATTTTTTTTGTAACTGATATATATATATTCAGTGAAAGTATTAAAATATCTACATTTAAAATTTATTGATTGTTCTTTTCTGCAATTTTTCACCAATAGCAACTAATTTCACATTTAATTAATTAATTAAATTGATTGTGGATGTGGCAGTTGGTGAAACATGTTATGAAATTAAATTAAAAAGAAAAACACTTGGTTAGTTTCACAAAACTAACCAAGTGTCTTTATTTTTAGTTAATTTAATTAAATAATATTTGAATATTTGTCCTGTTTATGCTTTGAGATTATGACTAATCATAAAAAACTAAAGTTAATTAATTTGGAATACTTAATAATTTGATTACTACTACTACGCAGTTAAGTGTTAGACGAACCGTGTCGTTCATTTGATAGATGTGCAAACTGTAGCGTTTTTATGGCTACTTTATACCATCATGAATTCTAGGGTATTTCTAATTAAATTTAATGCTATTTATTAACAATACATACCCACACAAAACGGCTTGAAAAATGTTTTCAATTGCATATTATATTTGGGGTTTATTTGAATTTTGGTGGAGGTGCCTTTAACACATGTGAAGCAAGATATGAATGTGATTAAATTATGTAACTAATTTTTATGTTTATTATATATTCAATTTTAAAGATGTTCTTAGTATGACTAACAACCATCATTTGTTTAGTATCTCAGCGCATATCATACCCTGGTTACCTGCTATTATTGATGTAAAATTTGAGATGGCTTTTCCTTACTAAATAGGTTACGCACAAAATATTCTTAAATGTTCGTTCATATAAAATTATAAATAGCTTCATTAGTTTTATAAAATTCCATTCCAAATATTAGCATATTATGCATGTTAGAATTTATCAGTAGTCATAAAACACTTACTTTATGTTTAAGACTATTATAAATCTGAATTGAACCAATATTTTTTGTTTAAAATATCATATAGTATAATTCCATAAATTAATTTTTTTTTTAATAAAAATAAAAAACGAAAACGTATAAAACAATACAATTTATAGGATAAAAAATAAAATGCAATAAGAAGAAAATGATTTTATATCGTTGCGTGAAAATTATTCTAGTCGTGGCACGTAGCGATAAATATGTTAATTTTCTGCGTGGAGAAACGGTTAAATATATTCGTTGAACAGGGTAAACTTTATTTTATTACATAACCTGATACTGAGTCTTTTTATTTAGAAAATCATTGGCATTACTTTTCACAGAACAAATTTTTAAAATTACACGTTTGATATAGATTTTCATAAATACACAGTAATAAAATAAACTAGATTTACTATGAAGCATACAAAGATTCAGTTTTAGTTTTGGTCCTAATATAGAGATTGGAAATATAATCTGATTCATAGTTTAAAATTTTAACTAGCAAAAAAATTTAGTTGTAAAATAAAATTCAAATTCAAATTTGCTGAATGTACTCGATTTTAGTACTTCTTCTTGAACTAAGTCTATTTTCCAAAATGTCACTCGTTGATAATACGTTCTTGTTTTATTATCTATCATTCTATACACTCCTCATATATATAATATTAATGTTTATATACTAATTATAAGTAAATGATCAATTTATTGAAGATTAAAATTTTAATTGAAATATTATAGAACTATAATAAGAATGTAACTGCATGGAATTATTAAAGATGGTATAAATACTAATTGTGTTTGTTTCATTTAATGAATTATAATACACCATTT
This sequence comes from Nebria brevicollis, assembly GCA_944738965.1. Classification (NCBI taxonomy): domain Eukaryota; kingdom Metazoa; phylum Arthropoda; class Insecta; order Coleoptera; family Carabidae; genus Nebria; species Nebria brevicollis. The sequence goes on along the minus strand of OX122899.1, from coordinate 12,931,091 downwards.
CTAGATAATAAGTGCAATTCCTACACTTAAAATGGAATATGAATTTGTAAATACATACATATGTATAGTTCTAGAAATATTCATTTTTATGTTACCCATTGTTTACATATTCTAAACATACATAAAGATACAAATAGGAAAATGAAATTGGTGAAATTTACCATTTATCGTATTTGCGTCTAGATTTGTACGTACATATGCAGCTAGCCAAGTTATTTTTACTTTCGATCGATCGATACGCAGGCAAGGAGAGAGCCAATATGATTTTACCTAAATTATTTATGAACATCCGGTCTTAATTAATATTTATTAACATTAGCATGACGATATATTTCCCGGTAATATCATCAACGTTCAATATCTACGATGGATAAACAGAAATCGATCACATTTCACTTCCGTTTTCAATTTATGACAAATAGATTTTACTAATCTATTACTCATTAGGTATTACACTTTAAAAGAAAATGTATTACTTCCTCGTTATAACGTTCTTTACTTAACGATTATTTTATCTTCGTCTTGCATTAATTTAATTCTAAAATTTTTTATAAATGTAATACGTCAATAATATTTTAATATTCGCACATTTGATTACAAATTTTAATGGATTTTAATTGAAATAACTTTTAAAAAGTAGTATATTAAATTATTATTAATAAGTATTATCGGCAGATTTAGAAAAATATGCTCAGCAGGTTTAATTTAGTAAAAAAGGAACTTGTTCAGGGATGAAACCGAAAAACGTAATCTCAATATCCGTTACTAATTTACAAAAATGAAACTACTTTTTGTGTAATTGCTAAATATAATGATAGTTTTTTCGAAACTGGAGTCAAAGAATGTTTAGAATTTCTGTTTGATTTATCTTCAAGTATAAGGTATACTGATGTTAGTTGCTAATATTATATAGTTAAGGATAAGATACGCTAAATTATCGTTAAAACAAACTAATTTACGTTTCAATTAAGTTTAAACTACGTGTGCTAGGAGTACACCATGTGATTTTCATCACATAATATAATTTCCGAAATAATTGATTGAGTGCCTAACAGAATTTCGTAGAATACCAAATTAACGAAACTGTAGCATACAAGTCGACTGAAATTCTGCACATTTCTAGGCGTTTTATGTTTGTATCAACTATGATAGTATATGCCAGCAAAGAAGATTGTTTTTATAAGATGTAAATTGTTGATTCACGAAAAATGTTATATGTACGCAATTGTTGTTATGATGTCTTTATATTATCGACGGTTAGCCGTCTATTCAATATATGAAATATATATAAGTGAGTTTGAAGTATCAGCTAACGAGTACCGCGGATAAGGTTTCTATGCGTAATCTGTTGTAATTGCATTATTTGATTGCTTGATAGAATTAGTATCTTTCATGTATGCATAAGCCGTCAAAATAAATAACAAAAAGTATATTTTATTTGCATTGATTCTTATTGAAAATTTGTATAAAATAATATTACAAGATATTATACAGGATAATAGCAAACTTTAATGAAATCGATAGCGAAGTTGGCAGTTTTAATTGTATATAAAGTTAACATTTTTTTTTTGAAATGATTTCAACTGTCTGGAAACTTTCAGTGTTCTATCTTCACCATGTAAAATTTCCTAGCAATATTCTTGCTTCGAAACATCGTATACCATCGGAAGCCATTGGTTGATGCTTGATGTTGTGTACACATACAAAAGCTAATTTATTTTCGTATCGAATAACGCAGTGCTCATTAAATTTACACTTCGTGTTAGAATTTAATGAAGCGTATACCTCGGCGTATACGTTCACGTTACATTTGCTTCCTTCAATTTTCAAGGATAACGTTCGATTCTCAACATTGGTGTACAAAATTAGAGCATAGAATAAAACGGAAATTACACTTATTTTAAACAAGCGTTGATGTACGCGTATATATAATATATATATATATATATATATATATATATATATATATATATATATATATATATATATATATATATATATATAATATATATATATATATATATATATATATATATATATATATATATATATATATATATATATATAACGGCTCAATCTACCCCTGAGAATGCACATTTTATTCATAAAAGTGCAACTCTCGCTTCGCATCAATGTTGATTAAATATTAAAGCCTGCTTTGACGGCTATGTAAATATTCTGTATAAAATGCCTCGTGTAATTTTAACTTTATCCTGTGCCCTATGTGCTTGTGCCTGTGGTGCGTTATAAATCACTTAACGTCGAAAATATTCTACTCGCTAAAGCCTACTTTAGATACAATTTAATAATATTGACTAGAACGATTCAATAAAGCATCACCTGGAATTCTGCAAATTTCTCATTTGCAGAATTTTTATTTTTAAACAAAATAATTCCCCTTATAAGCTTTATATTTCAGATTTGTTTTATACATTTTATTAAAATGATGATTTATTATAATTATTATTTTTATTAAAAGTCAATAAAAACTATATCAAACAAATAGAGTATTAAATATTTGAACATTATTGAGCGAAACATAAAAAAATCAATCTTTCAACTGAAATAACAAATTATATTAAAGTATATAGTAGCAACAAAGTGTGATCAGTGTCTGCCATAGTAAAACGCTATCGCAATAGTGACAAGAAGAATTTTCGGTATTCAATTAAATTCATCCAACTGTCACTAGAGTGTCTAGATTTTTCTTATCAGACTTTTATTCTGGCTAGGAATGCTATTTGTCAATGCAGTGGAATGTACACCGTACCAACGCGACGCGACGCAACGCAACCGAGAAACGAGTTCGTTCCATCGTGTTTGTTGCAACGTAGAAAGATTGAAATTCACTGCGTCACCGATCAGTACAGTGCTAAGGTAAAGCGGAGCCACAAATATCTGATAGCAATTTCATTCAAATTTATCATTTTAAGGGGATACAATTAATGTGTTATCGAACTTATTGCTTTCGTGTCAAAATCAATGACAAATATTAAATTTACTGACTTATCAAATATTGCTTATGTACAGCCACCATCTTTTGTCATTTAACTTTTTTTTGCAAATTTTATTTCCTACAGTTAATACACATATACACTCACATTTATTCACTTATTCCTTGGACAACCTTACGGCATACATTTTAATCACATAAATCTTCTTCAATTTTTCATTCGACATTTTTTCAACATGACCATAGCATCTCATCTGGCTCCCACTTATTGTACGAATGACATTTTTAATAATATCGCACTGTTCATTCACCTATATAGGTATTTTAAGTTCTGTCTCTCTTAGATAAACTACAGATACTACTAAAAATTTTCATTTTCACAGCAGTTACACCTTGCATCCTTAAAAATTGGATACTTGCATCCTTAAAAATTTTAATTTCTCTCATACATTCTTATATCTCCTAAAATCTTATATCCAGCAGACACTCTTCTTTCAATCTCGCAATCGTACTTTCCATCGTTAAAAAATAAACAACCTTTATAAAACTTGCTTTCCACATCTAAAAAATGTATAGCCTTGTAATTATTATAATCACTTGACCTAGTAAAAGAAAAATAATCATAGCACAATTCTAATCACTCAGAGCTACGCCATTCTTTAAATAAATGTTAAATAACTTCACCAACCAATCAAACAGACTTACACGCCCAAACATTTCCTCAGTTCATGGTATGAGGTATGACAGTATTAACATCCAAGCCACATTTGTGCATTACGTGAGAATATTCATCCTCCTTTATTCCTATGAAATTCCAATTCGCAATCTTTCTTTTTTTTAATTGAAATTTTCTTTTAGTTTTACCTAGTATCGGATACCACAACAGTTATATTATTTTTGCAGGTAAATGTTTAGATAGGAATGATGAACTGTATATTTAAATATTTTACTAACTTTTCACCAAATCCATTTGTGAAAATAGATGCTAAATGTCGAACACTACATTTTTTGAGTCAATTTTATTTTTGATTTATACAATTTACTCTCTCTCTCACACACAAGCACACACAAACTCACTCATACATACAAACACACACACATACACATTCTGAAAATAGAATCGAGTCAGCAAAGGTTAAAAGATGTATTTCTGTTAATATCTTAATTACATTATTTCCTCATATACATTCGCATAAAAAGGAAAAATATTAGGAGTATATCATAACGAATAAATTGGATGTCTCAATTTTCACTTATAAAAGTCTGTTGCGATAACAATTTACTGGAGCTGCCACAATATTTTTGTAACAACAACAAGAATAATGTTACAACTGCTAAATATGTGTGGCCGCAACAGAATTTATCAGGGAAAAATGAGAGCAACAATTTTAGTTATGGTAATCTTTTTTCTAGGAGTATATACACTGTCGGATAAAAGTTAAGCAACTGCGTCGTTGCCAAACATTAACTACCAAAATGAGGAATTGATACACGATTAGGTGGAAATAATTTATGTATAAATGAAGAATGTGCTATTGTTTATGAAATCACAAAATATTTTTTTCAAAAGTTTGGAACTAAAATAGATACACTGTTATATACACTACACTGTCTAATAGTGCGGCGACAAAATTTAAGCAACTCGCTATTAGACTATTGTTTTTAATTTAGCTATTGATTGAATGCCAATATTTTGGTACGTATTCTTTACTTTCAACCACAACTTAGTATCGCCGAGGCATTGATGATATTAGTTTATCAATTATATGTTGCGGAACTTCTTGTTATGCTGCAATAATGGCCTCAAATAATTTTTGAACATTACAGTATGCTTGCTACCGAATTTTTTATTATTTACGATTTTTCACTTGTCCTTCACTAGGTTTAGGTTAGGAAACAGTCATTGCCATGGCAAAATTTGTATATTATTATCAGCAAATCATTCTTTAATTATATTTGCAGTGTGTTTAGGATCATTGTCATGCTGAAAAAACCATTTCTTCAGAAAATGGTAGCATGAAGTTTTGCAAAATGTCATAGATAAATATAACTCCTCAAAAACATCTCCATATTAACGTGGTCCTATCTCCATGTTTAACAGTGGTACGATAATATCAATAATTCAATTTTTGTCAAATTGGACGTCAAACACGACCTATTCCATAAGAATTAAATTAGTACTTAGATTCATTGCCACAATAACGCTTCTTAGCTCCTTAAATTTATATATATATATATATATATATATATATATATATATATATATATATATATATATTTACCTTTAAGATTGCAATATTGTTTGGAACGTTAACCAATTAAAACTTTCAAGTTTCCTTAGAGTTTTTGGCCTATTTTTACAACTCTACTAAAATACGAACTTCTAACACCCATTTATAAGTTATGGATGCTTAAATGCTCATAATATGTTCATAAACTTTATACATATACTCGAGCTCCAGGAAAGTACAAATTTTCCTTTTTCTCCTCTTCTGAAGTGAAAATATTACGTTCGTGTTCATGGATGAAACTAGGATGCATAATCAAGTATTTCTGGTTCATTGCAAGCCAAAACATATTTACGAAATAGTGAATCAATCGACCAGATAAGTTTATTGGTCGAGCTAAATAGAAGCTTATGTATTGGTAGTTGTGATTGAAGAATGAAATGAGGATAGGGTATGTAACAGTGATGTCTGTGCCGACGAGATAACTTCGTGTGACTATTGTTTGGTGTTTGATTCCTGTTCGCTTAGGCCTAACCTCTGCAAACAATACGGTACAACGTCACCCTCTGAAAGATTGGGTGCCGGGCGAAGTGTTTTGTGTTGGTCTGCCAAGCAATGGACGAGATAAAGAATAATCAACCCTGATGATTTCAAGGAAATCGCATCACTACTTTAACGCAGTAACAATACGTTACTTAAACAATGCTGCCATTTGTCGACACAAAAGGTGATTCTAAAATCAGTCAATATATACCTTATATTCGTTTTCTCAAGAATCGGTATATTCATTTTTGTTTTGGTTTTCAACTTTCAGAAAAATAAATAAATATAATATTAAAATTATGACAATAAATTAACAAAAATATTTACGGAGCACTCTTTTGTTTAATAATTTAAAAATACTACTACTTCTTCAATTCGTGTTGATCAATATAAAAGTATTATCAGAATTACTATTAGTTTATAGCTCTATTATGAGCTACCGAATTCTAAATTGATATTATATACGTGGAAATCTCATTTTTTATTCCATTTTAATTAATGTCTTCGTTTTATTTGATTATTTTATTATACTTTTCTATTATATGTAATAATTATAAAAAATAACACAACGAAATATATAAAAAATTGGCTACATAAAATATAAAAAGAAAAAACACTGAATATTAATAAAAATAGTTAAATTATCTTTCATACCTATAATTTGATGAAAATACCGACCAAATTAAAAAAATTAATTTTTTTTTTGTATTATTTTTTCTAATAATTCAATATGATTTCTAGCAAAATATTCTTTCTCGCAAAAAAAGCAATTACAACCATTCTCCTAGATTTAATTTTGTACACGAAAATTACTATTACAATTTTAGATTGGATCCATAACTCAGTACATGTAGTGAATAAATGTTTTAATATTTATATAATTTTCTCTCATTCATAGTTGTCGAGACTAGACTATTTATTTCATGTTAAAATATTGTCTTTCAAAGACAAAACATAGCGTCTATTACACCACCATTATTATTTATGCACGGCGTAACAGTGTCAGGTAATTTTAATAAGTTATCAAAATACAACTTAAGTTAAGACAACAGTAGATAATACAACGAGTGAAGCGTAGATCCGCCATATAATGAAGTACATGATTATTGTAATGCTTATGTTTTCATTACTTCTATTGATCTTAGGTATTCTTTTCGTTTACTTATATATAATTAACGTGCCTTTAATAAATAAAAATCAACATTTCGTTAATAATTTATTGATATAAAAGTAATTCTATTTAATGGTATATTTTAAATAATTAATAAATAATAAAATGTACACGTATGTTTAGGAGCAGCATTATCCAAATAAATAATTTGAAACATAATTTTCTATTTCGCATTTACGCAGATTCATTTGTACATATTATTGGTACGTGTTTTATTGTATTTATTAATTACTTAGATTATAATGGATTTTCATGTTTGTCTTCTATACGATTATATAAACACGTATCGTACGCAAAAAAATTTCCATTCTCGTTCAGGCGCCCTAACCCTAACGAAGCTGTCGATCTGCACGGCATATAGTGCGAAGGCCCGAGGCGCTAAACGTGATACCATGCTGTCTTGCTCGTTGTTCCCAGATTTCATTGGCGAATCGACTTCGACGTTGGACCCACAACACCATAGCACAGGGGCTGATTGTAATTTCCGTGCATGTTAGATACTGCAAACTTTGCTTTGTTTAAACAACTCTATAATTGCTCGGAAAAGATTGGGGTGGGTGTGTCGGTACGCTTGTGATTTCTTTTGTTCTATAATATTAATTTTTGTTTTATTTTCGATATTATTATTTTTACCAAAAACCAAAATTATATGCAGACAGAAATTACATAAGATTATATTCCCATCCATCAAATGGATTGGTAGATAATCCTTTTTTTTAATTTATCACTCTTTTTATTATAACTTAGCGGATGAACAGCAATGGTCATTTATCCTGTTTGTGCTCATTTAAATTGAATTTTTTTGCGTACCAGAATCAAATTTTAAATATATTAATAAATATATAATATACATATGAAAGTTATAAATTATCAATTTTTTTTAATAATATGCTTAATGTTAAAATCCAACTGTTAGTTTCCCCTTAATTAATCATGGCAGATTGACTGCAATGGTTATTTACCGCTTTTGTGTCCAAATATATTTTTTCCTTTTGTGTTCTCATAAATTGATAACTCTTTTAGCGTATCACAATTTATTTTATAGATATAAAAAAAAGTTGATAGTTATAAATTATCAATTTTATTTATTATAACATCTCATTTGAGAAACTAGCCTACACTAGTTGTGAATAGAGAATTTTATGAAACTACACCGAGTGTTTTAATCTTATTTTATAAATATGATTTACCAAGTGGCATCGTCCAGTAATTTTATTAAACGTATCTTATTCGTGAGAGGATTTAGAAATAGCTAAGGCTTTCTAATATGCAGTTACACCACCACTACCAGTATATACATATGTCATCGACAGTATAGTATTCCCAATTTGAGTGTCATACATCAAGCCTTGTCCAACTGGTTTATCAATACTAAACTGGCAATCTGTAATACTAACAGATTATACACATAGTATGTTGTATAGAACTAGGAGAGAACAGGTGTGTTTACTATGTCACCGCAGATAGCATTACATTCCATAGTATCATCACATTATTTCACTTTATATTCAATAAATTTTGTATGTATGTCGACTTGCTTAAGGCACACGGAGAACTGATAAACATGATAATTAAAACATAATTTATATAAATATATCTAGAATACAAGAAGAACTGCGATCGGCTCATCAAAATCGAAGCCAATTCAAACGATCAGATAACATAAGTGGAATAAGGAAATATTTTTTTAATTAAAAAAAACTGTAGCTATTTAATGATACACATAACAATGTATAATTATTAGTAGTAAATAGTTTATTACTATTTGTTATTTATGAGATACATAAAGTTAATTATTAATGATGTAATAATACACAGATGTGCATATAGAAAATAATAAAGTATATTATCAACTAAAACCTGGTTATTCCTCACGAGTATCTTTGTAAATGTCATATATAATAATAAATAGAAATGCATTTGAAGCGAGAAATTTCGAGAGATTCGTCTTGTCTAAAAATAAAATGAAACAGGGAAGAAGAGCTTATCTTCGAGAATCATGATCAAGAGGAGAATAAAAGCCGAGAATCTTATGAAAAATTATTTCTTTAAAGTAATAGAGGAAGGTTAATTTGAAAATTATTGAATATGTGAAAATAATTAATATAATAAACACAACAACATGCGTAGTCCCATCAAATGGGGTGACAAATAATCGTTTACATTCATTCACATCATAAAAATCTTTCGCCATTCAACTCTATTCTTACACACTTTTTTCGCTTCATTCAAATTCATAAAAATTTGTCATACTTCTATTTCGCTTGCTCCCAACTTTTCTTTCACGCAATTCATTCTCAATCATATTAATTATTATATTAAACCCATTCATATGTATTATTATAATAAGCCCAACATTTCCATAACCATACGTTAATGTTGGTGCAAGTCTTGCATCCTTAGAAACGTCGTATTTCAAAACGCACCATAAACTCTCACGTATCATCAGTGTTTTATATGAATTTCATGAAATATTATATCGTATTTTTTAAAGGGATGATACAAGATTACATAACTATGTCATATTTTTTTAATAAATGCATACATATATAATACACAAATAGGAAGCCAATAATTCGATCTTGGCATTTTTTCTGTTGCTTTTACCCCTTTATGTACATACACGCAGCTGGTTCACTCTCTTGGTTCTGGAAGGGAGGACAACGCGTACACTTCTACTCGTATGCATTATACATGTAATACACTCAACGTTTTAAGCACTCAAACCACATATAATAGGTCTCACCAGCGTTTTATACGTCACGCCGCTTCATAGAAGTAATAACTAGTAATTTCAGTAAGCATGTATTTCATGTGTGTGTGTGTGCGTTTGTGTCACATGAAAATATGAGTCTCGCAGAGGAAGGTCACGGCCTCAATTCTCAAGATGTTTCAACAAAACAATTGCAATGTCATTTCTTTCGCTTCTAGAATATATTCACAATACTTTGAATAGGAAATAAACTACTGCATGAGATATCTACACACGAATACAATTTCCAGAACATTGTTTTTCAAACTGCAAGTCGTAACCCTGTATTGTGTATATAATGGGATGGAACAAACATCTTTACAACCGTACTCCATTTTTTCTTGTAATTGGATCGTTCCAGATTTATCATAGAATATAACTATGGGAAGTAGTTCAGTTTTACAGTACTAATGTTACCAATTGATTGAAAAGTGGGTACTTGATGAAACTTATTCAAATATTTTTTAATAAATAACACTTGGTTTAAGTTTCACGAAAATTGTTTTATTTTTATTTCTAAGATCGTTCCGTCATATCGGTTATCATCATACTTCCTGATGATGACTGAAAGGTTTAAACGGTCGTAGATATATTAATAACACACTTTTTGTGAAACTTAAACAAATTTATGATAGTAGTAAAGTGAGTTTTAATATGACTGAGTCGTTTATTGACCATTTAAAATTTCAAATTATAATTTGAATAAATAAACAAAAATTTTGTTTCATTGGACATAATTAGGTATCAATATTTAAATAATAATAATAAAATATCAGAATTAACCAATATGTGGTTCTCACGAAGCCATATACAAATTTCAGTATGGATAAAATTTCTTTAAGAAGACTTTTATCAACATTTGCTGAAATATTATATCTGCAGTAAAATACCAATTTTCAAACTTCAATTTCATTACCTTTGAAATATCTTGTATTTTTATTTTGAAACTACTTTTCTGTAAGTGCAACCGTTTTTAAGTTATTGCAGAAACCGTTGAAAATGACTAGAATAAACATGCACTTCTGGTTTTAATATTCTTTTCAAAAATAAAAGACTTTCTTGCCAAGTATATACAAATCTTAAGTTTAAAGTCCCCTAAGTTTACCTTCTATCGTTTGGGCTCTCTCCCTCTCACACTCGCTCACACTCACTCACTCACTCACACACACATACACACACACACGCGCGCGCGCGCGCGCACACACACACACACACACACACACACACACACACGCGCGCGCGCGCGCGCGCGCGCGCACATATAGAAGTCATTCCAAAAATAGGCAGTATCGATTCAGGGAAGGTCAAAAAGTATATTTCCGTAAAAAGCTCGAAATCAAATATTTTCATGATTACAATATTTAGGTATTAGTTCGTATAAGAAAGTAAAAATCATCAATGATTGCGAAATGTAGGTAATTTCTTTTTGTGATATACTGGTTTTAAAAAATTTTCAAACAATGAATACACCCATTTTAAAATTAGCAAAAAAATGTTTTATATTTGAGAAAACCACCACACGATAAACATAAATCCGTTGTGTTTGTTACCAAAATCTGTCTAATAGTTATTCAAATTTCACCATTATAAATATTTTTACAAAGTCCTGTGTTGTAAAAAAATTTGATACCGCATAAGAAATTGATAAAATCGCATATATAGATTTTCATAACAATGAACACCATTTTATATGTAAATATCAATGAAATATTCACTAATGCATGAAAGCTACAAAAGTAATTGTAAATGTAGAATTTTCAAATGGGTACTTGAGCAGTCAGTGCTTGCTTGTGTTAAACCACCCTTACCGAAAGCACAACATACCTACAAAGTAGGATCTTTGAAATATGATGTCGGTAGAAATGACGTACATACATATATACCTATGTACGTGATTTTCTTTATAAATATTTCAAGCGAGTTCGAGCGATGGTCGGGACAAAGGAACTCGATTTTAATATAGGTACACTCAAACGGAAAAAACACTGGAAAGTATTTCACTCGGAAACACAAGTTTTATTATTCCCATTTGAAGATCTTATAACAGCAGAAACCTGTGCAGCGAAGTAAAATATTTCCATTAGACCCGTGTAGGTATATATGAAAGTGATTATTGAACCATAAAAAAGGTTCACCTGCTGGATTCTTTTTGTTCTTAGCACAACATATGAGTGTTTAAAAGAAATTTATATTTGTATATTCATATCGTTTGTCGTCAATTGCCCCATGTAATAAATAGAAACATTTACGTATAAAATCTGTCAATCCCAAAATTAGTTTGAATATTTCGCATTAACGCATTACGAAGTACAGCAAATTAAAATCCAATATGAGACAGTCCGAAGGAACATACAGACACAGGACCTACGCAGCCGGTATCATCGTGTCACCCCATGTGGTTATCTGCATAAAACCACTGCTGACGCCTCTTATTCAAATTTGCTATTCAACCAGAGTCGAGAATGCAAGAGACTTCATGTAAATACATGTGCGTATAATATGCATACAAAAACTGACTATCAATATATTTCAAAAATATTAATTCAGAAATAATATTGAAATTGAAAAAACGTCAAAGATTGTTACTTGATATTTTAAATTCGTTTTACAATCTTTTCGAGTATATATTTTAGCTACACAAATAACGATGTGATTTATATTAGTTACATATAATATAATCTTTCAAATCTAACTATTTCCAAAGTAAAAGTTAAATATGGATATTTTTTAGTAAATATAACATTATTTGATAATAGGTAAATAAAATTGCAAGATAAAAATTATATATCTTCAATAATTCACTTGTCATGAATATAAATAAATGTTTATATATACAGTGTAGAAATTTTATTGATAAATTACAACAAAAATCAATATTCGACTTCTTGATGTTTGCTTCTTGATGAAACTCTATGCGATATCTTTTATCATTTATGACGGTTGAAACGTATGAGTAAAGTTTTACCCAAATCAGAAATCGAAGATGATATATTTACATATTTTTCAAATCAATAATTATATAGCAAAATAACTTATTCGTTGATTCAATTTATAATGTTCAACTACGTAGAAGACCTGATAACACCATATGGCGTTACAAACAAGACCACAGTCTGGTGGATCCGAGAAGTGAACAATACAACACGAGAACAGGACTACAGATGACGCCAAAATAAAGCAGCAAATAAGTTGACATCGTACCCAAAACGAACTTTTTTGATGCATACATTTTAGGTACATGCTTTGAATAACAAAGTAACTAATGCGAAATACATATGCATATCGTCATACCATATGTCAAGATAAAAACTTTAATTCAGTCACAAAGATATATACCGGGAAAAGAATGACAAAGATTACCTGAGTATATACCATAGACAAATCCAAAGTAGAAATTTTTTCTTCAGTACTGTATAAGCACATAACACCAAAACTATACGTCTATGATAACATAGAAAATTGAGGATTTTATGAATGCTATAATTTTTTGTTGTCTTAAAGTAACTACAAATAATTTAGGCCCGTTTTTTATATCTATTCTTTTTGGCATGGAAAAGATAATGCGTAAGTTCCACTTTTGAATTAATTATTCTAAATTGTAACAATAAAATGGAATTGGAAAACTTTTAATGTACTCTACTATATATTATTTTCCATTTAAACTTTTCAATTATGAACATCGACACTTTATCAATTATTTATTAACTTTAGAGTTCTAGGAATGACTAGAGTAATACAAAAAAAGAACTTTACATATTTTTGAAGACTGGTATAAACAGAAAACGAACAAAAATATCCGCATTTTCGTGCACTTTCTTATACGCATTTTGTTTTGATAAAAGGAATATTCAATTTAAATTTTCAATCGTGATTTCCTTAATACAGGTCCATTATTTGACAATAAAAAAATTAAACAAAATTTTTTAAAATATTACTATCTTTAGTTTTTATCCTTACTGTTTTTGCTGTCATTGCAACCGTTATTCCAGAAACTGCTAAAATTACTAAAGTAAACATGCACGGTTTGAATATTCTTTTCAAAAATATAAAGTTTTCCAGGCATATACAAATCTTATTTCATAATTATATCTTCAACCGTTTAGGTTGTAGAGCGCTCACATACACTCCTTCTCTCTCTCTCTCTCTCTCTCTCTCTCTCTCTCTCTCTCACACACACACACACACACATACATACAACCAGCCAGACAGACATCATGACAAAAATAGTTAGACTTGATTCATGGAAGGTCAGAAATAATATTTCCATTAAAATTGCGAAATCGATTTTGTTCATCATTACAACATACCTAAAATGCCGTAAAGCGAAACACATTGTTTTATTCATATAACTAAAGTAATATGTGTTCTACAAGTAATATGTGTACATAAGTAAACGGCAAGTATGTAATACGTGTTCAAATTATGTTGTTTTATTTAAAAAAAATCACCTATAGTATCTACTGTATTTCGCTTCTCTATTATTATTGTCATACACATATGCTTCTGTTGAAAGCAACTATAAATATAAATGTTGCTATAGGTAAGGCTTTTTCTATCTTCCATATTTTATATAGACAGTGTTCAAAAATCAATAAAATGTTGGTATGAAAATAGATATTTTTTGATAGTTTTTAATGATAAGAAAAATATTTCAAATACAATAGCAAGTCGATTAATCGGATCCTGGTTATTTAGATTGAATGAATGAAACGACTTTCTTTGTTCGTTTATCTAGATTTTTGTTATATCGAGTTCATACCATAATGTTATTATATTATATTATTTCATGTAATAACGGAATGCTTAGACGAAACAAACGAACAGACTTTTTTTTTATAGCGGACCGACAACTTTGGTCCTTTGCCGAGTAAACATTTATTCCACCAAATTTGAATCTAGTTTTAGTGCAAAAATAATGAATGCATAATTAGTCATGAAATTTGACATATGTATATATTTTTTCCATAGTTTTGAGATCTTTAAAAAAAGGCTATTTGCAAAAGAAAAACTACATCCAAAATTAGTTACTTTAGTATGAATAAATTAAAAGAATGATCAATTTATCTATATATATTGCTTATGCTGTTAATGCACTTTACAAACACAAGTATTCTGTGCAGTTTGACAAAGCTTACACACCAGTTGAGCATTAGTTGTGCGGATGACTAATGTTTTCGCTTTCGATTGAAAAGGATTTTATCCATTTCATTTATTGTAGTTAAGAAATAATTTGATTGATATCGCTAATACTATCGAATCATTGCTTTGACAATCATTATATATCTCTTCATCTTCACAAATTTTCAATCCGCGATACTAATAAACAAGAGCAAAAGTTTTAGCTTGTCGATATTATGTAAGATAAGCTAAACTTAAGATTTCACGCTTAAATATGTTAAATTAGTTTCAGTAGTGAAGTGATAAATAAGAATCTTTTCTCATCTGAATAAAAATTGGTAACATAATAACCAAAAGGGAGATCATTACAGCTTTCAATAAAATGATGTAATCTACACCGAGCCGAACGTGTAAGAAAAACGATAACCTGTCAAGGGAAACAAAATGAGATCAGCCCATGTTACACATTATTTTTTTCATGCCTCTATAACTCATTCTCTTTCTTGAAGTGCACAATCGCCTGCCTTCCTTATTCGCATTTTCGTCGTTCTATTCGGCGTTTCGCTGTGCGCCGTTTTGCTTCTCCTTATATATCTTTCTTGGCGTATGGCATGTAATTAGGATAGAGTGATACGGCGATAAACTAACGCAAGGAAAAAACAGTAGACTAGTAGAGACCCCAAAGGAGCAGGATAAAAAACATTTATTAACCTATAAATTCGCGAAAGCCAAACAAAATGCGACGTGCTGAAGTTAAGCACGTTTTACACAAATCTTTCTCCTATGTTTAAGAACACTGCATAACGTTATCTGCATACATAGTATCTTATTCACTAATTAGCACAGACAGAAAATATTTAATTGTGTTTTAGTACGCTTGTTTATTATGTTTTCTTATACTATAAATATTCTAGTGTCTTGAAAATATTTACCGCTAAAAGCTTTAGAACGTACGATGCTATTTAAATGTGTTCATTATTGATAAAATCGGATATGTGAAAGTGTATATGCTAAGAGTTATGTAAGTATTAGATTTGATTGTGCTAGTTATAATATAATAAGGCGAGCTTTTGTAGTAATAATATACGAAATATACCATTTATACCATTGGTATAATTTAAAATTCATGATAAATGTGTGTCCATTAAAAAAGAAATAAAATAACTTCTATAAGTTACCAGTTTTACTTGTTTGAAACCAGTAAAACGAGTTACAAAGTATAATTTTTCAATTTAATGACATTAATATTGAGTTTATTATTAGGCATGTTTTTCTATAAAATCTTGAATGGTATTGTCCTTTATTTTGTTTTATTTAGTTGTATATCTACAATTTATTTCCTTATATTTTATGATATGAAGTAATTCGAATTATTACATATGTAACAAATGTTCTTGTTCGAATTGACTATTTGATGTTATGATATATGGCGGAATCAACGATAGCATTTTTACAAATGGAGCATAATTAAATAATCTAATGTTGCGTTATTTTTTGTCTATGCGAAATTCACCTAATAGCCGAGGTAAGCAGGGAAGGTCAGTTATATTGACATACCATGTTTGACTGTTGAGGTAGAAGCTTCTCTATTTGTATTAATTTCAAATTTGATTTTTTATATTAGGGTTTTTCTTCTATTTTTCTTGATTAATGAAATATAACTCAGTTTTTTTGAGAATTAAAAGACAATAGTTAAAAGTTTACTATTGTCTTTTAATTCTCAAAAGAACTATTACTGATTTACCAAATTACCAGCAACTAACATAATATAAGTAAGTATATACATATATTCTCTACCTTGTACTCGATCACGACAGCAACAACAAATTACCGAATATCGATTAGAGTGAAAGGGAATCAAACCAAAATGCTCCCTTTTTTGTACAATTTCCCATCCACATCTTACCTGAAATCAAGCAAGGTTCGGCCAATTTTTTGCAGATCTATACAACTGCTAGTACAATGTACACTTTAAAGAATTTAGAGGCCTATTTGAAAGGACCAGATTTGTAAATGTTTTTAGATAATGAAGCCGTGGTCGAGATGTGCTATGATTGGACTGATATACAAATTGTTCATGCGAAAAATTGTTATTCTGTTGAGAAGTATATACTTGTTTCTATTCATTACCAACGGATTGTTAAGCAGCTTTGGTACTAACATGAGCCAGTGGTTAGCAAAATTATTTAGTCGTAGATAAGCTGCACCTACTGCAGCAAGAGATTTTCAAAAATTGTATCAAAATAAGCAAATCTCCGCCACTCAGCACATTACGAAATCAAAGAAAATACTACAACAATTTTTTGAAGCGCTAGAGTTGTGATTAGCTAACGGAATTTGTAGATTTCGGAAATTTAAGACGATGAAAGAAATGCCACCATATACATTACGAAGGAATATTATCGAGAATATGAAAGCTTCTCTCAGAACAGACCTACGATACCTTCAAATGGAAGGTTGTTACAATTGCGGAGAGAGAGATGGAACATTTTTTAAAAAAAACATAAAGTAACAATAGATTTTTCAACACGACATACCAAATGGCAAAATCAGAAATAAATGAACTATTTTTATGCCTAAAACCTACAAGTACCGTGTAAAAGTAGTTTTCGAACACAGCGATGCCAAGGCAGAGATTACCTCTATAAACCGGTTAGAGCCTGCACGATGTACAAACGCACACCTACCCTACCGGTGTAAGATTAAGCCAGTCCACGATCTAATTCCACCAGAGAGTAGCATGGCATGCTTGTGCTTGCCATCATTTTTCTGATAAGATTACGTAAGTTCAGAAAAGATCGTAACTATAAAATGTTCCAAGGTGTTGCCTAAGTGAACAAGGAACGTCGCTAGCCATAAAATAACGTTATGGAATTAATTCCGAACTTAGTCACTTTCAGAGCATGTGGTCCAACGTGTCTAAAAGTTTAACTTCATCTACTTGTGTCATACCATACTTTTAAAAAGCTACAAATATTGTTATCGTAATACAATTTCATGAACAATTAATGTTACCAATTACATGCTCAATAGTAATATAAAACGTTGTCAATTTTTTTTTGTGATTGAGTATAAATAAACATACATTAATACTTTTGATTTCTATTAGTTATCTTTTGGTGTTAAGAAGATTAATAATATATATATCATTATATATAATTATTTTGTATTTGAGTAATTATTTTTTAATTGTGTTTTGTACTTATTTCTATAATTAAAAAAATTGGGCCGTAATAATTATTTATAAGTTATAGTAATGAATAATTGTATTTTTTCATAATTCAAATTTTTCATTTTGTATAAAAAAGTCCTTTTCAGGTCACTGCAGATATTTTTACATTATTTCAATTGCCCCAAATGTGAAATCATGCTCTCCTACATACAGACATAACCCATGCGTATTCCTATCAAATGATATAAAGCAGAATGTTTTAGTTAACCCGGTAGTTTTAAATTTATTAGGTACAGTATTTCCATCGCCGAATAAAAACCCTAGATAAGCTATCTAGTAGCAAGCAATTGCTTGTATGTAAATTTCCTATGTTTATCTATCAGATAGCTATCTGCAACTTATCGGAAGGTAGAAATACCGAGCACCATTATTTATAATGCAAAAAACTGTACAGCAAAGCTATCGTACTCAAGATATAAAGAAGTTTATTTCTTGTAATTACATAGAGCATTTTATTTAGTCTCATAAAACATCGTATTTTATTTTGAATATAACCCATGAATTACCACAAAATTATTATGAATTATGTAAATAAAGTAAAAACATAAATCACATATCGTACTTATTGCTAACCTTATTGAAAGGTCGATACTGCTATATAAAATTAAATCAATAAACGTAATATTTTCCTACATGACCACGGGGGAAGTAACATGAAAGGCAACAATAATTATAGAATGTACATCACGAAATATTGTGTGACCGATTGCCTCAAGTACCTATAAGCATTCTTCTTCTTTACAACATCATTGTTGAAACGCTATACACTTGTGGCTTTCAGTTAATATTAATTGTGTACTGATAAATTATAAACAGTAATTTATTTAAAGACGAATGGCACGCAATGTCAACGATATTTTTTTCCATTTTGTACTCTAATCACTAATGACCTTATCATTAATCAACATACATATGCCAACGAAAGCATAATTAGTAATATTACTTTTAAAATAAACATACTTTTCCTTGACAAATTAGTACTAAATATAGATAGTTTATATTAAATTATTAGTAATACATATATTTATTTCTTTTATTTGTAAATATTCTATAAAAAACTCATATTCAGAAAAATGAAAAAATAAAAGTAGGACCGGTCGGATTCAAATTGCGGTCGATGTATGTATACTTCGTACAAAACTCAACACTATAATTGTACTAAATAGTAAACTTGATACGAGGTTTATTTCAAACAAACATAACGTAGTGTCAAACAGACAAGTAACGAGTAGGTCATAGTAAAAAAAAAGTATGAAGAAAGAAAACAGTGTTGCCGTAATTCAAAAACGCCAAAGATTTATTTCGAAAATTTTAGACTGACGCTCACAATAATTCATATGTTTTCTGAGTGCCGTCACCAGCGTCATTTTGAACGTTTTAATTGTACGCATTCTTCTACTTTTCTGGTTTCTGTAGACACAGAATGCAGAAGTCGAAATGAATCCATAAATCATAATTACTGCGGTATAATGATACCCGACCAGGCCGGATCAGTTCAGTGTGGAAGGTGGTAGAAATTTAAATTGAGTTCGCGGGTTTGAGATTTATGGGGGTTTTGTTAATTGTAATCGAATTTTTGACTGTATCTATCACACGGTACAATGCAGAGCACACACAAAAAAAGAGAAAACCATCTGTTTTTCACAATTTCCTCTCAATTCTTTTCATCCGTTATTCAGGATTTTAGATATGCTCTGTTCCACAATAAAAAAATAATTTCGGCGTAGTAAAAATTTTATTATAATAAATTGTCAAGATACATGTTCGTTTTCACAATTAGTTCTGCATGCATAACAAGAAAACGAAAATGTATCTTGTTAATTTTTTATTATAAAATTTTTACTACACCAAAATAATTTTTTGTGTCTGGAACATACCATATCTAAAATCCTGAATAACGAATGAAATTTACAGCTTTTAGTAAATAAGTAACTTTGTATGTTAGATTGAAATAAAGTATTTTAATCATTAGTTTTCCTTAATTTTTTGAGTATATAAAAATAAATATATAACAACCTTTCACGAAATTAATGCTTACAAGGTTCAGTAGCTAAATATTTTTCGTGAAACATTTATCACTATAGTATAGAACATATAAGCATGAATTTAGGGAGTAATTCTAAAATGTAACGCCATGCATATAGAACCCTCTTGAAAACGACTATTATAAAGTGCTTTGCAAATTAAAATTTAAGGCGAAAATAAAATGATTGTATTTTCAAATGAATTTTATTAATCGTGGAACAGACTATAAAATGTAATGCGTAGGCTGGCGAGAAAGTCTATTATTTCACTTTGTCTCTAATGAACGTTGTAAATCTGCACAAGAGAAAGGGATACAGAAGAGAGCATAGCGCAACACCGTACTGTGCTGACAGTGTCAACTATTTCCCTTAAGTATAACATAACCCGAATGAAATTAGAGGTATATCTGCAGGCGTTATGTTTGAGCTACAAAAATCGTACATATTGTGAATCTCTCGAGACAGATAAATGAACTACAAAAACCCGTACAAAAAATGCGGTATGTATGCTATAACATTTTGTTCGTCGCTAAAATTAGTTTATTATTTATTTATCCCATTTTTATTTTCTTATACGAAGTATAAGTAGGTACGTATTGTAATCAAGAAAATTTTTGATCTCGATATTTTAACGGAAATATACTTTTTGATCTTCCCTGAAACGTGACTATTTTTGAAATTACGTCTGAAGGAAACCTTTTATTTTTGAAAAGCACATTCCAACCGGAAGTGCATGTTTACTCTATTAATTTTTTACGGTTTACGGCTGCACTTATAGCAAAATAAGTTAGAATATAAATTAGAGATAAAAACATTTTGTTTGAAATATTTTTCGAAAGTGGTACCGGTTTCAAGACTCTTAAAGTTTGTTCTTACTATATTTATTTTTACATAAATCGTATCAACTGTGCCTGTTAATTGTTTAACTGCATCACAAAATTCAATCAAATACTTAGAATTTGTTATTTAATATATATTATAAGATATATGCATATTTACTGAAAAGTGTTTTGTAGACTAGTAAAATATTATGAATTAGTAAAATAAACATCTGCAGTGTCATGCACCGAACTTTCTTATACGCATTTGGGTTACACCATATCGTAGTTTCATTACTTTTCTAATTTATAATATTTGTTATTTACACTAAATATATTTCTTAGAATAAATATTAAATGTCAAACTTCAAATTATTCAAGTTTATACTGTTAAACAATTGATAGGCGCAGATGATACGATTTATGTAAAAATATATATAATAAGCAGAAACTTACTTTGAAAACAGTACTCTTTTTGGGAAAAAAATTCAAACAAAAGTTGTGCTAAATAGAAATACCTTTAATTTTTGTTCATGCAATTTTTCTGTAACGGTAACCATTTTTGAGTAATTGCAGAAACTGTAAAAAATGACTAGAGTAAACAGGCACTTCCGCTTTGAGTATTTTTTTCAAAAATAGGAGGTGCACACCTCAGGCATATGCAACTCAAAACGTATATTTCCGTTAAAATCTCGAGATCGAAATTTTTCATGATTACAATACTTATACTGCGTATAAGAAAGTAATAAAAATATATATATATATATATATATATATATATATATATATATATATATATATATATATATATATATATATATATATATATATATATATATATATATATATATATATATATATATATATATATATATATATATATATATATATATATATATATATATATATATATATATATATATATATATATATATATATATATATATATATATATATATATATATATATATATATATATATATATATATATATATATATATATATATATATATATATATATATATATATATATATATATATATATATATATATATATATATATATATATATATATATATATATATATATATATATATATATATATATATATATATATATATATATATATATATATATATATATATATATATATATATATATATATATATATATATATATATATATATATATATATATATATATATATATATATATATATATATATATATATATATATATATATATATATATATATATATATATATATATATATATATATATATATATATATATATATATATATATATATATATATATATATATATATATATATATATATATATATATATATATATATATATATATATATATATATATATATATATATATATATATATATATATATATATATATATATATATATATATATATATATATATATATATATATATATATATATATATATATATATATATATATATATATATATATATATATATATATATATATATATATATATATATATATATATATATATATATATATATATATATATATATATATATATATATATATATATATATATATATAAGTGTAAGAAATTGCAGATATTTAAATCTAATAAATAACATTCACTCATGTATTATTTGACATAATCATTTCGAAACAAAGATGATTAGGAACACACAAATATCAGATTGAAACATTATAATTGTTACAAATATAATTGAAAAGGGTTGCTCGAATCGGGTTGTGTTCTTGTGTTGTGTGGATAATTTCCTGATACAGACACAAATCAAGTTGATGTTTCTATTATGTGACGGCGTTCTGATTGCTAACGCCAAGCAACGACAACGAGATCGGAATGAAACCGTCTCGACTCAACTAACTCAACATCTTACAATTCAATTAGCTTTTGATGCACCAACATAATAGAATGTCGATCGATCACGACTTCGATGCCAATGCATCGTTGCACAAATTAATTTTACAAGTATGATGAAGCAATAAAAAAATATCAGCAATGCCTTGCACTGAAATTTCTTATATGTTTTGTTTAAATAAGAGTAATATTCAAATACAAAATTTGTATAGTTGAAGAAAGTATAATTTTTAAAAAAAACTAATAACTCACTTACAATATACATATACATTTCCTGAAAAGTCGAAACCACTTATTGCAGTGTAAATCAAGCTTTAGAATTATTTTAAGTTTAATTATCTTGTATCTAGATTTGTGGAATATTTGGACGCCATTTTTTGTTAGTTTGTATGCTGTTTGTAAACAAACGTTCGTGAACAGTAGTCTATCAATAACCGCGGAGGGAGCTTGTTAATTTTTTGGTTAAAATATATTTGTTGTTTATTTTATTATTTTATTTTAAACTCTAGCAAATTTTTGTTATAGTAATTGTGTGCGAATATAATAAATTGAAAGTGATTTAAAAAATGTTTTCCTTATCATCTGGATTTATGAAAAATTAGGAAATAGTAAGTATTTCATAATATTGCAACATCTAATTGCGTAGTATATGACGATGTATTACTCGTGCTCGCATTCAATACACAATTCTACCATAATAAGTTGCATAAAGCTGATAAGGTTTTGCAAGTTTTCAGTATAAATAATTTGTAATTTTATTCTAAATTATAAAAAATCTATATTTTTCTCACAGCGGTTATAGAAAATTGTTTTGTTGAATTATTTAAAAAAGATTTTTGAATATAAATAAGTGGCATTTTAAATTTTGAAAATTTGTTTTTTTTGTGAAAGAATGCAATTTGGTCGAATACGATTTATTACTTTTGCTACCAGGAAAATTTTTTTGGTGTAATTTTAATCAATTGTTTTTTAAATAGTAAATATATTTATTTGACAGTACAACTGGATTAAAAATGTAAGAAATAACCAATTGAGATATAATTAAACGTAGTATGAAATTATATGAGTAAACTCGGTAAGTCGTTCACAATGAGTTAATAAATTTGAAATATAAAAAACATTTAATACGTGCAGTATCGGATAAAAATGAAGCGACGCATAAAAACTTTAAGTCAGTTGGATCCTGTTTCTCAAATAAAAGTTGATTTAAACTATACAAATAATTCTTCCCGAACAATTTAATTGAAATACGAGTAGGGTGTATCGCTCAACTAAATACTGTATAAACGAAAAATGTATTAAAATTGATAAGTAATACAATAATTTGTTTGAATTGCCAAAATTTTATGAAAAGGGTTAAAATATATTGTATTTAATGAGAATTCCATGAGTTGTGATCGCCAATTGTTATTTGAAAACCATACCATAACAGAAAAATATTGCACAATAATAATGAAGTGCAATAGTGCGTGTAACATGGCATTGATTTATTAATTTTGGAATGCTAAAACTAGAAAACAAAAAGGACTGCAATCCTTTTATTTCCCCGTGGTATAAACGCGCTAACACCGGTGCACGGTGCCAATGTATTGTCCCATGTTGAAGTGTATCGTATATATCCGGTAACGCGTTGTGTCGTATCGTACCGGAAGCGAGCCCACCAGCTACCACTGTCAGTACCACCGACTAGAACAATAAATAATGAAATACAATTTTACACGAAAATATTTGTCATATTATAAACAGTATTATAAATTTCGGTTATAGTTTTTATAGACGTTTTGATAATATAATCCGAATGGTTGTTTTAAATATAGATTTGTATTTAAAATTGATATTTTATTATAAATAATACTAAGAAAAGATATTTTGAACTTAATGACAATTCTTTACTAAAAATATTTAACCCGAATAAAAATACAAGTTTTAAAATACTTTAAGTTGGAATTTATAATTGAAAATTTTGTGTGAAAACATTTTAGAATATTGAAATGGAACGTTTGCGTGCAATTAATAATGTTTTTATTGAAAAGCTTGTTTATAATTTAATATTTTTGGTAAAATTATTTTAGTTTTATGTATTTTGTACAATTTTTATGATATTTATTGAGATTTTCTTTCTTTTACAAATATATAAATGTAGCCTATTCTGGTTATCACTGCATAGTTCAATCTGAACCAACATAAATCCTCTTGGGGTAAACACCATTCGTTACGCAGACTTCACCCTCTTTTTACCTCGAAATATTAACCAAAGATAACTGTTTATAAGACAGTTTTTATACGAAAAAAAGCTAAATATTGATAAAATTATAATTTTTAATTATCTATTCTATATTTAAATTAAAATTGTTCATTACATAATAATTTATTGATATTTTATAGTAAATAAAAATATCATGAAAATAGAAGCCTGATTTCAATCTTTTCCAACTATAAATGGATATAACATAATGTTTATTTTTCTGAAAAGGGGTAAGGTCATTTTAGACTACGATATATACTGACCGCATCAACGCATTACATAATGCAATAATGCGTAGCGCATAGTAACGTATCGGAACATCACGCTTGAACAAAATGGTTTTCCGATAAACAGTGAAATCGATTTCGAACGGCCATCGGTGGTAATCTAGTAATCTTGTAGAATAGGCCGGTATCGCGCGCGAGCACACTCAATTGCTAACAGTCACCACATGTAATACGCAACAGTATACACCGCACTGACACCAATCGAGATTAAACTATGAACGTTCAATTCGGTTCAGTTCGTTGTCGGCACTTTAATTAAAGATCAAGTAAACCCAATTCTACATCTTTCTCCATCTCTCTAAACACTGACTTCCTCTTAGATGCCAAGTCCAATATCACCCCATTATTAAAGCACATTAGCGGGTAGTGAAGTTTGTATAAACCCGTCAATAATTATGATTTTTATTATTTACTTATTTTATAATAGTGGAAACCAAGAATAAGATCAAAATCCGTATTGCAAAACAACCATTCGCAACGCAGATGGTTCATATGTATCAGCAGTCTATATATTATAATATAATCTATAAAGTCATTTAAAAAAATTGTTTATAAAATCATGATGAAATACATTACCAAAACTACCTTACATTAAATATAACCAATTTACCTGTAATGTAAAGTTCTTAAACTTATTTTAATCCTTATATTACAACTATGTTAAAAAGTATTTACAAATAACAAATATTAACAAAACAATTGGTTTTATTTTCTATTAATTTAAGTATACCGCGATATATGAAAGAAAAAGATCATATATCTTTATTAAATTTCAAATACATCATTTTTTAATGGGTCATTCAATCATTAACGAACCATGAGAAAATTTATCAAATTTCAATATAAAATTCACTTTAAATGATGAACTATCGTAACCTTTTTCTTTCTTCATTTAAATAAAAGTCATCTCGAGCCCGCACGGGCGCCTATGCGGCATTCGCTGTATTTCCTCAGGCGCTAACATCGAACATTTCGTTTAATTTTCCACCATCTGCTTAATGAATCCTTTATTAGGGATTATAATTAACGTAACGTCACTGATGAATTGTCTTTCGACATCTCTTACTCTCTCAGTTTAGGGGATACGGCTATATGACGCCTTGTACACATCAATTTTATTATTTCTCTACTCTTTCATTTGGACGACGATGCCCAGTAAATTATTTTTAAATGAACACAATGAAATGAAACGAAAAAAGAGGCGGATAAAGTAAAACAATTTCATGGATTGTTCACATCAGTTATTAACATTAAACCATTATAGGGCTTGCACATTTGTTTAGTTTTCCGTTTTTGATTATTTTTTAATAGGATTGATAGTCGGATATAGTATGAGTTCAGATTAGAATGATTTGATCTTCAAATGTGCTAACGTTTCATTTAACTTTAAACATCCTAAGCGCATTATGAAACGTATTTAATTAACTGTTTTTGCAATTTGTTAATAAATAATTTTTTTTAATATATGTTAGATTAAGTAATTTAAATTAAAATAAATTTAGTGGTATCCTTTAGTTGACATTTTTAATATTCAATTATAGTTCAAAAATGTTTAAAAAATTATGCAACTCAGCACAACTACATATTGTTTTATGAGCCGAAAGTGAGTGACTTATTATTTTTATATATATTATGGCTTTTATGATATATTTCTTTTTATCAGCAAGTAAATAAACATTATATAAATAAATACATAATACATATGTATAAGATATGATTTATTTGATTTTAGTTACCCTATGTCATGACAATAGACTATGATGGTCAAGGAGCCCTTCTCGAGCCACAGGTCAATATATCATCGAGAGGTGTAATTCCAACAGTCGTTCAAACATACAGGTATGCATAGTACAACATTTTTTTTAAAATCACTGTCATATCTAGTAAAGCATGTCGTGAAAATATGTTTAAAATTACGTTATTACGTAGCAAGAGATATAAAATATTAATCAACAAAATATAAACTATACTTTTGCCTGTAATTAATTTTTTTTAAATCTAAATTTGGAGACATATTTTTTATCAATTTGCCAGTATCGTGGACTTTGTCACATTTTATTTTTCGATTAGTATGTGTTCACAGAACCCGTAGGTATTCACGTATTTTATATACATGCTATAAAATTAATTCTGGAAAGTATTTTTTTCAAAGGGAGTACTAATTTATGTAGCAATCTCATTATTTTGCTCTATAGTTAATATATTTGTATTCTATTTACCTTTTTATTCAGATATACCAAGTGTGTAATTATTTTTCAATGCATTCCAATTTAAGTAATGTTTTGTAGTTACTCTAGTATGATTTTTAAATCACATTATTCAAAAATATATGTTTTTTTATAGAATCATAAAATTGAATAATATATTACAGAAGTGAAACACACAGCTGGTTTTTATTTAACATTTTGCTTGTAGGTAATAAATAACATTTGCCTGAATTGTGACAATCGGAGCAGCATAGCAACACTGGCACTGATATGATACTTGCAATATTAAATTTCCCCAACGTTTCAACTCGCCGTGCCATAATTTTAAATGAATTTTTATTGCCATTGCTCAATATAAATTTAACAGTACAACTGATTTATTGTCGAACAATTAAATATTGCTATATGAAATCAATAGTTCGCATATCAATTTCACTGTAAATTGTAACTATATTCCTAACTGGAGCCACCAATTATGCAACCGGATTCTACCGCTGCTATTAATTTTCAAAACCAACGCTTGCCACTAATTTTTACAGCAATATGTATGACAGTTAATTCGAGACCTATATATAGATCCACAATTATTTCAATATGTATATACATAATTAAACACAGAAATTATTACAGAAAATGCTATAAATTTAAATTCAAATTTCATAGAAGCTTTATTGAAGTAGATATATATTACATGTTTTCGATATATAACATTCATGTACCACTTTTTCACTAAATCCATTTGTGACAATATATACTAAATAACAAATTATTTGAGTGCGATGAATATTTTATAATTTCCCATATTTATGTAACAATGGCAACACCAAAAATGGCGCGCGTGAACATTCAGACAGACAGGAAATATAGTATATTAAATTTTTCCAGAATTTATTACAAAATTCACTTTTAAAAGTAAAACCATTAACATTGATGGAATTCTATTACAATTTGAATTCTTGTTTTTAACTTATTCGCCAAATGTATTTAATTTTTTATTAATGTCAAGCAAAATGACTTTTTGCTCTATCTTATAATATTATTTAACATTTTGCTCATATTAATGAAAAATTGTATGTTTTTATTTTGTTTCAGAGTTAAATTACCATGTACAGGATTGAAAAGTGCAGAAATAGAAGTACAAATACAATTGAATATCAGCACTCACAACCGGATGCATAACGAAACGTGGCTTAATTTTAAAAGAAATAAAATTTGTTTGAAAGGTTAGTTAACATTTTCACAGTCGTAGAAGACAAACATTTTTATGATTTACTACACTACCATCATATCCAAACATTACGATCTAAATTATTAACTAGAGTTTAAGCCATTTGTGTATTCCTCACATTGATGGGTCCAAAATATTTAATGTGATTTATAGCTAATAGGTTTTAATGTCGAATAGTATCATGAAAAAAAATTCGGACTCGTAAAAATTAATATTTCTTTAAACGTTTATTTCACAATTAATTACAATTGATTTTAAATTACAAGAGAGTGACTCATAGTACAAATAATCCTACTATAACTTTTTCATGTTTGTGAACTTTCGCGAGATGTAAATTCAATTCGTCTTTCGGTAGATAAAAAGTTTTAATAATAACACATTTTAAAACAATTTATCATAATTTTACAAAATGTTATTACGGTTAACTTAATAGTTTATGAGTACGTACATAGATTCTTACCTAAATATAATAAAGTGATTCATATCTACGATTAAATAAAGCTTACGGGGAAAGAAAAATTAAAATATTACTTCAAACTTTAGAGTTAACATATTAGCAATATTTAGTGTGAATCATAAAAAATATTTTTTAAATCAATTGTCGCTAATGATTTTTTTAGCTGCATATGGAAAATGCAGTTGTATGTTAATATTTAATGAGCCTCTAAATAACAAATATTTATACATAGTAGACAAAAGTTTCTTATCAAATATTATTTTATACAAAGACTGGGCGCAACTAACTTTCAGAAAAGAGATATACTTCTTCGAGTTGTGATAAATGTTATCAAAATTAGATCTTATGTGGTGTATTTAAATGAAGTCAAAACTTTATAAAACGAATGTTATTCATAAGTTATTAATCAGTTGAGGGGTTTCGCTTGTTTGTCTCATGCGTATCACAGAGAGTTGTCCAAAACAAACAGTGTCTTTATGTGAGTTTTATGAGTTATTAAAGCTTGCGAATGTTGAGTTTAACGACACTACAAAAGAAATAAAACATCGTTTCAAAACAATTTATCTGTGAGATCATTTTCATAAAGGACAAAAATCAAAGCAAGTTACGCAAATATTCGCAGTCCAAATATTTGTTGTACTGTTTTCGAAATATTATTGTTTGAAATCTATACAGTAAAGACCAACATCCTAAGTATATAATATAATAATGCTCAAAGGTCGCCTTTTGCGAGCAAGTTTGGCAGAACGCATTTCTGTATAAATAAATAATATATCTATTATAATTAAAATTATCGAAGTTAGAATCAAACCAACAAAAATAGAGTAACCAATTTAAGATAACTTAGGTAGTTTTTTTTTATTTAGGGATCTTTAAAAAGTAGCTGTTCAGCATTTCTGTATAAACAAATTGTGTAATTTTTTTTCAAAATTTAAAATAAAATTATTAAGTCAATAATTAGGGTCCGTCTCTTTTTCGGGACCCCGAAATTCCGGAAACATCAGCCTATTGTAATTAAAATACAAACGGCACGAATTGTGTAGACTTAAATTATGTATGGTGTGAATTGGTGTCTATTCGTCAATCTTCAGAGAAGGAGCGATACATTTTAATCTTACAAGCGATAGAGCGACGACTTACATTTATGTATATGAGTCATATATTTATATGAATTCAGTACATTTTCGGAAAAATATAAAATCATTTGATAACACATACGTAAAGTATATTATATGTATGTATATGTAAACGTAAATCAAACTAATTACTTACACGAATGTATAATAATTATGAAAATTTTCTATCTCGAGATTTGAACTATCCTTATTATTTTCTGCATGACGATTGAAAGTAAAATTATGAAACTTTAAACTTGAGACTTGTATATGCACCTACTATATTTGAAAAGAATCTGTAAACTGGAAATGCATGTTTTATTCCAGTCATTTTTTTGCGGTTTCTGCGTAACTTGAAAATAATAAAAATACATAGAAGATTATTTCACAAAACATTTTTTTTTCAAAAGGTTGTAACAAAATTGTTACTTACATTTTCCCTTATCTTATCTATGTTGCCATAGTATCGTAGGTATTGAAAATATAATGACATAAATAGTATCAACTATACCCAACAATTGGTTAACATAAAAACAAAATAAACTCGAATAATTAGGAATTTGATAAATATATACATTTATTATTTATACTGAAACGAGTTGATCAGAAACATGTTTACTGTTCTGAGAGGCAACTGCTGTATTTTTATGGAATTTCATATTTTTTTGGCATGAAAGAAGATATATATTACATAATATTCTGAATCTAGGAACTACATAATATATTGTATATCCTAACATTGCATGCCAAAAAAAAAGAATTATTGCTAGACATATAGGTCTATTTTGGGTCTGCAATAAAATTATTATACAAACATGCATATATTCATACATTCTTTAGAATTAGAGTTTATAAAATTTTATCACCGTATTCTGAATTTCCTACAAACTAAACTCTTTCAACAATCAAGTCTTTTGTTATTGATGTGACTTGTAAAAGGATTTTTGGCAGCCAGCTTTATTTGAGAAGGGCGTGTGCAAATATGCATCCATCATGCACATTGTGAATATTGTGAGATAGTAAATACAGAAAAAGTGCAAACGTACGATCGATGGTAGTTGTAAATCAGTCGCTATTCAACGTATAGTAAGCACATGATCTTATAGGTTTTATTTTCATTCTGTACCAGGGGATTATTTGGAACGAAATCGCACTTTTACGAAAACAATTCGATTGATTTAAAAGTTCGATGTCTACAACGAAGCTTTCCAATTGATAAATGTGAATTGCTTAAGCTTTTTTTGTGACACTTTTTTTTACTTCATATTAACATTTCACTATAATATATATTTATAGATGCAAATAATATGCAAATAAAAACGCGCACATAATTTTCATATTATATTTACATATACCAAATATAATTTCAAATTTGCAGGTTAGTGTACCTCACGTGCTAGTTAACCTATTTAAATAGCGCATAATTTTAAAAACATATCTAATATTTTACAAAACATTAACAACATAAAAATTACCAAAAATTTTAATGGAATAAAAACTAATAAAATCAAACTTATATGTAAAATTTGTGTTATTGCAAATCTAATTATTTCTCTGAATGCAAAAAATTAAACAATAATTTCGAAATTTTATCGGAAAAAAGGGCACTTGGATTAGCTAGTCAAATTTAGTTTAGTTCTAAAATTAAACCTTACTGTCCTTTAGCATTCATATAGTAGAATTGATATTCAATGAATATGATATATTTGACGATTAAATTGTAATTTTATACGTATTTATTGTTCATTCGATAATAATCTAGCGATTAAAACGTGTGACCGCAATCTAAATTTAAAAATCCTGTAATGGAAAATTGTTTATCTATTTATTCCATGGGTTCGCTATTAAACAGTATCGTATAATTATTAGCAATTAAAGTATCGTAATTTTCAAAATGCATGTAGAGAATAAAAAATCTTCCCCAACCAATCCAATGAGAACGCGCTCATTTCAAATCATCAACATGAAAAACAAAAATCAACAAAATAACAATCATGACGAAATAAAATGTCACCTGTCAAAATGTTACCAACGCATAGTAACAAAGTGGCACCAAATTGTACATTATAAAGGTAAAGTGAGTGATTTTTAGTTGATATGGTTTGGACATGTTGAAAGTACAAAATATCAGTTCAAACGGTTTATTTTCATGATTTAAATTGAATGAGAATATAATTTGTATGTTTATAGACCTTATCGTTATTATTATTTTCTGGCTCTTTACAAAAAAGTTTCACCACTGCTTACAGTCATGTTTCTGTAAACATACACAATGTCATCATAAACATTTACCTCTTAAAATTAGTCATTTATACAAAAATTATTTTTATGAAAATTTAATCATGGAAAATAAGTTATGATATATTAACAATGAAGAATATGAATTTCAGCTTAACATAGCTTATTAATTAGTTAAAGCTAGGTTTCTAATTATCTTCCTTTGAATTTATAAGTGAATTTGTAAACCTTTTTAAGTTTCACAGATTATTTAACGAAAGCCTTTTATCCGCATCGAACAAATACATAAAGTTACCCAAATGAATTTGTATTAACAATATTTATTTACAAACAAAAAAGCTACAATATTTAAAATCATTTTGCTCTCGTTAATGAACTATTAAAAAGTACTTTTCGAGAAGAGACCATCTCTAACGTGTTCAAAAGCTATCAAATGCCGGAAATTTAGAATTAAAAAGATCATTAAAAACTTTTTTAATTTAGATATATAATTGTACTTGCTCTTAATTTTTGAGTTCAAAAGAAAAGAATTTAATTAAAAATTGATTTTACTATTTATTCTCGTATTCGTAAATTATTGTGTTTGACCATTTTTAGTGTTTACCCGGCAAACATTTAGGAAGCAACAATGAGCATTTCAATTACGTATATAATATACCTAAACACAGTCATATTTTCGCAGGGGTATACTAGGCAAATAACGATTACGATTTGCGTCAGTTTTTGGTCGCAAAGAACAATTTTTAAAATTTTTGTTTATTATCTTATAATTTGGCATTTCTAAAACCATTTTCTGACTGATATTTTAGCAAAACATAACTTATTTTAAGATCTATTTTAAAATTATGAAAATTATAGCAAAATATGACACCTAGCATATATACTTAATTTAATTAACGTTTTCATTTTGTACCAATTTTAAAAATTTATATTTTTAACTCATTTTGAATTCTTTTAAACTATTTTGATAAACCAATATTTTCGTAAAATATTACGAATTATATTTTCGTTGTTATTTTATTACTGTATTTATGTTAAATTAACTATATGAAAATACGGAAAAAAAATCAAATTACACATCATTTTTTAGGGGAAATTGTGAAACGGTAGTTAGTGAAATGTTTATTTATTATAATTTAAAAAAATTTATCTTTAATTAACTAAAAAGTAAATATATAATTTCTCATTGGGTAGTCTCTTCAGCCCGCTCTTCGACTGCTGCCAAGATTTTTTTGGGCGCTAGACGTTTATAATTAATAGATATAACTACTATTGTGGATATTAACAATGCTTAGTAAACATTTAAAAAATTTATTTACGTATCTTACTTATACATATGTTAGAGAATTTATTTAAAAACATAATCACCTATTGTGCTAGAGGCATTTATTGTATTTCTTGATTTTTTTGTTAGTACTTCCTGGCATCTATTGACAGTTTTCTCAGTTTGGAAAAATATTATTTCAATTTTAGAATATTTCACATTGCAGCAACAATATTTAAAAAATAGTTCTTTTGTACATGAAACGAATGACAAGAAAAATATATTTCTATAGGAAACTGCTTAAGACCATTTCCAGGTAGATATATCTTGCAAAGTATTTTAGTAATAGCTGCACATCTGGTTTTCTTACACGGAATATTATACAGTTTTGTCCATAAGTTCTCAGAGTTGAATTTTTAGTGTCTTGTATTATTATATAATAATTAAATATCAAATATTTGGAAATAAATCATTTTATAAATATAATTTATTTTATAATGGTTAAAATCATAATTCAAAATAATATTTTTTACCAAGACATACAGTTTCGATAATTAAAAAATTTATTTTGAAAGAATTGAAATAATACCAATATGAAACCATAACATTTTGGTGTCATACATGATTTTATTATACTGTGGTTAAATTTATAAACGAAAATAATCGTGTTTAAGAAAATTTAAGTATTCTATGAAAATGCCATAAATTTAATGTAAAGCAAAAAACTGAAATATGTTCAAATTTAATTTAAAAAATTCTTAGTTCTGGTAACAATTTTATTTCTAAGTGTGTGATAATTTACTTTGAATATTAATTTAAATGCTGTTTAATTTCGTTTACTAACAAGAATTCGTTTCTTATCTTGAAATAGGCATTATTTATTTGCAATACAAAAGCATACGTATGTTTATAATTCACAATGTGTTTGACAGTATCTCGTTTCACATGAGGCACGATAAACTTTATTAATTAGAAAGCTAATAACTATTTTATCAAAAGATGTATGAAATAATTATCATTAACATCAAACAACGCAGTATATAAAATGAAATACAGTTCTTACTTGTAAGAAAATAATGAAAAACAGCGTCAACACGTTCAAATAAAATGAAGTAAAAAAACAACGATAATTTGAACAGCACAACGAACGTCGCGTTACAAATTGTATAAAATTTCACATTAAAAACTGATTAATCACTTACTTTATTTATAATAAGCTTCCTCAACTCAAGTTCGGGCGTTTTGCCATGCATAAGGAATATAATTAACACGCTAAGCGGGAATATATTAACGAACTCGTTATGAGATGGAACAGTCGCATTTCTCTACTCGAATTACTATTAACGTGAACATCGTACATAGCGTAACGTACATATAATATAATAATGATGTAATTAATGTTCTTCCTTGTGAAACAAGGGGTAACAACGATAAGATAAGATGTTAACAAATATTGTTAAATTTCATGTTCATCAAAATATTCCTGTGACCCAAATTCACAGCTTCTTTTCATGCTTGAAGAGTTTACTGGTATTGCTCTACCGGCAGCAAATTTCATCCTTCTTGTTCTAGATTATAAAATGAGTTCATATTTTAATTAACAAGAATCTTAAAACAAGGTTAACAAAATATTTTAAAAAATCATGCTACTTTTCTCATAGTCTAGCAAGTATTAACTTTACATTTTACTTTACATTAGCCAACAAAACGAACAAAATCATCTAGATTATGGATAGATTATATAATAGCAATAGTTGTGTGAATAATGTCAACAAAAAAAAAACAGCAGAGTTGAGTTTTTTTTCCCGAAAATATTAAAATTGTTGTTACTTGTTACATAAAAATATGAATTACCACAAATGTTCTGCTAAATGTAAATACGAACTCTTGTAAATAAAAAAAAACTATTTGATAATAAAATACTTTATGAAATATTATCAAGTTAATTTCAATTGCGTGCATATCAAAACAATAACATATGCATTCCAAGTATATGTGAGATTGTATGATCAATTATTCCAAACATCAACAACAGAAGTTCGGTTAGTTATGAATAAACTCGGCATGTAGTTGTTATATTTCACTATTGCCTGTCAAAAATATGAAATCGCTGTAACAACTGTTTAATTATTAAGTTTTAGCGAATGTGCGCTTTATATATTGTAATAATATTTTGCGTGGTGTGATGTATATAATGTTATAAGCATACGCTTAAGTATATGCAACGTGTGTTGCTCGTTAGCTGATCATTGCTATAAATGCGCTACTACATTAATAAATATATGACAGTTGACGCATTTATTCAGTCAATCAATTACAATATATGGGGATTACTATATTAATATTATGAACGTGTATAATTTTCTATTACTGTTTTGAATAAAATAAATTGCGTTTATTCTAAAAAGTGGTAATTAGAGATGGTTCACTTTTATATTTATTTATTATTATGAAATGTATATCTGACAATACGGATGAATATATGTTTTACAATGGACTTTTCTAATCGTATGTATTGGACACCAACTGTAATAATGTCCCTTGTTAGCTGAGAGTATGCATAGAATAATCACAATTTTAAATCGTTTATGTTTTTGGTTGCTGCAGTAATAATTATGATAATATAGGAATGATTATGTCGTGTAGTAATTAAAATAACAAATCCCCTCTAGATTTGGCGCCCGAAGCATATTTTATCACGTTACTTGTGAGTTATATGTTTATTTATTTTATTAAGTATAACTATTGTTGCAGTCGAAATTCTGTAAATTGACAAAATTAAATCACTTTAAGTACGTCGGTACCGTATGTTGAGCGTGGCCATATCCAACTTTCTTTGGCGTTTTTCTCAAAATAAAATATACGAGATCTCGGAAACTAATGGTTCAATTGACCTGGTATCTGACATGAATATTTGATAATCTAGTTCGCCTACGCATGAACTATCGACCAAAATTTCTACACTCATTTTATGGTTGCCATTTCTACATGTTTATCATAATTTAATTTTGACACGCTGTACTATCTATCTATTTTTTGTTTTTGATTTTAATTTCGGATAATCTGTATGGTTGAACTCATGTATTCGACCAATACGAATTTTTCTCTTGTAGTTTCAGAATAAAACTTGCAATTTGACCGTTTTATTATATGTTTGAAAGGCAGCTATCTTTCGCGCGTGCATACATACATACACACACAAATACACACGCATACATACACACACATACATACACACACATACATACACACACATACACACACATACATACACATACACGCACACACATACACACACATACACACACACACACACATACATACACATTCACACTCATACATACATACACATACATACACAAACAAACAGACATGGTCGGAAAAATAGTCGAACTCGATTCATGAAGGATCAAAAGGTATAATTCCTTTAAAATTACGAGATCAAATATTATCATGATTACAATACCTACTTATTACTTCGTATGAGAAAGTGAAATGTAGAAACATATTTATTTAACGACAATGTGTAAACAATTATTTCGCTATAATGTAATATTCGGGTATTATCATCTATTGTACTCAAAACATTGTTAAATGCAGTCTACCCGAATAATTTTTACTTTGTGTAAATCCCTACAATATGTGAAATTCAACTAAACAGCATCCAACATATTAAGTAATTATACATTTATTACAATTCCAGGTGTAATGGCGCCACCCAGGAACGAAACAGGAACATTCTACGTGGCAGTTGGATGTGCCATCACAATGATTAGTGTTGTCGTAGTTGTTACATCCGCTGTATACGTCAAAAGCAAAAAAGTGAGACATCAAGATTCACTTCAGTAAGTATATTCATATATCATCACAGAATATGAATTCGCTAGATTAAAATGTAAGAAATAAATGATGCTATATATTTATACGTCTGAAACTCAGGTGAATAAGCTACCAAAAATATATGTATTTAACGTACTCTAAATTGTAGATTTCTTTTTATATTACATTGGTTTAAATTTTTTTACATAATTATGTTAAAGAAATTCGATCTATCAAGATATATTGAATGCCCAAGTTCAGCTGATATGTAGACTACTACTTTGTTGATGATAAAAAATAATTTTAGTTTTCAAATAACTAATTTTACTTTCTTATACGAAATATTGTAATCGAACTAGTTTTAATTGCATATACATATAAAATTTTAGATTTATGATTTTTTATATTATTCGGCGAAAAATCAATCTATTTTAATTTTTGTTTTATTATTTACAAAATTATAAATTTTGAAATATTTCCTATAAATATACCATTTGAATGACTATTGCTTTTATAATTCATGTATTTTTCTATTTGTTGTTATAGTTTATTATATTTGCATTTGATAAATTCATAATTATCTATATATATATTGCTTTCATCTTATGTTCAATAAGAAAATACAATATTGTTTTAATACAGAAAAGAAGGAATAAGTAGTGAATGCATCTTTGTTAAATGCGATACAAGTATTGTATGCTGGAAGTTAGGCAACAGAGTTGATGGTAGATTGAGGGAATGGTTCAATATTGATATAGGTGTGAAACAAGGTTGCGTGATGTCGCCCTGGCTGTTTAATATAGATATCGCTGGACATTATGTGGCGACAATGATGGTGTGACTGTTCCTGCTTTAGCTTATGCAGATGATGTCGAGGCTTTTGGTGAATCAGAAGAGCAATTGAGTAGAATGATTCAAAGTATAAGTGCAGTTGGAAGTGATATGAATCTTGTCCTGAATATAGATATATCAAAAGTTATGGTGTTCGAAACCAATGAATGCAGGACAGTGTGTAATATTGTGGTAAATAGATATCGACTAGCTAAAGTTAAACAGTTAGTTTATTTGGGTTCTTAGTATATAGCGATGGAGAGTATGAATGCGAGATTGAGAGTGTCTGCTGGTTGTACGATTTTAGGAGCGTTGGGCATGTTTGCAAGAAATTTAAATTTTACTAAGGATGAAAGTACAATGGTGTACTTGTGTCGTCGTTGATGTATAGTATGGCAAATCAAGCATAAAAAGTCAAATTATATGGAATGGTCATATTGAAAGATTGTCGGAAAAGAGTTACGTAGACGAAGATGAATAGTGTTAGAATGAGAGGCCATCCTCGGAATGAATACATATATGATTGAGAATAAATTTCGTGAAAGAAAATTGTAAGCAAGTGGAATACAAGAGCATGTATAAAGAATTTGATGTGTTCGAACATTGCCAAGATGTGAAAGAATGTATATATGTGTATATGTATTGTATGTTCTTGTTGAACTGAAGATGATAGCAGCATGTAGTTTTTGTACCTGCAGAAATGTCTGTTTGTTGTTTGTTGCAGTACTAGTTACACAAGTGCGGCATTCGGTAGTAACCAGAATGTGTTCATAAGGTTAGACTCGGTCGGACGAGCAGCAAGCGTAGGCAGTGGCAGCTATGCGACAATAGCCAGCATCCAGAAATATCCTGTCAGCTCACGCCGGTCACCGTCACCGTATGCAACCACCCATATCGCATTCACTGATAACGGTGGACACATGTACGTTAAACCGGAGTATTGTCCGTCCCGTGTTTCCTATTATGCTTCGTCGCAACTTACTCACCTGTCACAGGTAAACAAACAAATATCACCTTTATATATTTTTTATCTTCAGTTTCATTTTTACTCAAACGAAAATACATATGAAAAGCTTAAGTTTACAGTTATATTTCTAAATATATACATAGGTTTTAATATAAATTCGTTTCATGACATACATGTAAGGATTATTTTGTAAAATTTCACATTTTATCTTTACCTCGCTTCAATATATATTCTTCAATTTCCTATATTTGTTTTTAAGTAATTATTTTCATTATTTTAAGGATTAAATTCACTTTCAGAAAAGTTTCTATATTATATCTCTTTGCTAATTATAATCCAAGATTTAAAATTTAATTATATTGCTTCAATTGGAAATTTGTTCAATTATCTTATGCTTTTGTATCCCTAGAAAGTGCTCTCCACTCAAAATGTAACGTAATCCAATGTTGATTAAAACGCTGTAGATCTGTAGGTAACATCCCTCGTAATAATTATTAAAAATAAATTACATATTTTCTGGATATAATATCATATATCGTATTCTACCCTCAACTTAAAGTGTGTGTGTCTATGAGATGTGTAAGTGTGCGCTTATATCCTGAAGTGTTTCCATTACGGTTCTCATATATACGGTATATATTGGCTTGTTTGATGAGTGCTTTAGTACTTTGATCTGCGATCAATTTAAAATTCTTCAGACCCCAAAATACAACTAGGGCACTGCCTGCCCCTGACGCAAGAGAAACCGTCGTTAGTTGCGGCAACCGTCCAACTCTACATCCCCCACTCCTTATCTTCTCTTTCCCAAAACCGATTTAGCTACAACCATTTACAGTAATCACGTTCACCCTCTCTTGAGTCCAATGCAATGTGTGTTCTGTATAGATCTCAGTCCAATATAATTGTATTCCTTTTCACACATTGCTACATTCTATACAAGAGTTGTTTTTTTTACTCAACCTCTTAGCTATTAAAACATTTCAGCTCACTTCTATACAGTAATGCACAAAACAATAGCATCTATCTTGAAATTTCATCGAGGAGCTGTTGATTAAAGACGATATAAAACCAAATTTGTTTTGCACTATTTTACGTTAATTGAAAAAGTTATCCAGCTTTGTCCCCTGTTCCGGCGCAATCACTAACTGTGTTTGCTTGTCTGTATGTACTATAATTGGTGACGGGAATCGGATACCTGTGTGGTGTGTGAGAGGTACAAAACAGGTGGCATTATACACTGTCTTCTCTTGACGAGAACTTCTATTAATTCGTCCCTTGTTCTCTCTGGAGATTTTCTGAAGGATTGTTTTCAGTATTTTGATTGAAATAACTCCGACAGTGGTGGTTCTGGTTTGTTTATAAAGTCGATTCCGACGCTATATAGCCGAGGATACGATGACGATCGTAAAGCCAACATTACGAACGAACGACTCGAAAACCGAAAATAATAAAAGTCTCGTTCTTTAACTAACTTCGCGCTTTGTGTATCTTTATTCCCTGAACATCGTCCATGTTATTACTGAGTATTAAACTTTTGTTCTCATCAAACATGGATATGTATATCTGTGTTGTCGGGTAATCATTTCGAATTTTAATTCCACTTCTGTTTTTGGATGTGATTCATTGTTTATTTTATTTCGTTTGCTAAACTCACTCCTTAAACGTAATGTTGGTTCCAATTACCATAATTATACTTACTTGCGATGACTATCTAAATTTGTTCGTTTTGTATGTTACTGACAACGTAACAATTCGCGACAATTACGAAATTTTGATGATACACAAATGCATAAACGATACGTTATAAAAATGAATAATTGCGATAAATAGAAACAAATTACATTCTAATAGGAATGTATTTGGTGATATTTATGGAATAACCCTATTGTATATTTAGTACTTAGGCTCCGCAGCAGATATTTTTTCAGTTTCGGATTAATCTGAATAATGAATTGAGATAACCTTTTACTTAAAGTTACCAATCGCTACATATATGAGATATGATACTATATTGTAATAATTGATAGAATTGCAGTCTTGGTTTATTTTAATTGAACTCTACGTTTTGCCATTGCCTATACATTTTTCGGTAGATTAAATAATAAACCAAGAATAAAATCCCA
Organism: Nebria brevicollis; assembly: GCA_944738965.1. NCBI lineage: Eukaryota > Metazoa > Arthropoda > Insecta > Coleoptera > Carabidae > Nebria > Nebria brevicollis. The sequence continues at coordinate 12,889,589 of OX122899.1, read as the reverse complement.
TTAATTATTGCTCCTTACCAAACTTGATATCTTTAAATACATAAATTTATAAGTAATGCATTTAATAAAAACATTTCGCTATTATTAAAATTATATAAACATTATAATCTTTGAGCATTTTATATAAGCACATTTTACAATTCGTAATAAAAAAGTTTTATTTCTGGAAATGTTTTCGCATATAAAACGAAAAATACATGAATATATCATGTCAAATATCAAAATAACTTTCACGATCTTTTTTTTTTATTGAATGTTTATATAAAAATACATATACAAAACTTTATATTGTTTCTCATAAAAATGGGACAGCATAAAGAATATTATCTGCAGTTTCTTTCACTGGCCTTTCATATACGTAGTGTGTGTATATTTTGTTTAAAAAGGACGATATTAAAACTCAAAATTACAGAGAGTATAATTATTCATTGTGCTATATTAGAAACCACTATGACCGGACGTTTCTTAGTTTTCCAATTAACTTAAAACTTTTTATTTATATATCAATTGTTTTAATTTTTTGCTTAACTATGAAACTTATGGCAATCACTGCTATGTTAAAACATTGACAAGCCTTGTTGATACGATTTATAAAATATAATTTTACATACCTACGTATCCTGACAACATAAATAAGAAATTCAATAACGCTGAATTTTACCTTAGAAAGTCTACATAAACTAACAAAATTTAATGAGCAGCTTCAACCAAACAACAACAGTACATTTCAACATTTCAGCGCAATAATTGTACCCTATAGTGAACTAACTACTAAACACATAAGTGTCATTACTTTGTTAGATTATGTTTCATGTATCCCTCGTTACCAATGTCATTTCCCTAATGCAATCGGTGACAGTATGTTTTATTTAAAATTACAGGAGTGTCAGGAGACATATGTACATATGTATCAATGATTTTATACTTTTTTGTTGAGAGTGTGAAAATTTTAACGTATTTCTCGTATATATTTTCTTTAACTAGAACAATTTGACTAGAATATATGGATCGACCAGATTATTAATTCATATTTTTAAAACTACGTATAAATATACCCCATGTTTGTTAAAATATCAATAAAAACAACAATCATAAACTTATTTACCCTTTTTGGAAGAAATATTTTATTTAAAAAAATACATAATTCTTAATGAAACGGTTGTCATTTATTTTATATAAAAAAACATTTTTAGTAAATTTTAACTTTGGATATTTTTTTTATTTTGTAATATTACTTAAATATTTATATTATTAATTGATTGTGTAGTTGGCACTTGCTGAAATATATTTAAATTTTCTAAATAAATAAAATACTCGTCAATTTTTAACGCCTTCTTACTTTATTGTTTAATCGACGGGTTTCGAATTTTCTGTCATCTGCAAGTGTTACAATGGTTATACATCAATATTCAAATCTACATCACTTATAAACTGAATTTAATGTTAAGAAGATTTACATTTAATTTAGTTTACAAGTGATGTAGATTTGTATATTTACGTATTGTAACACGTGAAGATGACTGAAAACTCGTAACGCGCCGATTAAATAATAAAACGAAAATTCGTGTTTTTTTTTTTTAGTTATACATATTGAGAAAAATTCTTATTAAAATTGGTTTTTTTTAAATTTTAGATTTAAAGTAATAATCGTATTTTTAATTTTAAAAATTTTGAATCTAAAGCAAGAGAATTAAAAATGAATAATTTACTGGTCATTTATAAATTTAAAACGTACACATATTTTCTTTTATTTATTTGGTGATGGTAATTAATTATAAAATGTAACACATAAAATCATTCAACACATATTTATTCATAGGAACATGAGTAAAGAATCGATTGTACGATATATTGTAAAGGTAAATAGATACAGTTGCATCTGTACTCATGGGATTAAAGCAGCTTAGTCACGCACTAGTGCACATTCAATTTGGTGGCGCGTTAGACGACGACGACGTCGAGAATATACGCTAGCTGCCTTGCCTCGAGGGTAGGTTGGGTGATTTCGATGTGAGGTTGAGTTCGATATCGCCACTCCGTGTCGCATTGTAACCAAATACGCACGACATTCAACCTAGACAAAATGTCATTTGTTTCAGTCAATACGAATAATAAATCAATCGTAAACACACAATGATTAATTGTCTTATACTTTTAGTTTATTGGACAAAAGAAAAAAATTTATTTGACTGCATATTTACTTTACTATACCAATACGACCAACTAAACTTTGAATTTGAATTAATATTGTTTTTGATTATATATTTATTGCAATTCGTTATTATAGGCAGTTGTAAATAAAGAACAATTGTTTATATAGAAATCTATTACAGTTATAATATATATTATAATATAATATACATTATATTATAATATGATATAAATTCTACATTTTCAGTGCTAATATTATAACATATCAAATGGGAAGACAGAAAACCCTTTACATTCATTTAAATTTTTCGCTCGTATGTTTTTTTTGCTTCATTCATTCGTATCTACATACATATCAAATTCTTCAGAAATGAACGGGTAATAAATCGTGCTTTCTGTTGTGCGTCTAGACGCATCTCGAGTGAATTTATCAATAAATCGTTTAAATTTAACAAATTTACGTTCTTCATGTACTGTGGTTTTCTATTTTAATAAATTAATATCTTGACAAATACCAAACAAACGAAAAAATTGATAGGTACAACTTATGATAAACGAACATTCCATTCCATATTTTCCTTTCTTATGCGCAGTATAATTATTGTAATCATGAAAAACTTCGATCTCAAGATTTTAACTGAAATATATATTTTGACCCCTAAATCGAGGATGACCAATTCTGGAATGACGTCTGGCTGTGTGTGTGCATGTGTGCGCTATACAGCCTATACGGTTGAAAATAAAATTATAAAACATAAAACTTAAGATTTTTATATACCCAGCAAGATAACCTCCTATTTTAGAAAAGAATATTCCAACCGTAGTGCATGTTTACTCTAGTCATTTTTTGCCAGTTCTGCTATAACTCAAAAATGATAGTACTTCCAGCAAAATAAGTAATGTTAAAAATAAGAGATATTAATATTTCACAAAACTTTTATTTTGAAAAACTTTTCAAAAAAGGTACAGGTTACAAAAAAATGGTTATTGAAATTTGTTCATATATTATTTATTTTACATATATCGTGTCAACTATGCCTGTCAATTGTTCAACATAAATAGCAAAATTTTTTTTTTTTTTAATTCTAACGATCTTACCAAAATGCGCATAAGAAAGTTCTGTGTCAGATGTTTTAAAGACATTTTTCAATTCGAGATACTTACGGACATTTACGACCGAATGCTTAAGCTCTTCGGTATCACGTACAACGCACGCGTGCCTACACACACACACGCACGCACTCGCGCGCGCACACACACACACACACACGCACACGCACACGCACACACCCACACCCACACACACACCCACACACACACACACACCCACACACACACACACACACACACACACCCCGATTCATGGAAGGTCAAAAGCTATATTTCCGTTAAAATCTCGAGATCGAATGTTTTCATGATTACAATACTTGTTACGTCGTATATGAAAGTCAAAATGAACTAATAAAACAGTATTGAAGGTAAAATGATTCTGTTCTTTAATAAATTTTCCTAGCATTGAGTGCGCCATTAATGCAGGAAAATATATTAGATATGGAAGTTAAATTAAATTCTTTATGTATTATACATATTTAATGAGCTTCGAATATAAGGAAACATCAATAAACAAATAATAGTAGCAAATGACCGGATAAAATATTATGTAATTTTATTACGACTTTTATAAATTATTTTCCATTATCTATTGTATTAAATTTCTATCATTATTGTTTGATAACCATAATGGTCCTATTTGTAGGTGTACACAGTAATATATAATAATAATAATAATAAAGGAGAGAGCAACAGCATATTCTTTACAAATGGCCTTATGAAGAATATGACATTTCTTACGAGTTTTGGTCTTTGATATATGTTCAGTGGATTCTATACATTATTTCAAATCGTGTATTTAGTTTATTTGTTTTCTCATTACTATAAATTACATTTTTTTTTTCATTTACATAAAAATGTAATTATTATTGCCTGTAAAATATTAATTATTTCTTTTACAAGATTCGGCATTAGTAATATAAATAAAAATAGTAATATTTTAACCGTTCCGACTTATGAGGATGACTATGGGTTTACCTAAAATTATAAAACATTTTTCTTCATTATTTAAATATTTAAAAAATTAGTAAAAATAATGCTATGAAAAAATTTACACGATATAATGAAAAATAATTTTGCTAATGTATTTTTTTTGTTTTATTGAAAAAAATATTAATTTTTTTTGCATATCCCTGCATCAGGCGCATATGATCCTAATGACCTTGAAGTCTAATGACTCATACATTTTTAATTCATAAATACTTAATATTAAAAAAAAATAATTTTTTATTTCCAGTAATATGCAAAAATACGTTTCCAATAAATATAACATTTCTCTAAGATTTAGATTGTATATTGTAGCTCCACCTTTTGTAAATATATAGTAGTGCTTGTTGTTTTTACCGCCCGATAGATGTCTCTAGTTGAACACGCGCCACTATATATAAATGCGTCTATAAACAGTGGCGTGCATTTTCGATAAAAATTTCTTTTCAGTCATATAATAATTTTAAATATTGGGTGTAATTAAAAATTACACAAATATAATATAATGTAATTACTTTCAATAACTTTGGTCAATTCAAACAATAATAGAAATATATAGAATCTCAAATATTTTTTATCTGTCCATAGTAATGCTTTAAAAAATTACTAGAAACAATTTTGGGGGAAATATATAAATTCAATTATTACAAATATTTATAATTTGTAATCAGCGCTTATACGAAAAACAAAATGTCATAGCAAGGGTTGTGAAATTTAATTTTAAGAGAAATTAATATATAGTTTTTACTTTCATAATTAAACAGATGTAAAAGTTAATATATTTTTTTAAATAACTACGAGCGACATCCTATTACTTATGTTATTCATATAGTATATATTATAAACTTGAATCATATATTTAGCATAAGTTTTAATTTAAACCATGCTCTATTGTAACAAAATGATTATTTAATATTATTTTATTATATATTTTACAGGTCACGCTACATGATCCGCGCATGTTCGATCCAACTGATAGACTGCGGTCTCTATCGGTGCAACGCAAAACTATTAACACCAACATGCTGCTACAAGAGGGCACTTTCGGTCTTATATACCGAGGCACCTATTCCAATGCTGATTCTCAAGAAGTATTCGTAAAAACCGTATCGGGTATGAAATATATGTTTACCTTTAGTGTTAATTTTGAAATATTTTAATGATCTACAGCAACAAAATATTTTTATAGATAGAAAAAAGTTCTATATTTTTAATTTTATTGTGAATTCAAACTTTAAGCATATTTCAATATAAAATTAAATTTAATACTCTTGATTCCTAGATGGTGAAACTTTTACTTATAAAATAATAAAATACTTCTTGATTTATCTTATTATTTTCTTATTTAAATCAATTGAACTTCAAAAATAAAAATTATAATTTCTTGTACCGTATTCATATTTAAGCGTTTAATTTTATACCAAGCCTAAACTTAAAGAAATAATCGTATATAGTTGTACATGAATTAAAAGAGGATGTATTATTACTTTAGTATACGTTTATTTTCTCTATGAATAGGCGCGTAAATATTTTGATAAAATTAAGAGGAAGCATTTTTATTTATCGACTAAATTACTCAACAATTCATTATTTTTCTGAGAATACCCGTATGAATAATATTATATGGCATTGAAAATGATATTTATTCTATATACTCCCTAATGCTATGCTCGCGCCAATGCTCTCTTTTAGGTAGGTCAGCACTTTATATTAAACTCATTTACGTTATTAAGCAAACATGTTTAGATCCACTGCCATTTGAAAAAGAAATATTTAACCTTTCTGTAACTGAACTACCTACAGCGTGTTGGAAGCATTGATGTTAGCACATTGTGAAACGAAAACGTGTATTACTATTTGTGACGTCTTGTAAATTTTATTTATAGTAGAAATTTAAATTTCTAGATAGAATATTATGGAATAGTAACATCTATTTTAGTTTTATTGGAAAATTACAGATTAACCCGTCATATAAGTGTCTAGGGTGCCGGAAGCCTATATGCCTCAATTTCGGGATTGATACTTTTTGTTTTAATTCTTTTGAAAAAGTAATTTAAATTTATTCCTTACTATCTCATATGCACATCGAATATTAATAACAATACATAAATTACGATTTATTTATCATTATCAATCAAGACTTATAATTACGTAATAATAAATGAATGAATAATTATGATTATGAAATGAACAATACTATTTGTTCTTTGTTTTCGTGTCTAGAAGGACACGCAACATATTTATACACCATTCTTTTTGGTATTACTTCAACTGGTGGTTAGAAAATTTAGGAGGGAGCAGCAAAAATAACTCGTTTGTCGCTCTCTTTGGGATAGTTTCGTATGTAAATCGACTGTGTTAGTTATTTGCTTCATTTCAAGGTCGCGGTTTTTTTTTTGTTAGACCTATCCCCACTGCTACGTTTTTACTTTCATACTAACTTCCCAGTATTTACAAAACTTGATTTCAAAATTCTCATAAATTAATATATTAATTACTTTATCGCCCTTTCTCCTGGACTACACCACCTACATTTTCCACATACAATTCTCCTTTCATTGCAAATAAATTTCTACCACTCCATTTGATGAAAATAGGATATTATGTATGTATGTAAATATACGAAGGGCACTCAAAATGAATTGATATTGTAAACATGACCTAGAATATAATATCAGAGTAAATTTGTCGTATCCTATTTTCATCCTAAAATAATATTCGTAATTCATCTTTAATACTAATTTGCTTGTAATCGTGACGTCATTTTACTGTAAATACAAGGTCAGAACACAGCTGATCATAGATAAAATTGGTATCCACGTACAATACAAAGACATGAGGCGAGCTAACCCATATGATTGTAATTATTATGTGTAAATAATTGTTGCTTTCACATGTGAATTATTATTAGTAATATTTTGAATTTACCAATGAAAAGAGGGTTATGATTCTTTTATTCGAAAAAATGTAAAACTCCCAATTCTTGATATTCTCATTCAATTTTCAAGGAAATTTTCGTAATTTTATTACGATAGAACAATTAGGCAAAAAAAATATCTTTCATAGCAATTTAACATCTATACATTAAAAAGTTATATTTAATTATTTTAATTAGAATAACTCTTTTGTTTGTTTTTTTTAATTATTATATGCGTCAAATTACAATTTAGATAATAATTATAAGATTTTTGGAAAATGTTACTATTCCGATGAAAATTTCCGGAGGCTTAGACGTTTTACCTCAAAATTTGACCACATACATGATATTATAAACAATCAACTGAGTCCCATTACATACCTACAACTAACAATTACCGATTCATCTTAAATGCACGTGTATTACAAATTTTAAAAAGATTGTTAAATGTAATATGATAATACAAATAGACATTCAAAATTAATAATTCATTCAATAAAGTACGTTGTATCCGGTATATTGATAGTAAATAATATATGCACATAACAATAACAAAGCGTAAATTCGTAAAGAAATTACATTTTAGTGTTCCTTGTCAAAACATATTTCATAGCTCGGTTCTTAATTAAAATGTTGCTTTTTTTATCGAAAAATATTATATACATATCCTTTCATTTCCGAAACACTCACATCACTTCTGTCACTTAATCTTTTACTTCATTCAATTCTTCATAAGCACTCTTCTATTCCGCTGGCTCACAACTTTTCTTTCATGCAATTCATTCGCAATCATACGCATACATTTCTTCTAAGGGCAACCCAGCATTCTCCCACGTTTTCCACGTAAATCTTCTTTGTCAACCTTTCATCCGACAGTCTTTCAACATGACCATATCAGCTCATTTGGTCTCATCTATTCTACGTATAACATTTTTGATAATAACGATAATACGTATTTCGTTTCTTGTCTCTCTTGGATACACCATAAATACCACTAACATTTATATTTATTTATTTTGAGCATTTCCAGTCTATTGATAACGTTTAATTCTAAAAATTTTCTATTACCGGTATCGTTAAAGTATTCGATTTCTTCCTAAAGCTTTTTGGGAGTACATAAGAATTAGCTACGTTTATGTTTTAATGGATAATGAAATAAGTCAGTAACCAGTTACGTGGTTATAATACTTACTTTAACGTTGCAAATATTATGTTAAAATCTATTGCCCATGAGTGGGCAACACTATATAATTGCCTTTTATAAAAAAATCAAAGGTCATTGAAAAAACCGTCGAAGAATTTTCTGCATTCGTCATGAATTTATTTATTTAGATTGCGTAAGAAAGTAGCCATTTAGTTTTGTATTTTCTGTATAATTAATTGAAATTTTCACTATACAGAAAAAGCGTAATTAAAATAAATATTGCTACACGAATAATTATTGCTGCTGGTAATAAGTGGCAATAATAGTTCGATTATGTTCTTGAATTTTGAATTGCCACTTTACGAAATCAATTATATAGTTTTTTTTTTAGTGTAAATTAATGCTGCTACATATATAAAAATTTTAACTATTGATAACACTGAATAAAATTAGGTATAAACTTCAATTGTTGATTGTTTGTTTTAATGATAACATAATCGAAAACTATTATTATCGAATCAATCAGAACACACGCAACTATCGATGACCAATCAGGTGTATTTTATTTGCACACCAATCATAATATTTAATTTTATTTACTTTTTGTTTAAAAAGCTCTACACTATTAGCTCGTAAAATTCATATACGATAAAATATTCTGATATTTGTTTTTCAAATTAATTTTTTTTTTTCAATTAATAATATATATGTTTTAATTTAGATAACTTCCATATCCAACTTTAGAAGGCTATAGATTCATTAATAATGTTCGCATCTAAACTGTTCTTATTACCTTAAAAGATGAAGAACGTACTTATAAATTCATTCATACATACATAACATTCCTCATCAAATGGGGTGGCAGAAATCCCTGTACATTCTTTCACATCTTGACAATTTTTCCCCATTCAATTACACACTTCTTTCACTTCATTCAAATTCTTCATACACGCTCTTGTATTTCACTCACACTGTTCTTTCACGCAATTCATTCTCAATCATATTTATCCAATTATTACACTATTTGTGAGAAAATAATGACGAAACAAATCTCTTTTTTTATTGTGCATAGGATATTTTTACGCGATTTTGAGACTAAATGCTATATATATTTAAACATTTACAGAAAATTGTAAACTAACTTTAAAATAAAAATAAATAAACATAAAATTACATTAAATAGAACCGTACCGGTTCGACTTCGTAAATACAAATGTTTCCTACAGGATACATTACGTTATTTCTAACATTAGGGTATCACTTGTATATTTCTAGGAGTTGCATCTAAAAACCAAGTAACAGTATTTTTAGCAGAGGGTACGATGATGTACGGCGTCTCCCACAAAAACATTCTTTCGGTATTGGCAACCAATTTGGATAACCCGAAACAGCCATTACTAGTCTACCCTTACTTCAACAAAGGAAATTTGAAAAGGTATGCTAATGCCCTCGGAGTTATCAGAAAACCTTGAATATATTTTCAAACAACAAAAACTCATGTTAAATCCTTTATTTTTTCTCCTGTAGCATATAATATACTCTTTCAAAGACATCGTAAACGATTAAGACCCTTGCGCTAGAAAAAAAATTATTCTTAACTTAGTTTCAAGTTCAATCTTAAGTGTAAAACAAAAAAATAAAATAATACTAATATTCTATATCTCTTACGATAGTATATTTATAGCTTATAAATATCTGTTAATACTATAGGTAAATATTTATAAACAAAGTAATTCTGTACATTTATCTATGAGGAACATAGTTTCACTTTTTTTTTACTACAAACTTCTAACAGCTAACTTTGTTTATTTTTCTATTGACAGCTGTACAAATTACATAATATCGATTTAAATAAATGCTAAACTATTATAAATTTCATTTTTATTTATCAGGTAGTCTATTCAAATCGCCATTCTAGTTACATGCAAATTTAGTTCGTATCGAAATATCTGTTTCACAGAGAAAATTAGAATATTGTCCATCTTCTGAAACTTTAATATGATTTATTATTCAGATCATACAAACTATAATTCAGATTATATATAATAATATATGGATTATAATGCATGAAAATTTAAATGATTTATTTTACAGTTATAGTTATCTAAATTTGACAGATTTGTATGAAATATAATACTTATGATATTTATTATCATTCTCTAATCAATTTCTCCCTATGAACTCATTCTCGGGTAGTTCAAAATGCTCTATTACATCCCTTAAATTTATTTCTATACTATGCTACAATAATATGAATTTCCCCAATTTTTATGAAATTTATTAGTTTTTCATAAATTCTAATTTGCTGATTTTCTGCCATAAAGACTGTATTGATGATATTTATTCAGACTGTTTACCTAAATTTTTTGTTCTACGTAAATAATTTATTTTTGCAAAATTGATCGCCAATATTGAAAATTTGCTGTATTATGATCAGAAAATGTATTCCATATTTTTATTTTCTCTATGCTTGCAAATGTTTGTGTGTGTGTAGGTTTCTAATAAGTTGTCGACATCGTGGTGAAGAACAGTATGCTCTTTTGACGCAAGATCTTGTGGACATGGCCATTCAAACAGTATTAGGAATAATGTATCTGCATAGTCAACATATTTGCCATAAAGATATTTCTACAAGAAATTGCGTGTAAGTATATATACATTATATTAATCTAGGGCATAAAAAAACAACGTAAATAATAACGAATTAAAGAAAAGCACCAATATATCAAGCTTTTCATAGATAATGAAATATGAACGTATACGATCTACTTATCAATAAAATAATGCAAGAAACAGATCACAAAGTATATTTATTTATTTATCTATAACTAATGTCGTTTCATACAGTAAAGGCTAAAACTATCAAAAATTGATATAGGATTAATCCACATGTATAATAAATAATTGTAATAAATTATTATTGTTTAGAAATTTAATGAATTTATTTGAAATCACTGATATTTGATTAAGAAATATTTAATTTTTCATATACTATATATAAATGTTCAAATGATTCTGAAACGTTTTTGATATTTCGTATTATTATTAATTGGCAAATATTCATCAAATGAGGAAATCTTTGCAAAAACTGCATAACAAGTACTTTTTTTTGTGAATGTTGTGATGTATAAGCTTTCGTTTTTATATATAAAACATCTGCAGTGTCGTGCACTGGACTTTATTATACGTAGTAGGTATATTTTGTTGAGATACGAAAGATATTCATCATGCTTTATTAGGAATTAATATGCCCGGGTGTTTTTTAGTTTTCAAATTAATTAAAAGTCTAACGAAATATATGTATATACATATAACATTTTTACTACTAACCTTTGAAACGCTATTTCACTTATTCTATAAGTTAGAATAGATGTTAAATGTCAAATTTTAAATTATTTTCAGCATCTTCGTTTTCCTTTTTAAACTGTTTAAAGGCAAAGTTACTACTATTTATTAAATATAATTTTTAAATAATATTTAAGTCATTTAAGAACTTCAGTTACAGTTTTCTTGTAACAGAAATATTTTATATATACTTTGTAAAATTGTACCTTCGAATATCTATTGTGCTACAATTTTATAAATTCACGTTTATTTTAAAATTTAGTTGATGCAATTGGCTATTCAATAAAATTTAAAATTTTTACATAGCAAAAATATGTTGTACCAATTACATAATAATTTAAACAACTTGTAGTTCGTATTTTGTAATTAAAATTTATAGCTTGAAAGAATGTCATGAATAAGAAATACAACTCTTATCGCGCATTAAAATATTACTTGATATTCAATTATAACATTTACTTATCAAATACTAATTATTCGGCCGATATTAAATGTTTATAATGTACTAACATTTATAAGTAATTCAAAAGAAAAAAAATGATTTTATACGGTCACTGAGTTCTAGGAACAAATTGATAATAATCGATATTATATAATTGAATTAAAATCCAGATAATGTGTACGTCTATCACAGTAAAGTCATTCTAAATCGGAATGAAAGTATGTGAGAGTATGAGCGATGAATATAAATGAAGCGCACGATGTATGTTGCGATAGTAATAGATAATACGAATGTATGTGCTTGAAATAAGGGTGGCATGCCACCCCATTAATATGATATGCAATGTACGAATGAATGTATATATCAATCAAAACAAAGAATCTGAATTTAATTAGAAAACAATAGTCACTCATTGGAAAAATTTCCCAAAAGAAGCACATGTTTTGCAAATAGATATTTCACCATTATATTATTTGACGTATTTCGTTAAATAATTACAAATATGTTGTTCATTGAAGCTAAAAAGAATAAGGCGGTATTTAATGGGAACTAAATAACAATAATAAATAAATAATTCATTCTCGGTTGATTAAACGCTCACAATCGAGTCGTTCGCTCGCTTGCATAATTTGAAACATTTTTAAAAATTGAATGCCCACAATAATACAATCATCACAGACATCGCTTGTTGCGCTGTTCACATCCGCGAGAGAAACATATAAAGTCACTTCACTTATCGTTATCGCATGCTATCAAAACTTATTTCCGCATACATGTAATTATTTACTGGTAAACTGTTTTTAATATGAAGGCCAAATATACGTCATTTGATAGCTTTAGTGACATTATTACTTTCACAAAAATGTTTGTACTTTTTTCTTTTATCAAATAAATTTATTTAATCATACATAACATACAATATTTTCCCATTACCCTTCCATATAAAAGTTCTTTTAGTTATCTACTGATTAATTAATTACACAAAATATAAAAAACCGTTTTGTTAACATTAACAGAGTAAACATTACGGATAATATTTATGCATTCTGCATACCAACATAATATGACATAAATAATAAAATTAGAAAATTAGTGAAATATTATAAACTGTTATTTTATAATATTTGTATACGTTCATACACACACACACACACACACATATGTTAAAATCAAGTAAATTTTCAAAAGAAATTATTCTTGTCAAAATAACAATTTCAGGTGATTTCCGAGCTGCATAAAATTGATTTTTTATTCTAAAATGATATGTATGTATAAGTTATAATTATGTATTCACGCACGGAGAACACGTTTCACTATCATTTGGTTTAATAATTTTCTCTGGGAACTAAATTATCCTCATATGTTTCCAAATGAACGAGATGTGTTTCTTATTTTACTTACAATGAGATAAAATTTATCTTATTAAAATTACCTGAATTTATGTAACTGTGGTATCATATTTAGTAAATTGGAAGTTAATTTAATATTAAATAGCTTTACTTACCTCTAAACTTAAGCGGTCTAACCACTATTCCCGATTCATCACTGCCATTGATTAGTTCAGCAATTATTAGATATTCGTTTTTGCCAATGAATAATTATTATGGAAAACAATTTCTTGAATTCTAGATAAAATAAAAATGCCTGGTATATGTGCAATATATTTTAAAATATAAATCCTGCAGTTATCTTTATTTACAAAAAGATCTATTCTTTTAAAAATAAACTTGAATAATTATTTTTGACCTTGTTTTAACTTATAGAAATATTCGTAAAAATCTTTTAAATTTTGTAAATAAATCATTGATCAATATCACGACGAAAAATTGTGCAATTTTATATTTTTGAATCTATTTCTAGAAATAGATTGACTGAAAAGAGTAACATACAATAATGACCCAATGGCAAATTTAGAAATAGATACTATTTAGCAAAATATTAATAATGCAATTTATTATGTGATTTATCTATTGATATCTATTTTAGTTTTGTCCATGGGAATCATCTTTATCATTACCGCTCTAAGTGCCGATATTTACCCATAATTACATGTAATACATAGAGCAACATTACGAATGCGTTTAAAATTTATTAAATAACTCGTACAAATATAACAACATTTGCATGGCGCAACGATTTATTTGTATGTATTAAATTTGATCAACGGACAATACTCGGTGAACTGTTTATTTTAACGACTGATATTTATAGTGATATTTTCTTTCTTTTTTATATGAAATCCATTTCAAAATCGTTAACGTTTTATATCTGGCTTTCGGTTCAAGGTTATTGCTCGCCAATCACTTACCAAACGTTTTATTGAAATATTTACACCATACAAATTCTATTAGGACAGTTTTCACTAATACGTATTATATAATTTTATAATTATTTCATAGAAAACTCTACTCTTATTTCTCTCGTAAATGCTGTATTTCTTTTGCTATTCAACAATTCTACCAAAGTACAAATACAAAGGTAATAATGTTTTTGTTTATTGCTAGATTTCGCAATTAAATTGTTATTGCAAATGAAATTCCTGACATTTTCTTACTACTTGGTAAATATTGTATAAAATTATTTATCAAACCTAAAATATGTAATAGTGTAAATAAAGAAAAACCTTACGTATTCGAAGATAGCACAGTGCGCTGTATGAACATGCTATCTATCAACTTTGGAATACATGGAAATTCAGAAAATATCCAAGAATTAAACAGTGAATATCTTATTTGCAATAATACCGGTTGCTTAATCTTTAAAAAAAATGTCCTGTATATAAGACTGCGTACAGCTTGCCAAAATAATTACTTCGATTAAAATGATTTGCACTTGAAAAAGTTGTGTGTATTTTGTATATTTTTTTCAAAAATGATACAATTAAATGACAAATAATTAAACTATAGCGTAATTTAAAATTATAAATAAAATTCTATTTTTTGAAAGATGCAATCTTATAAAATTATGTTTTGTTTCTTTTTCTTATTTTTAATTTCTGAGCAACGTTCATCATAAAGATTCTTGGAGTTCTTACCAAGGGGAACATTTTAGTATTTAGGTACACATATTACGTAATTACGTGAGCACTGACCATATTTAAAATAATGTATGATGGCAATACATATATGTTAAATAATATTCTTTTAATACTATACAAAATTTTAGGTATCCAATATCCATCCAAATAATTCTAAAAACGTTCAACACTACATTTGAGTTTCTGAAATTGTATTAGATCGTAAAAAGTTTTATATCATTAAAAAAATCACTCTGAAAGAAATATAGTAATTATTACTTTTTTTGTGCTCTTCATTTGGAACAGTATTTGTGAAGCGGCAAGGAATTTCCTTGAAAATAATTTTTTGAACACATAATTAGAATCCACAATTAAAAAGCAAAACATTTTTTTCTTCTACAACAACATTCAAAGCAATAAAATTCTCAGATACAAAATAATTTTGATAATTATATCTTCTACTACTAAAAATAATTATAGACGTAAAGTCAACACTACTAAAAATATATTTAAAATAATGAAATACTATATCGTAGACGAAATAAATAATTTTTTTTTCACCATATATATATATATATATATATATATATATATATATATATATATATATATATATATATATATATATATATATATATATATATATGTATATATATATATATATATATATATATATATATATATATATATATATATATATATATATATATATATATATATATATATTTATTTATTTATTTATTTATTTATTTATTTATTTATTTATTTATGTATGTATGTGCGCAGAAGAATTTGCACATAATCGCGTCAAACAACATAAGTGACTCTTTATATCCTTATTTAATTCTGGTAAACAGGAAAGGTCTATTGGATAATTTCCATATGTGTATAAGAATCAAATTAATCAGACGATTTCCCATTTGAATTAAAAATTTAATTCTATTTTAATGAATTATATATGTATATACAGTGTATAACGAACCCGTTTATAGAGTATTCGTGATTATAACGAACCTTTCAGGAACACACTAATGATATCCTATACCTCGGTTATAGCGACCCATGTTGAATGCAAAATAGGCATTCGTTATATTTTATATTTGTTTATATATTAAATTTTCGTCTCGCAATTTAAAACATATTACATCATGGCAAAGGAAAAAAATCAGAATAATACATCTGAATATGCAACATTTGCGGATGTGCGTAATCTAAATTTCACTAATCAAGTGGAATATTTATTTTGATTTGACACATATTTATAAAAATAGATCTTTTCAGATGACATAAATAATATAAATTATTATTATCAGAATATGTGTTAAGTACAAAAGAAAAGATGTGAAAAATAAAATAGAAATGTTACTACCTAAAAATGGTGGTCCATTCATTAGATATGTGCAACGCAGTGATTTTATACATGTTTATTCATAACTTACATATATGTGTTCTTAAAATTTACTATACATACGTCGAAGTTATTTATATGACTGTAAGCAATACGTGTAACTTAAATGTAGTTTCCTTTGGAAGAATTTATTTAAATAATATTATTTACAAAAAATCGAATTATCCAAGAGGGGTTAAATTTATTCTCTAGTTAAAAAATAGTTTAAATTCATATCTTTTTTACTTTTAGTAACGAATATCTATAACTGACAATGGTGAAATTGGTATGTTTCTAGAGAATTAGACTTTAACATGTTAGTGTTATAAATATTAGGAATACTAATTAGTATTGTTGTGGCGTTCTTCTACTTAACTTACGGCATTATATATATTATTATGTTTTGTTAAATATCATGTACAGAATATAATATAATTTGAATAATGAGAAACAATTGACAAGGAACAGAGAAATCTCTCCTTGTGTAATTTTTATTTAGACCACTTAAGGGTTTTTTTTTAAATATATAATAATATAAGAAATTTGACAGTTAAAAACATTTGTTTTAATAAGAAAAATACTGTTGTCGTTTTTCATCTTGAACTTTATCTACTTGTACAGATGATAATTAAGAAATACTATTAAAAATATGATTTATGGTACAAGCGTATATGATTGATTTATTCAATCGAAATTATTTGTAATTTTGTAATTAAATAACTAATAATTTTTAAAAGCTTAAGATTTACTAATTAAATTTATTTTTTTGATATTTAAAATTAAGTTGTAAAAAAATTAGAATGTCTTCAACTTTTTTCTTTCTAGTGTAGGTATCCAATGGTTTGATATTTCATTAACTTGAGTTTTACCTTGAGTTTTTTTTGGCTTTCGTATATTTCTTATAATAGTTTTTGTTTGTGTTTTTGTAGAGTGGACGAAAAATTAAGGGTGAAAGTGACCGATAATGCTCTGGCTCGGGACCTTTTTCCTAGTGACTACCACTGTCTGGGCGACAACGAGAATCGTCCTGTGAAATGGCTAGCACTGGAGAGTTTATCGCACAAACAATTCACAGGAGCGTCAGATGTTGTAAGTTAAATGTTTCATATATTACTGTTTTTAATTTTAGAAGAATTAATTCATTATGTTACAATTTTAGTCTGTTATTCTTTTTAAGTCTTGTTCTTTTAAGAGTTATGCAAAATACAAAAAAAAACCATCTTGCCGGAGAGCCTGAAAATCATCATGTCCTAAAACCTATAAATCACACAGTTGACAGTTCAAATGTTTATTAGATACTTGTTATGCAAATTTGTTTTTTTTTAGAAACAGTATGTATAGACAAATTATTTACATTGATATAGATTCGCTATTCTGTGTTCTTACTATAAACTAATGCATGTGCCGAAATATCTTTCCTATAAAATTTTAATTGAATTTTAATTAAGCCTTTCCCACATAAAGGAATTTCAGATAATCTATTTTCATTTTATCACAATTTTACAATTGAAATATCATGGACTTATTTCATTTATTAACAACGTGTCCTTCACAAAACTCATTTTTATTTCTATATATGCATCTATTTAATCTTTTCATTCTTCCTCCATTTTTTCACTAAATCTTTATAATCAATTATAAATTCTACATTCATCTAGAATGATATTCGGACTGTAGGAAAAATATATATATCTATAACTATCAATATTTTCGAAATGACACATTCCATTTCATTTATCGTATTTCAGAAACACACTAGATATCGTCAGTAGTATTAAATCAATTTTTGGGCAATGATTATAAACAAGTTTCTAAAGTCAATATTTAAGGGTGTCTTTTTTTTAAGGGCGTATTGGATTTTAAATAAAATTTGGTGTCAATCCGTTTAGTATCTTCAGAGGAAATGAATCCATGTATATATAAGTTTTATATTTCTGATTTTTGGGCGATAAGATGCAATCTTTTTGTGAATGATTTTTTTCTGAGATACTATGTACCGTGAACTAATAAAAAATAAGTTTGAAATACACGTGCACAAAAGTCATAACCTCGACGGACGATGTAGAAAAAACTTAAAATAAATTGTTCGTATTTTAAAGAAAGTACTAAAAATCAGGGTCATACTTAAATAGAAAGTGAAATGAGAGAATTAAACCGTAGATTTATGTAATCGAATACTTAATCATTATTTAACCAATTTTATAATACTTGAACTTAATATTTTATAACAAAGATTTACATAAAACGATATTATTATGAATTATAATACTAGTATAACAACAAAATGATTTTTAATTATTATTCATATTAATATTAATTAACTAAAAAAAAAAAGTTTTACTTTCCGTTCGAAGTGAAATTATCAGTTAAAGAGATAAAAATTATCGCATAACTTATGATACTCTTATTTTTAATTAAATATTATTACAGGTGTTTGCTAGTATATATTAAATATCATAACTACACTGCTGCATTTAAGTATTTAATTTCTAAGTTCTGCTTTTGAATTGTGGCAAATAAGTGGTATTTTCCATAGTAGAAATAAATTTAAATTGTAATGATGCTGTTACAAAAGATTCCGTTGTTTTGTTTTAATACAACATCGCACTTATTTATTTTAATACATTAATTTCATGCATAAATTAAGAAGAAATACTACATAAATGTTGAATGATTTTACTTAAAGCTTAAAAGAGCCGTATTTCGCTAGACATTTTTTTTGTTGCAATTTTCTCATAAATTGCTCATCTAAATTAAAAATTATTCAATTCAACTCAATTTGTATCTTTAGATTGTCAGGAATTATAATTCTGAATCAAAATCAAATTTTGTATATTTTATATATATAAATAAAAAAGCAACTTTCTTTTAGATTTGGAATTGATGTGTGATAATATTTATCGATATTTCTAAAAATGTAGGTCTAATCCACTATTTTCTTACTACGTTAATTCTATTATATAAATCAGCAAAATAAAATATATGATATCAAAGTTTGAAACATAAAATGACAAATCATGCAATACATTAGTATTTATCTGCTCAAAATTATTGATGGGACACATAAACGAAATTTTAAATATGCCACTATTAGGTACTTACCTGTAAGTGTTACAGATATCGGCACTCCTAAGTTAAATATTTACACTATCTATATTACTATATCTCAAGGTTTTCGCTAAGCAATCAAAAGATCTGGGAATAAAACTTACATTAGGTACAAGTCAACAAATTTTTTTTGTTTGCCTTCTTTTATTAAAAAAAACTAACCTATATACCAATGAAACTAATATTTAAAGAAAAAAACGCAAACGTCTATAACACATTAATTTTTTATTCCACTTAGAAAACCATGCTATTGAATATAATAACGCAAATTTAGGAAAATGCGAAAATATTTTTATTATTTTAAATGTTTTACATAAAATTGACTAGGGTCTTAAGTATTAAATATAGAAAAAATCATATTTTAAGTTAATAAGCTTATTGATTAAGATAATTTTTAGCAGCAATCTGTGAACAAAAAAAAAATTAATATTTTAAGTACAATGTTTTTGAAAGAATATTAACATAATGTACCCTAGTGGCAATAATTTATTTGTATTAAAAACCATATTTGCTTTGGTATTATGACCAGTTTTAAGTATGTGTAAATCGATTTTATACTTTGTCCGAGTATTTGCATGCTAACGTTTTAAATTATTCCACCTACGTTTCTACTAGTGTATTAACTGGCATTTTCTATCAGCAACTTTTATAAATCTAATGTTTCTTTGATGCATCATCGTTGATATCGAGGATAATCGCACATTGCATATAAAATATCTTATGGTTGGTTGTTAAATACGCTTGTAAATCAAATGAATTTCATTGATACACCGAACAAATAGTAATTCACATCGTAAAAGTATTGTCAAAATCATGATTTTGATATTTAAATCATTTATCTTTTTTGTATTTCATCCATTTATGTAACAACCAATTGAAGGAAATCGTTTTAATTAAAATTAGTAACAATCGACATTTTTTAAAGGAACTTAATTTTTGAAAATAATGAGGACAACGCATAAGTGTTTATCTGTTTTTCTGTCTCTTCAAAATTAGAAATACTTATCTCTTATTGAAGTTTCAATATTAAGTAATGTTCCATAATTTACGAATTATGGGAATGTTTAGATATACCATAATTAATAATATTGTATTATAGATTTATGAAGAAACATCGTATAAATTTTAACTAAATTCGTGTCAAATTTATAATGGAAATAAGAAAAACGAGTAATTTTATGATTATTTCGTAATTAACAATCTAGTTTTTCGATATTTTATGTTTGCTTTCAATTATATTGATTTTTATAGGGCGATTCTGTGATTTTATAAAATGAAACAGTTTCATGGAATCTTGGAATACATTGAATTGCAAATTTAGTATCGATTAAATATTCTAAACGTAATGCACATATTTCTGCATTTATGCATTAAAGTAAAAAGTGTATTTCCTCAAGAAATTGAAAGATTTTTAAAAAAATTCAGATTTTCTTTACAAAATTAGACGTGCACCGCTGGGAAATAAATATTAGAATATCGAAAATATATAGAATAAACGTAACAAGTTGGGCCTTTAGACAGTAAATATATTTTGAAATTGCGTGCTTTTCGATTGTGTAATCTTTAAATTGAATTAAAAAAGTGTCACTTAAATGTGAAAATGTTTTATAAAGGGGTTTTTGTTATATTGCCTGTTTCATTATTATTATTATATCAAATAATTTTGAAGGTTATTTGAAGGATTAGCTTAATTCAAACTATAAGAAATGCTAGTGCAATCAAATATGAGAAATAACATCAACGTAAGACGAGTTGCAAATGTGGAATTGGTTGATACTGTGTTTTAAAATTAAATAATACTTCCAATTAAAAAGTGAGCGTCAGAAATTTAAGATTGAGATTTTTCAAGAACATACAATTAAATTCCGTCTAACGAGTAGAGTAATTGCAAATTGCGGAATTAATTTTCAAGGTAACTGTAATTTAGAGATTATACGAAATAATTTTTCTTATGACAGCGTAATATGCTTATATAAAAACCTAAAATCATAGGTGCAATTTCTTTGATTATTTAACTGCGATAATTCACTAAAAAAAAAAAATATCCACGTAATAAATTTACGGTATTATTACTATTAAGATTTTCTATTTCATTAAAATTTTCGTAATAGCATTTGACAGTGCTTACTATTTAGACATGCATTAACAAAATACGTTCTTTATTGTTAATAACGTACGATTTAGAATATATATATATGACCTTAAATTTCCGAAATTATATATTAATTACATAGTATTAGTAACGCTTCAGAAATAGCCTTCATATTTGTTCCTCAAAAGATATTTTAAAATCAACGGAACCAGTGAGAGTGTTTACTCAACAGGTGCCGTTTTCTTTTCCCTCCTCAACAAATTGCATGAACGAAATATCATACCGAGACAATTTAAATTTAACTACAATATTTAGCTAATTATTTATTGCATATAAAGACACAACTCGGAATTTTTATTATATTAGAGCAGATATTTTATATAAAGTGTGCAAAATAAATACTATCGTTTCATAAAAACGTCATTTTTGAGATCTGGGAAATAATCTTTCGATATGAAAACCTAATTAATATAGATTCACTTTTTTAGAATTTTATACGAACAGTAATAAGCCATATATGCGAATTAGTTTGGGGTTGAGTTGCCTAATGGTGTGTTTAATTAAGAATAAAACAACTTTAACTTTTCTTCACAATTTATTATTTAAAACGAAATCTACATTTCGTTTGAAATAATAAATTGTGAAGAAAAGTTAAAGTTGTTTTATTCTTAATCATATATGCGAAGTTTATCTTTTTTAACATTTACCTTCTTAGTTGCTTGGATTGATAAGTCTTGCGTGTCCTAGCTGGACTAGTACTTCATTGATATTAATGGTGTATGTCGGATTTGTATCATCGACAATTTCCACTTCTAATGTCTTGGTTTCTTTTTTGGCAAGGAAGATAAAAGCTCTTAATTTTTTATTGATCAAGAGGTTCCTGGTAGTTTTCCTTGTATCTGGCGCATACATAATATGCGTTTCTGGAGGTTGTAATTTAAAAAGTGTGCACCGTATAGCTTGTCCTGGAAGTACTGTAAAATCTTTGTGCAAATAGAGCACATTTTCAAAATACGCGTATGTGATTTTGCCGTAATCAATCAATTGCACCCGCACAGTCGACGCATGAACCTCTAGCACTTGCGCCCTATAATATACCATTTGAAATTATATCAATAAAATTATTTCTTAAGGAATTAATTTACAACTTTATAGTATATACGTGCAATACGTATAAGAATTCTATAACCTTTACAGCAATTCTAAGCAATTTATTGCCTGGTTTTTGTACTATTCCGTTGTAATAATTCCTTAACCAAACTTAATATTTTACATATACGAGTATTTCTTTACTTTCAACAAGCTTAATTTATTTATGATCAAAAAATTAAAAACGATGTTTATAATTATTTTTCTTACTGTTTTGTTTTGTGGATTCTTGTCTACAGAATGATAGTTTACGAGAATAGTGATCAAATCAAGAAAATGGTATAGATTAAGAAATGAAAATTTATAAAATAATACGAGAGTAATAAAACACTACCGAACTTTAATACCTTTGTATAGTAAACGAGATTTTAATATTTCATTATTTCAACTTAGAAACAAAATTCTGTTGTATCCATCTACATGATTTCATTTCTTTTTCTATTAAATGCAGTAACATATAAGCAGAGAACTCTTTTTCATACATTATATATACCAATCTTTCTCTATTCTACAACACTTGACTTGCTTTATTCAATGTCACACATTTTCTCAAGCATTCTCTTTTATTGCACTTGCTTACAACATGTCTTTTGGATAAATCTGCTTTAATTTTTATTCAGGAAATTGCGTCTTATTTTCAATTTATTTACGTGTCCATATTAATATATTTAATCTATCGTTCAGCACACACTTCAATATTTTAGGTCATTACTTAGCATACAAAGTTTGGCTCAATATTAATCCTCAAAGACTCTTTTTTTTTAGATATTTCAAATATATTATATTTCGTTTTTCCATAATGGACATTTTGTTTACACTCTACATTCAGTCTTATACACGTATTCATGCATAATCTTGCCCCCACCTATTAATTTTTCTATTTAATACATTACCTAAGGAACCAATTATTTCGCGAAATCAGAACGAAAAGGCCGGGACATAAGTTGTAATGTGCGGCTGTATACATAAACCCGTAAGGTTCGTAGAAGCTACGAAGCTGTAGCATTAATTTATCAAGTAAATGCTTCTTTTCGATTAATTGAACCCACAGCCTCGAAGGATCTATAACTTCCGACACAAAGACGTCCAAGCATGCCATAGACTCATCTGGCTTGATCCATTGGCCCGGGATTTTTTCTCCCGGCAACAAAACTGTAATGATAATCGTTTTTTTTTTGGATAATATACAAATGGAGGCGCTAAATTACCAATAATAATTCTGCAAATTGTACTTTAATCCATATGCAATAAGAATCAGATCAATCTCTATGAACTGCTTATATTGCCAACATTATTGAAATAAATAAATTGATAATAATAATATCATCAATTTATTTTCAAATATTGAAGCTACTTATGGATATATTTGAAGAAAATGAATTAAATTAGAACAACAATTATCGAAAAGTGTCGTGTAGGTATGTATAAACTAAGATTTGATCTAAGTTTTATTATATTACAACCAATGACGTTACAGCAGATATTATCACACATCATTGGCCAATGACGTGATTCGCCATCAGAAATTGCAAATGATAATATGATACTACCAATGGCGCTAATAACACTATTGGGAAATGTTCTACGAACATACTATAAAAGATATAATGATGTTCAACTGCTCTTGATGTCATGCGAATCTATAGTGGGAAAATATAGTAACTACTACATTAGAAGCTACAATATGAAGAGAGATAATGAGATTATCCTAAAGGTTCCCTGCATTCTGAGGGGTTTATTAATCACACCTGATAATTATTTATTTTCTCTTAATTAGCAAATAACCATATGGTGCGTAGCGCACTTGAAAATGACGTAACAATTGATCACTGGAAATGAGCATTGTTGATAATGATTGAACAGTAACGTTTCTTCCTTTTAGTCGATAATAACAACTAAAAGGCTTAATTATTAAATTTATATTTATGGCAGTACGATTTATTCAAAATACTAAACACAAAGTAATCCTTAAATATTTTCAGCATCCGCTAATATTTCAAACATTCCTACTAACTATTATTAAGCTTATTGAAAACTAATCATCAACTAAAATTTATTTTAATGATTTAAAGCGAAAATGAATCTTATATCGTAATGTTTGTTAATCTAGATATATGTGAAAGATGGCTGACCATCAACACGAGACCTAGGAAATTGATCTATGCCGTTATTTCTTACAGTAGCAAAAAAAACACTTACTAGTTTTCTCCATTACATCATCGCTAGGTACTTGAAATGGGGGTGCAGCAATATTTGACGGCGGAAAATAATCGTCGTCGTGACTTAAATTTAAGTTGTTCAATTCTTTCAGCTTTTGAGTTTCACTTTGACCACTCATCTTGTTCGGATAGTTGATCAAGGGTCGAAATATGAACTAAGCAGGACATGCAAGAACGATTTTTAATTAGTTTAATTGATTAAAACCCATAAAAACAAGGTTTTACTAATAGCAAGTGCCTGGCACGTCTTACCTCGAAAGAAAATGCAATCTTATTGTTATGTTGCTTTAGTTATTTAACACTATGAGGATGGATGCGCCACTTTACAATATGATAATGACATCTATTGAAATATTATGCATCATAAATAAATATTATTATTATCTGGACCTTAATAAAACATATATATCATATATCAATTTAAAATTTTCCTTAGTTGTTATTATTGCTGTATTAGATTACAAATAATTATAATAGATGAAAATATAGTAATGTGCGTGACGTCATCATACATTGGAAGAAATGACGTTGCTTATGGTAGCAGTACTCCAAATTTAAACTTCGTACAGCCGCGGTTTTTGAAAAATAAAATGTTGGGTTTCAAATCATCGGTTACTCGAAAAAAAACATTATATTATTCTTTAAATTGCATAGCTTCCAAGTTTAGTATAATATATATTTTTATAGTAAGGTAATGAAATACTATACTAAGATTGATAGTGTATCTGGATGTATATAAAACGTACACTGTTCCAAGACATAAGACAATGAATCATTTCTTTATGAGTATTTTTCTCTCTATAAATTCTATTTGTTGGTATTATTTCATTAAACGAAATTAATTAGTAGGTAGTTATCTAGCATTATATATTTAAAATAATTTTCTTGTTTTATAGTGATAATATGTTTTTATGGGTTTGTATTGATTTAATATTATTTATATAAGTTTTAGCTAGTATTATTTAAACTACACGCATTTTAAAATTTAAGATAATTTCAGGTATAAAACAATAAATAAAAATCATTGAAGATGCATTACTATGTGAAGAAAAGTAGATTATGGTTCGTATATTATATATTTTTATATTTTATCATTTATTTTACAGATTATGCAAATTATTATGCACACCACTGTACATATTACATTTTACTGTTATTTATTATGTAGTATATATTTTTAAATTTTTATAAAATGTAATGTTCAAAATTTTTGTAATATATATCTCTCCTTGTGTTAAAACTGGGGGATAGTCGTTGATATTTGATTCTAAGATAGGATATGGCAGGCACTTCGTTAAGCTATCTATTAGAATTGGTCTTTTCTTTTTATCAATCATTTCGGTGGTGAAATGGAAAACTTTTAGAAAAATATCCATTGAGAATATCTTGAGTATTAACTGAAATATGAAATCATATATTAATATCATCGTTGTGGATAATGATGAGAGATAATGTAAACTACAGCAAACATCTTTGGCGGTGGAAGTTGTCAATAAATGTACAGAACATTAAAAATATGTTATCAAGGCTGTCGGGCTATCAACCTGAACCGATGTTAGCCTTGAAAATTTTCTGCACTTTATTCACACCGTGCTTTCTCAGTGTTCGCTAATATCAGTGTTTCCCAACCAGGGTCCAGAGCACAATGAGACAATCATAAACATTCGCGTATCTTACCTCCTACATTCTCGCACCGTGTAGCAAAGAAATGTTTGAGAAACATA
The DNA here is from genome assembly GCA_944738965.1 of Nebria brevicollis. Lineage (NCBI taxonomy): Eukaryota > Metazoa > Arthropoda > Insecta > Coleoptera > Carabidae > Nebria > Nebria brevicollis. The sequence continues at coordinate 12,862,798 of OX122899.1, read as the reverse complement.
CGCTCAGATATCAACAATTTTACCTTCACTTGAGACAAAATGAAAAAAGGTGAAATAAATCTTCATCGCTTTTTTGTCGACAAAGAAGAAGAATTACCATCGTTCACTCGACAAGAGTAATTAAAACGCTCAACGATTATTTTTGCAACAACATAAATGATAATTGGGCAAAATTATTCTACTAATTAAACGACAAACAAACAAACGTTCATTTTACGTAAGTATAGAGAAAGGAAATCATTTTTCGAACAAATATCAGATTTATGAGAGCACTATTCTCTCAGAAATATGTTTTACTTGCAAAGCGAACGATTATTTTTTGCATCAATACCTCAGAGTTTCGAAATAATATTTTCAGAACAAAGTAAAATGTGTATCGCTTAGATAATCGGGCGTGTGTCTAACTTTCTCATCATTCATTTCTTTTTCACCATTTTTTTCTTTTAAATAGTTTATTATTTTGCTATATTAATTCTGTTTTCTTAGTTTTCAAGCTGAAGTTTAATGCAACATTTAAAGAATTAGAAGTATCGTAAATTAATATTATATTTTTTAAATATGTAAAATAAGCTTGGTTGTATTCATAACTTAAATCGTAATGGCTATTTATACGGCTAGCACTTAATTAACATTTTTTTATACATAAATAATTTGTTTTATGCATATTAAATATATTAATTTTACTCCAGATTTAAGTTTTAGTTTTACTATTAAATAATTTACATTTATTTAATCGTTTAGTATAATCGGCGCATCTGGTCGTAAGCGGTGCAAACTAGCCGAAGATAGTCGTTCAAAATTAGACATAAATAATAATTTGAAACATCTGTCATATATACATAACATAGACTGACTTCATAACAAAGACACCATCTGAAGGTCAACTTTTTCTAAACCACTATAGAATGTGTTCTTTTGAAATTATCATAACATGCAAAACATATAGTAATATATTCAGTTTAAAAATATATGGTTAAAACTTTTATTTCATTTTTTATATCTTCTCAGTGTTTTTTTTTTTATGAACAAACGTTATTGTTGAATGTGAAACGATTTAGAAATTATTATTTCCATTCTTTAGCAAATTAAATTTGAAGTTGCTCAATCTTAAATTTACTTTAATTTTGGGTGTATTTTTGTTTTATGTGCGTGGTGTATAGAAATTCATTGCCACAATTATCCCACAGAACCGGAATGTTACCTGATACTCTCGATATTAAATAATAAAATTAAAGAATTAAAAAGTGCTAAGGACAAGGCAAAGGAAAGTCAGGGTTGCCTAAGCAGTTAGTATTTACATTAGTATTCCTCCTTTCTCTATCTCACAGCCCGGGATTTACTTATTATATCATTTTTAAATAGCAACAAATACAATTAAAACGAAACATATTTCTAGTTATGAAAAACAAATATTTGAACCTGTATATATTTGCATGCAATGCACATTTAATTTCACAATTTAAATCAAAACTATTTCTTTGCAATTTTTTTAAAGATAACACTTTCGTCAGAATTTTCATAAAAGTGGCTCAAGTAAATAAAAAATGATTGAATATAAAGCATAATTGAATCTTCTAATTTGCAAACCTACTAATTCCACATAGGTTGATTTTTGGGAAATTATCAAATTTTATTTCATAACCAATCTAAGATTCCTTTTTTTATAACTATGAAGTATAATAATTTTACTACTTCATAGTTATAAAAAAGAAAAACTGGTACATGACCACGAAATAAAGTTTGATAATGTTCCTAAAATCAACCAATGTGCAATTAGTGGGGTTTAAAATTAGCCGATTCATTTTGTACCTCCAGATTATCATAAATACAAAATTACAAGTCAAATGCGTGTCTTGAGATTTCAATATTTGATGTTACAAATACTTTAATCAATATTATTTATAAATTATAACAATAAGAGTAGTTTAGGCATTTAATTGTAAATTTCATTCAACTATAAAGAGAAAACGGAACTGTCTAAAATAGACGCCTTAATTAACAGATACAATTATAATCTATCATTTTTTACTTAGATCACTAAAATGATTTGCAAATATTAAAAGCTTAAAATTGTGTATTAAAGAAACACAGTTAGTATTGCGGATGTCCATACTTCATGAAATTTATTTCTCTGTAGCTTGTGATATCACTATTAATCATTGAGTTATAATTGTAAAAAAAAATAAAAAATAAAAAAATTAATATAAATAAAAATAACTTATTGATTAGAGTTTGAATCTTGCTTTCGATAAAATTAAAATAAAACATGCTATTAGACCTACGCACAATTGCTATCTTTGATATGCTCCTGGTAACGTTTCAATAAAATTTACAAAAATTACTAAACTTGACTACCCTAGATTTGGCTTTAAAGATCATATTTCTTCATAACTATCTCAGCATATCTGTAACATACTGCTCGTAATGAATGTTTTAAAGTCATACTTATCGAACATTGCAAACCTGGAGTACAAGCAAAAGTATTTATTTTAGTGTATATCAAATATTAATGTTATATAAATAAATTTGTGCTCAATTTATCATTGTGAAACACAAAATCTAATTCCTTTTTTCCCACGAGCAAAAAAAGTATACAAACGTTGAAGAATTGATAACACACGATATCTTTTATCAATATTCAAATTTTTGGTACACATTACAATATAAAGTCTTTCTCAAGATACTGTGAAGATGTTCATTGATGGAGAATGATAATCTTGAATGGTTTATGAAAAAAGTTTTTCATATCGGTAACGGTTTTTGTAAGGCAATAGTAAATATTTGACTATTTGATATTTACCTAACTAATGCAATTGAAAAATGAGTGCAGATCAGTCAGCCCAGCTGTTTTTAAAATAATTCCACTTAACAGGAATATATAATCCTTATAGTTTAACAATATATAAAAATTTCAAATTTGAATACAGCCTTGTTAAATTATTATTCAAATATTGGAACTTTATATTATATTAACATATATAGACTATTTGCAAGTCTTCAATTTTACTTTTACTAGAAAAGTATTTGGAACTATTTCATTGGAAACCCCTGATGAGGAAAAGTAGTAACATTATTTCGGTTCAAATAAATAATTGTTTCGCACACAGAAAAAATATATAATATATAAAATAAAGTATTTAATTTTCTTTGTGTATTTCCAATTAATTAATTACATCATTGGTTTAACTTACTAGAGAAATGCGATTTTGATAGAAGGTAATGGAAAAAATTTTCTGAAAAAATGATTTTAAGGACATGTCGATCGAAGTTACCATATAGTATCATATAAAAATAGCTCATCCTCTGAACAATTTACTTGCATTCGTACCCCCCATCTGGAACTAACTCTTTCGTATTTGTGTTCTTGAATAGGAAACCTTTTCCGTTGTGTATATTTATTACGTTGCAGTGAAAAGAGAGGTTCCCAAACAGCTATCACTTACTATTACTTAGTAAGAAGCAATTTAGCCAAGGTTAAACGTCGAACAAACTCTCAATATCGCGCGCATGGGAGAATTTTACAATTAGATAGTTTTTTTTTTTTACATTCTAAATACGTATATTACGAGACTCATATGCTATGTAATGATTTCATAGTACTTTCTATATTATATTCGCAATTATAAATGTATATGTCGGCCTTTGTTTACCCAAAAATGATTCGCGCTTACACCGTCACTATTTAAAGGTCGACACATGTTTTAAAAACAACCATTCGTGCCGGCACTAAAGCTTCCAGCTCGCCCGAAGGTTTAATATAATTTGAATAAACTTTAATTTGTAATGTATTTATTAATATTATCATTCTTCTGATTAAACTTTATTTATTTTAATTATATTAATCTATCAATTAAGTGCATGAAACAACAGAATGATTTGTTAATGCCTTTATACATTTTTTTATTCTGAGAAATCTTTATGTACATTTTTATAATATTGATATTATATATGTATGTAGATTTTAGCTTTAGTATCTATGTAAATATTTTTTTTAATTATTCGGATTCCAAATATCCAAATAATTATTCTCGTATTCAAATTTTACTAAATTGTTGTCGAGAACTTTTGTGTTATTCAATACTTCAGGGAGGTTTCACAAAACAATTAGTCTAAAGCTGCTACAGGTGAGAAGAAACATAACTAATGTGCGAAAATTCGACAAGCTTTTTTATAATTTTAAGCATTTAAAGAAAATATTAAAGCGTTAATTAGTTTTAGTTCATTATACGTACAAGTCAAATAATTCTCCAGGATTCTGCAAATGTATATGATGCATCTTGGTCGTTTCTTATCTTCTAAAATTACCTAAGAATTTTTATCAAATTTTTATATGTGTTGCTATTATTTATTTTGCGTTTAATATTTATGCATTAGTTACCTGTAATTTATAGGTATTACAATTGTATCTGTTGATAATATGAGTAGCAATTTCCCAATTAAAATTCGACAAAGCAAACCCAAAAGTTTGAAAAAATTATTTTTCGTATTTGTCCATACTGGTTAGGGATGCAAAAATGTATACGCTATGCGAATATATATTAAATGCGAAATTAACTTAAAACGTTCTATAAACGAAAATGTATGTTTATTTAGATTTAAGCGAGATGTCAAATGTCGTTTATGAAGTTCTTTTATACAAACCCAACCGCCGGGCAATTTGAGTATGCGCCGTATTGACGTGTCCAATACGATTCATATTTTTCATGAATTCTAAACGTTTCATTGAAATTTTACCTTTGTAATTATTGCTGTTGGGCTTACAACCTTAATTCTATTGTAATTTCTGAAATTAATAATATATTTTATTAATCTATCATTATAGATAATATGTAAGATTTATATCGATACGTTTTAAATTAGTTAATTACCAGTTTTATATTTCATGGATATATTTTTTTGTTTTTTAAAAATTGACCTCCAAGAGTGCATTACAAAATAGATAATGTTTAAAACTTTTTTTATTGAAATCGTGAATGTTAAAAATTTACATATTTTTCTTCTTTGTCTGAACTGGAGTTGGTTATTCAAATGATTATTTAAATTTTAGCATTATAATCTAATCATTTGATTTTTTAACTGTTGTAGGTTGGTTAATGTCAGTTGGTTAGCCCCTCGGCCCTCGCACAGATCTCATTCGAATTTAACGAGAAATAATTATTGCTATTAGCACCTTCTACCCGGTGGTTGGTGTTATAAATCATTACACTGTCAAAGACACAATTTGTCCAAATGTCAAACCCCATAAAATGACATTTTATAAGACGTACTCACACAGGGAAAATATAAAACATAAACAAAGCCATATGTAGTAGAAAAGATAAAATACAAAGAAAAAATAGACAAAATAAATATAGATTGCAAAAAATTAAACATTATTATTATAATAAAAAAATTATTATTCTAGAAAAAAATATTCCAAATTTCCCTGTTTGATATGTACTTATATATAAAATAATTACTGTACTTTTTCCTTAATCTGGAGGCTCGTGCAAAAATAATTGTTTGCGTCGGACTATTTTGTATCTGTAATATGCGATTTTCAAAGAATTTTGTTTGTGTATAACTTATCTAGCGGGTATATTGGTTTATGTAAATCTTCGAAATCAAAGAATTTGTTAGTAATAAATTAAAAATTAAAATCCTATAGATTTGAAGTATTGGTGTACAATCAAGTTTTTTTTCTTTCATATTACCAATTTTAATCATTAATTAAATAAATGTTTAGTTACTCGTTTAATTTTTTTTCAATTATTTAAATTTTGTAGTATGTTCATACAAACTCCAAGGTTAAGTAACAGAGATTTAGATGTAGCATTTGGTAGATAGCTGAAAATTTAACAGTATATTCGCATATGCTATATAGACATAACATATGCTTTCGTCAAAGAAATAAAGAGGCCGATAATTCTCTTTTTTACATATTTCAATTTATTCCCTGTATATATTTACATTTAACTCTATTTTCATATGCTTTTGGGATGTTTCTTTACATACCATTCCTTGGAAACTTTTACATAAACTAAATTACACTAAAATATAGTAGACACTCCGCATATATGAGCATATGTTTCCTTCCAAAGTTTGGCTATATGCAAGGCCATACCCACGGTTTTTAGAGTTCAAATTTCTATGCTTGAATACAAAAAAAAATCGTAATTTTATGCATTAACATTCAATCACATACATAGTTTTAACAAGTCTATTTGTATGTAATTCCATGTATGACATTTAGCTCATTGTTCTTTTTATTGATTTCAAAAGTTGTAATTCAATTGAAATAAGAAGAGCAGAGTAACTATTTCACCTTTTTGTATTACTAATAATATAAAAATAGATTTAAATATGGCCAATAACTTTTGATGTTATTAATAATATGAATAATATTAAGGATTTTTCTGCATTACGCGTTTTTAAAATATTAAATTTGTATTTAAAATAATCTAACAGCTCTTAATAGAAGATTAATTCACCGATTTTCTGAGTATACAACTTATAATCAGATATTATGACAAAATTATTCATGCGATTTAATTATTATTTAGTATACACATATTTAGTTAATTTTACATATTTGGGAATTACAAGTAATGAAGCCTATTTTATGAATTAAATTACTTGCTATTAGAAAATATGTATTACGAAATATACGCGCATACAAACACATACTAATACATTGCCGAATATAAATTGATTTTATTATTATAATATATAGGAAATACAAAATAGACAAATATATAATAAAGATACGTTCATTTATAAAATACTTTACGTATTTTTATTTTTTCAGTGGTCATTCGGTGTGGTTCTTTGGGAGTTGACAACGTTGGCCCAACAACCTTATGCAGAAGTCGATCCATTCGAAATGGCTGTATATCTTATGGATGGGTATAGATTAGCTCAACCAGTCAACTGTCCAGATGAACTGTAAGTATATTACAATATTGCCTAAACCACCGGATTTGGTTAGTGTGAATCTATATATTTTATTTCTTAATAGACATGGTATTTATGTCGAGATTACAAGTAGTCAATAACTACACTATATATTTAAATTTGGTCGGTAAGATATTACCAATGGGTACAAACAGATTATTTGTTTATCTTAACACGTTGAGTGTTTGTGGTCCAATGTGTTTTCACGCTGTTTCCCTATAAAAACGGTTGCTTGATACCACAGGAAGCTAAGAGGCATAAATGCTAGTCCATCTAACTTTTACTATTATTGCATTGCTTCATAAAATTTGGATTAGTTGTGGCCGAATAAATCTATCGTAGACCCATAAATAAAATGTTTATTAGCGGTAAATAGGAAAGTAACTTCAACAGATAGTTAATTTACTAATCAAACAAAAAAATCTGACACAATATTTTTAAATACACTGTGACACAAACTATGCTTTACCAAATCTAGCTTATAATCATTTTGCTGCTTTATTTGTTTTTTTTAATACATTAGGATATCATAAAATAATAATATACCCTATCCATATTTATAAAATTTAAATGATTAATATGTTTCGATGGCATTTCATGTAACTAGAGATTTTCCAAATAGATATATGCTCTTCAGACTAAATAGACTGTTGCTTTAGACTTACTAATAATCGATAATCAAGCATGTTAATTATACAGCTCAGTCAAGGAAAATAGAAAATAGACAACGAGACAAACTAAAATGTATAACAGATATTTGTAATTTTTGTTGCAAAAATTGTACTATTTAAACCATAAACATTGCTTAAACATTTTTTTAAAAAAAGAACAGTGTATTGATTTTATTGAAGTGGAAAGATCAACGGTGATACGATCATAGTTTATGGAAATTCTTAATTAAAATACTACAAAACGTATTTTAATGTAACCTTCGTTTGCTACAATATGTACAATACACATTAAAATAATAAACATTAAACCTACTCTATAACAGACTGCTAACTATAATTTAGAATGAAATATTTCATTTTTTGAAAAGTAAACGAATGCCATTGATTTATATAAACGTCATTTTAGAAAAAATAAAATAAAAAATATATATTACAGCACCTTGGACCAAATATATATTAAATTCGTTTTTCTTTCATATAGAATTTGTTTATTATACACATGTACATATATCAATTTATATTTACATATTCTTCTACTTTGCGTCAATACAGATTTAAATTTAAAATAATAAATTATTTCTTTTAGCAATATATCTATTATCTTTTTTTTTTTACTCAAACTGAAAATGTCAACACATTTAGTTTATTGAGAACTAAATGCGATTTGTATAATTTTTAACAAAACATGTTTCCTTTTTGCTGTTCTAGATTTACGGTAATGACTTGCTGCTGGTTAGCACTACCAGAAGAACGGCCAACATTTGTGCAATTGTTAGCATTTTTACAAGACTTTTATACGGCTTTGGGGAGATATATTTAACTACATAAATGTAATTAGATGTTAACTATAAACGCTGTGTGCGGGGTTTTTTTTTTTCATAAAAACAAAAATGAAAAAGGTATGAAAATAAAAAGCATATAAGTATTAAACAAAAATGCATGTATTATATTTTTGGGGAGACACACAAAAGACATAATTTTTAAAATATATAGCAAACAAATATGGTAATTTTTAAACACATAGAATATGTACGAACCTTTTCTTTTGCTATATATTATAGAATTTATAATTGAAGTGGCACTATGCGCGCCTGTAAAAGCCAAGATATATTTCACAGAGTTGTGAGACATTTTTGGCATTCGCTTCACAGGTAACGTGCATTGGGATTTGACGCTTACAGGGCAACTTGATATAGATATTCGGCTAAATTAAATAGATATATGTGACACAATTGAACACCAAATAATTTAATATAAAATAGAATGTTATCGTATCGTGTCAACTACCCGTATTTTTGTATTTAGTTATATACAGATTGTTTATAAAAAATGATATTCACAGAAATAAATAAACAATTTACATAATATAAAAAATTCTTATTCAAAATCGCTACCAAATTTAATTTGAACCGAATAACCAGCCTAAACATTAAATGGCTATTCGATCTGTTATCCATTTTCCGATACTTTTTTAACGGTGACAATTCACTTACGCGTTACTACTACCAAAAAATGTAAAAAGTTAACATGCAAACTTCTGCTTCAATTTTTGTGAGCATTCTGTATATTATATTGATATATGGATGGTTATCTTAGGGATGTACAGGGTTACTTATAAGAGACATTTGAAGAGATTTTTAATAAAATTAAAATGCCTACAAGGATACAAAATCAAAACAGCTCGCCAAAAGATCTTCATAAACATAATTTCAGCTACGTTTTTTAGATGGGTATTAAACTGAGGGAGTATTTTATATAGTGTAACAATTTGTTTTGACCGAGCGCTTAATCTAAATGATTTACTTTTTTTTAAATTAATAATAATAATCAATGATAAGCTTACATACATATACTACAATTATAGCAACGTTCAGACAGATCTTGTTTTTGAAAATTAGAGACATTCAATTAAATGCCGAAATATATGCATATTTCATTATTTTGCGCAACACAATTTGCAATTATTATACCTCCTTAGCTTAATTTTATTTTAAATTATTGGTTGTGTATGACAAATTAAGATAATTAAATGTTTTATCTTCAAGTATCAATAGTTCGTAACATTTTTTTTTTTTTTGAAAGCGTACCTTTATATGAATTATAAGTAGAAATTATAAAGGTTATCTATGCATAGACAATGTTTACATTTCATTGAACTAGCTATAATGAAATACAAGTATTAACGATTATTTTTGTTGTCTTTTTGACATATGTATCACGGTTCCAAGGCACTTCTTTTAAACATGCAAATAAAGCAACAGGAAGTGAATATATTTTGATTAGAATAATACTTATGAATAATAAACGAAGAAAATTTTTTGTTCAAGGTAACAAGAATAAAGTGAAAGAACGATGATTAAATGGATTAATATGATTTATAATTTATTTGAAAGGAATATAATGAATTTTACTTAAGAAAACAAACTAATCTACTCAGAATAAATTGCCATTGAGTATATGTACTTTTTTGACGTACTTGTTACACTATTTATATATGCTATTCAAATTTCCAAGGCAACATGTATTTGATATCGAAATTATTAAAGCCTTTGTAGTTCTGAAAATGAATCGTTTACCCTCTGTTGCATCTCAAATGAGAAAGTAATAGATTAATACCTACTATCATTAAATGGTATATCAACATATTTACTAATATTACAATTAGATTGTAATTTAATTAGTATTTTTCGCATTTGTTCTCTTGAATACGTTTCTTTTATTATTTGCAATTAAAATTTGTTATAAAACTCGCGTCAACACTACTTACGCGGTAAATATATCGCCACGCTACCAATTAGTTTATTGCGCTCAATTTTTAATTATTTTGCATTACCGTGAATCTTTAAAAATTTATATTTATAAATATGTACAATTTGGAATAATAAAATTAATTTTAATAGTATTTTACATAATTAATAAAAATATTTAGAGTTTAGATATCAATTCAATATGACCGTTTGTATTATTAAATCATTTAACAAATTTATTTTTAATTGAGTACGTATTTTAATATGTTGTCAAACGGACAAATTATTTCTTGTATTTTGGCAGTTTTACAAAACAAAATTATCAATCAATTCAGAACACTTATCTAATAATATTTATTTATTCTATAAACGAAATGAAATAAAGTAAAATTGAATTAGGAAATTTTTGAAACGATATAAAAAAAATTAAGTACGATGTGACCTTGTTCATAGTTACATAGAATAGTTATTTTTGTTGAATTATAGAACATAACAAATCGAGTCGCCTGAGGTGGCTTCCAGGTGAGTGTTTTTTATCATGCTATCTAAGTTTTATATACGGTTTCATTTATTATATATTTGTATGAGTTTGCCAAATTACAGGATTCTTAGTGTAAGTGCTAACTCAATAAGTGATGTTAAATATAAATGGAATACTGATTTAAACATAAAGTAGAAACTATTCATTCATTTGGCACACATAATAGAAATTTGTTTTGATATCCTTGTAGTGCGAAAATAAAAATCAAAAGTTTTTTTTTACCACAAACAAAAAATGGAAAAAATTATAAACCATGAAAAAGCATCTGTTAAATATTGTATCCTACTATGTAGTATGTTTCTTAATATGTTATCTATCTGTACTTCTATCTAACTGCATGTATGTAATTTTCTAATATTTTTACTATTAAACTTTGTAATAAATTATTACCGCATAGGTAATTTATTCAGGGCCGGATTTTTAGAAAGTGCCGTAATTTTAATACGTGAAATTCCAAATATAATCTAAATCAATGATCAATTCAGTCACTCAACGATCAAACTTTCAATTTTACTACAATTTTATCAAATAAACAGCACCTTCACTATTCAAAATTATAGTGTTGAAAATTTCAATATTTTAATGTGCCATTCCACCAAACAAACTGCTAACAAAAACATTGCGAGAATAAGAGAAACCTTATTTGAAATACCAATATATATTTTTCTCAATATGTGCTACAATCTTCATAAATAAAATCAAATATTTACCCTATCCAACTCTACTATTTTAATTTAGCATTTGGTTTGTTATTTTATAACATATTCATTTTATTTAGTGTTAATGCTCTCAACATTTGATGAAATGTTTATAAAAGTAATAATTTATATTTAATGATTTTATAAAAAGTTAAATTCTATAAAAATTTTCTCTACTACTGATAAGATTTGATTATCTCTGGCTAAATGAAATATAGGTATTAGTTTATACCATTGATGCATTTACAATGAATGTAACATTAGGATTAAAAGTATTGCTCAAAAATAAATTCTGAGATAAATTATCTTCAAAAAAAATGACATTGCTTATGGCATAGTGGGTTTTGCAAATATAAAAAATATGACAGTGTTTCATAGAAAAAAATAGGAGTGGCTTACAATTTATAAATAAAATCGAAACAAAATGCTACAGAAAACGCGCATTCTTCACCATGTAAAAATCATATTTAAAACGTTGATTATGGATTCCAAATGCCATTCATTTTCTTTTAAATTTCATGACTTCAGTATATTAACAATTAATCAATGTTTCTTATGGTTTATCTCCACTTTCACTTTTCTCAAATATTATTTAAAATTCAAAAGGTGCGAATATAGACCGCGGAATGTTTTTTTTTGTCATATCTGGAAACATCACTATTCTGAAACACAATATTTACGCTCAACAATTTAAAAATAGAGAACAACAAAAGATTATTGCATGCATACGGCACATTTCTGTTGGAAGGAATCCGGCTCTAACTACTCTTACAAGCTTTAGACCACATGTTTATTCAATTTTTCAACTCTTACATTATTTTCAAAGAGCTCGTAGTTGTAGTGACATATTTTGCAAGACAACTTTCGCCATGTATACTATATATTCAAAATATAGTACGGTTTTTTAAAAATTGTTAAACCATTAATTATTCAAACTTGTATTATATTCGATTATTCTGATTCATGTTATATTTCAACACACTACCACATTTCAACAAGAACAGCTTTTTTTTTATTTTACGTAAATATCTTAATACAAAACAGATAGTATATGTCAAAATCAAAACTAACAAAAATTTGGTGTGAAAAATATATATTTAATATTTGTGATAAAGAGTAACACTTATATTTTGTTTATATTATAAGTTTATGTTTAGTAAATAATATCTATTTTTGATGTAAGGTTGAATTTTTTTTTGGGTACGTATAATTTGTTTGATCGATTATATTCATTTTAATAATATTTTCGAAATTTTGTTTATGTAACTTAACTTTGTGAATTACTTGTCATCGTCTGTACGACAAGTGGAAAAATGAACTATTATCACTGGTTCTTTAATAGACCAATTAAAACAGCGTTTAATTGTATTAAAAATAACATTTATGAGTCTGTATTCTAGAACAAATACAGCTCAAGGTTAATATACGTTAAGTACGACTTTAAAAAATGACAGGTAAGCTTAGATAATTGTTTGTGGGAAGATGAAACTAATTAACATCAATTCAATCGAACCAGTGTGTTTTAACAATTAAAAGTTATTAATTTATTAATCTATGCCGTTAAGCTATATTTGTTAAAGAATTAAAATGATTGAAGTTATTCACGGAAAGAATAATCACCAGCGTATTATTCTGAAAGAACTGGACTACTTCATATACTTTTTATTTTATTCTAAAATTTGACCATTTAAACATGGAACCGTAAACTGAGGAAAAGATACCCTCAGGATATATTAGTAACTTCTGAAAGCGAATAAATATTAAATGAGATGCTCTTGTATACAATCTAATATAAACTCACATAATGTATTTATAATTCTATTTAACACGTTCGTAACACCATGCAATAGTTATTGTATTTTTATGGCACCAGCACTTACAATCAAATCTGTTAAACATAGATTTCTGTATCAATTTGTCTGTAAATTATAAACCAATTATTGGGTTTACTTTAAATATCTCATATGTCTTGCAGACTTCAAAAAGAAAAACACTATTTTCGTATTGTTTGTGGTAGGATTAGTTTGAAATATTTTAGCATTTTGTTTTATTTTCTTATATATTTCGAAATATTGCAATCTTATGTGCCACTCGAAATTTTTATTTCTTAAACAACTTAACAATCATTTAAAAATCCATTGAGTTCTACGCATTAGGTCGTAGCTGAATCATATTTGGAAACTGAAGTACTATGTTCGAATATGAGCAAATTTGGAGTCCGTTGCAATTTACGCTGAATTGGCAGAATAAAAATATGTATTTGTGTGGTAAAATTCGAACAGAAAGAAAGCGTTTTTGTTGGGCAAAAATTTTGTTCTTTCCATGAATAACATATTAACGTTTGGTTTGTTTTAAAAGAATATATTGTATTTTTAATGTTTGTACATTGTGAACTAAATAATTCTTTTAATGAATGCAAATAAAAACCTATTCATAACTTAAACATAAACAATTGTATTATTTGATCATTAGCATACTCGGATGTAATTCCGTATATTTTAACATTTTGGTAAAAACTTTGTTTACTTGTTAGTTTGTGTTTCTTGTCTATAATTCTGAAACAGTAAAAAATTACAATTTAATAAAAATCAGTTTTCCAGTTGAATTTTTAAATATGTCTAATGCTCAATTAATTCAAATTTTACTATTTTCAAGTTTTGTAATAACAAGTCACAATTTAAAGAAATGAAATGTTGCATATACAAAAGACGAAAAGATGATAGTTTTATTTTGAAATGTCATTTAAAATGAATATAAACTCT